>CM043116.1:60928421-61443421 GCA_023701765.1 Hylyphantes graminicola | reverse complement strand
GAATTTTTGTTAACGCTAAATTGTTAAACACTTAAAAAACGGAATGTCTCAAAGAAAGGTATGCTCAGACTTTAGCCTGTTCCTAAAGTACTGTTTACGAAATTCGGAAAAAATGTCGCTCATAATGATGATGACTAATGATGTCAAAAATCTTCCTCTAAATTGTCGCCCAAGTGCAACAACAAGTAGGAAAGACAAAAAATTGGTTGATTTTGCCAAATCTATGAGAAGTTGTACTTCGAAACAACTCAAGGTCCAGTGGTCGAAATATCGGGTAAAGGTGTGTGCACGTACAGTGCGAAATCCGTTAAAACGATAAATTATTTCACTTCTGCAAAGCCAAAACGAAACCATATATACCACTACAAAAAAATGCAAGCCTTCTGCAATGGTGCAAGAAACATAAAAGCTGGATGATTGGAAGCTGGATGATTGGAAGCTGGATGACACCTGGATGATTGGAAGAAGGTTATTTTTAGTGAAGAATCTCGTATCTGCCTGGGAACTGGAGATGGCGTTGGAATCTTTGTGAGGAGGAGAGCTGATTAAAAGTTCAAAAAAGATTGCCTCAAAACTAAAACTAAATATCAGCGTTCATTTATGGTGTGGAGCTGCATGGCTTCTGAGGGAGTCGGTAAACTGTGTATAGTGTTACGAACAATTAATTCTGAAGTGTATATTGACATTTTAGAACGTTTTTTTTTTATTCCAACCATTGATGAAAGGTTTGGTGACTCCTCCGATTTCATTTTTCAAGATCATAACACATGGTGTCATCGAAGTAAACAAGTCAAGAATTTCTTAAATCGATATGGAAAATAATTGGTCCAATAAAGACTATTGATTGGCCTGCAAACAGTCCGGATCTCAATCCAATCGAAAATGTTTGGAATGTTTTGAAAAGAAACATTGATAAGAGAAGACCAACAAAGATGGAAGAACTACGCCTAGCCATCAAAGAATTCTGGGGTAAAATTCCATTAAATTTATGCCACGAGTTGGTTGTATCCATGCCTTGGCTTTTAAATGCAGTAATCAAGGCAAAAGGGGGACCCACAAAATATTAAAGTGACTCGATCGAATACTGTTTTCCCCCAAAAGTGACGATCGAATACTGTTTTCCCCCAAAAGTGACGATCGGATACTTTTTTCTTTGAATGCTTTATTTAATTTATTTTTTGCATCTTTAAATTTAACTGCAATTTATTGTATTATCATTTATAATTAAATAAAATAAGCTAACTTTTTGTAATAAAATAATTTAATTTCAAAATTATCTCGAATTTGTGGAAAATAACGTTTTACGTTAACGTATCGTGGTCAATGGTTTCGGTGATCGGATAATTTTTGCCAGGGGTTGTACAGCAAGTCATTAGTCGGTAGAGATAATAATTGATTACCACTCAACAATTCTTTCTAATCGAGGAGACGCTTTCCTAATCTGTTACCACGTTCACGTCGCTGTGACCCACCGGCGGCGGGTCGCACTTAACTATTTCGTGGAGCGGTGTGACCCGCTAGTGGGTCACGCTTAACTATCCAATGAGGTGGCGTGCATCCCAGGTGAGTCACTGTTTTCAGAAAAGAAGTTCAATAATAAGTTTATTTACTTTTTTTCTAAAAATAATACTAAAAAATTGAGTATCATAAACATTAACATTCAATATTTTAAATTTAATCGCATACACTCTTAAAACAAACGAGTGGTTTTAACTCAGTCTGAGTTAATTTTCACTCCTCCAGTCTTGAATATGCACTTCCACAAAAGGAGTGGATCCTTTGTGTGTTAAACCTCCGACAGGATCACTCCAAAAGAGTGATTTTAACTCAGTCTTAGTTAATATTCACTCCTTTCCAGTGTCGAAAATGCACTTCTCCTACTGGAGTGGATTTCACTCTTTTCTTTAAGAATGTAAGCGCTTTCAAACTCACAAAGTGTTGTTACCGCCTCCACGAAGCGCAAGGATTTAAGACAGTCTCGCCTCACGCGGAAAAACATGATATTTGCCCCGGCGTGAACGTTTGAAACATGTCTGTAAAGTTAAACACATTCTACGATTATTATTTTTTTACATCGCGGTGTTTTAATGTTCGTTTTGCATAACATTTATGTTTTCTTAACGTATAAAGTTACATATGAGTAAAGTACCGCTACATTGCTTAACAAAGAAGATGAGTGCATCCTACACTCTTAAAACGAACGAGCGATTTTAACTCAGTCTGAGTAATTTTCACTCCTCCAGTCTGGAAAATGCACTACTCCTTTTGGAGTGTATCCTTTGTGTGTTAAACCTAAGACAGGATCATGCCAAACAAGTGATTTTAGCTCAGTCTAATTTAATATTCACTCATTTCCAGTGTCGAAAATGCACTTATCCTTCTGGAGTGGATTTCACCCGTTTGTTTTAAGAGTGTATCACTGCTAGTTAATCGCAACAGCTTTCGCTGTTACCTAACAATAAATTTTACATCAACTGTAAATTCCTAGCATAGGATGATGAAAACACTTTTACCATAACACTGTTATGGTAAATCAGAGGAAATTTTTTATAGAGTATAGCATCTAGTCAACATTTGATCCATAGAGCATGCTATATTTCTTACACGTAACTACAAAGTGAGCATAAGTGTAAATCGCACATCCCTTAACAAATTATGAATGTAAGATGATTTAACTGCCAAGCTACTATGAGAAAGCTGCTGCCTATTGCCAGAAAAAAAAAGATTTCATTAAACGTTAGCGTTGAGTCAACTTGGTTGCCATCGGAACATACTCCACACACCCAATATGATACACTCTAAAAAATGAATGCTCAAAACCGACGAAATTTTCCTTAATTTTGACGATTCCTTTGCTGGCAAATGCTCCGAGTTTTCGTTTTGATTGTCGTCTAATCTAAAGAGATATTTCGTCATTTTTGAGCATGTGAGTACAACAATGGGATTCAGTTTCCTCAAAATCAAGATACAGAATTGTCAAATCACGATCGTAAAAGTGAGTATTCGCGTTTACTCAAAAGTCACGTCATGGTTTGACGAAACAATCCTCAAAATTAACGAAATGAGGCTTGAGGATTCATGAATCGTCAAAAATGAAAGTGTTATTTCTGAGAGTGTACACTTTACACACAGGCTTTTCTAGCTATATAAAGCACGTCCAAGTAACCACAGCCCAAATTACCACCCTTAAGATCTGGCAAAACGAACCTATAATTATTTGTTCTGATACAAACTAGACATCCAACAACAGACCAAAGGCCACAAAGGTAAGTTCTCAACACACGCCAGTAAACTGCGTCACTATTTAATAACGGTGATAAATATAGAATCTCGCGTTACAAAAAAAACAGACCGTAGCACTCTCAAATAAATCAAATTAGGTCAAAAACATTACTAAAAAAAACGAAACATTTTTCGAATATTTATCACTTCAATGGAACTCATTTAGAAGCAAGAATTAATAATTTCCCGCCATTTTCACAGTTCAACCCAACGACTCGTGACATCCCCGCCCGAATTGGAACGTCTCCAAGAGAGTTCTTGACGATCGTCGGCCATTGTGGGTGACAGCTCTTAAGAACCTCCAAGCCCCCCCTTCCATTTCTTAAGACACAGGACCAGCCTTAAATGTGTGAATAGGGCTGTGGTTCGTAACTTACGCTGAAGTGCTGTTTAGATGGACTGTGGGGTTTTAGCTAATTTCGGTGAAGATGTTTAAAGTTGTGTAGTGCGAAAGGTTATAATTGTATAAAGCATTGAAGATGGGTTTTTTTTTTTTAGGAATTGTTTTCATAAGAATAAATTTCAGGAATATGTAGTTACCTTCAAAAATGAAAATACTCAGTTTCGATTATTATATTTGTTACTTATTTTTATTTTTAAAAAATTTGTGTCCTACATTTTTGAACTTCTGGAAGAGTGTTATATTCTGTGTGTAACCAATTAAAAATTTAATGCAATTTAAATAGTATATAACAAAAAAAATATTTGTTTAATGTTAATTGAACTACTGTTTCCGAAAAATAAACTGTGTTCTTTAAATGTTATTTTTTATGAAAAAAAAACTAGTTATGAGGGGTGACACATTAGATCCC
Organism: Hylyphantes graminicola; assembly: GCA_023701765.1. Taxonomy (NCBI): domain Eukaryota; kingdom Metazoa; phylum Arthropoda; class Arachnida; order Araneae; family Linyphiidae; genus Hylyphantes; species Hylyphantes graminicola. The sequence continues at coordinate 61,439,327 of CM043116.1, read as the reverse complement.
TTTTGTGTTTTTATTTATTATTATTATTTTAATTACTTTTCTGAAGAGTTCTTGAGAAAAGTATTTAGCGCAATCTATTAACTTACTTATGCATATTTCTCAAAGCTCCTTCTCTTGAGATCAATATTCTATAAAAAAAAAATTAATTACTTTTTTCTTTGAATAAATATCTCTTCTTTGAATAAATATTTTTTCTTTTACAATATTTTTCAAAATGTAAACATAATACATGCACTTGTGCCTTATTTTTACAATCGTTTTAAGACAAAAAGGAATTTCTTCCAACTTTTGTCTCGAACATCTGAAAAAATATTGAAAAACACTTTAAAAAATGCTTTTCTTTCTTCTATTGGGATAATTATAACACCATTTATATGAATCTATGGTAAATACTTTCCATACTATAGTTAATTATTGGTTATTAGAAAACTTTTGACAATGAATTCGGATAACTTTGACTCAAAATATGATGATTTTTAAGGAATTACTTTTATACTTTTAACAGTATACAAAAATATTCTTCTGCTTCACTATTTTTGAAAAAGATTTTACTCTTAAACGATTTTAAGCCATAAAAAGATAAGTATAAAATGTAGGAAAAGTACAACATTCAAAAGCTCTAATGCTTAAATGTAAACATTTTAGAATTCCTAATTACGAATATGCTGTTTTCTCTTTGTAAACAATCGTTTGCTTGTTCAGGAAAACATTTGTTAATAAATCTTGTTTCCAAAAAAACTGGGTTTGTTTTTTTAAAACTGAAGTCGAAAATGTTTCATTTTAAAGGAGATCAATTAGAGTTGTTTAGCATTGTGATTGTGTTATTCTACGATGCGGTATAAAGTAAACGTTTTTTTTTTTAAAGTTTGTATCTAATAGCTTTGTAATTTTATATTTGGAGATTTTAATATAAATATTTAATTATGGTAAAATACGTGTTTCTTTTGTTTTTTTAATTATTGGGATAAAGTTATTCCAATGAATAATACTTAAAATGACGAGCGATTTAAAAGGATCGAAATAGTTTTTGTAGTCCAATGTTTTCTTCCTCTGTAAGAAAACTAAGATTTGGGGCTTAAGTTACCTCAAATGTTAGAGTTTGATTATTAATTATATATGAAGTTATATCTAATACAGATTTACTTCGTCTTAAAGCATTTTACAGCTTGTGTCCCACGCAAAATACTGTTCTCAAATAAGCAGTTCTTACAACTTTAAAAATATATGTTTATACGAAAAAAACTCATAAAAAAGTCTAAAATTACAGTGTTGTACAATACTATTTGAGGCCCAGTGGCTCTGTGGTAGTTATTGCAGTACCACTATTGTAGTAGCTTCGCATTGCTACGCCGTAGGTCCGGAGATCTAATCCCGGATTGGGCGAGGTTGACCCATCCCTTGAGTGGGTCGACAAAATGGGTACGAAGCATGCTTGGAAACTAAACACTGGGGCTGACCACCTTACCGGGCATATTCCTAGCACCCCAGAGCCCTAGGTCACGAAAGCCGAAATAGGCACGGGAGGCCTTGGCCCAGTAATGAGCTGTTGCGCCGAGGAGTTTAGTTTTCCAATAGAATTTAAAACCAAAAGTTACTGTAAGTGTACATTTTTTTAATCCAACAAACAATTTTTTCAAACTTTTTTTATAATAAAAGTAAAAATTGTTATCCCGATCCTAACCCCACGAGAACATCTCACTCGGAAGTTTATGTGGTTATTCAACACCTAAGAGGAGGCACAACGATGTCACATTTCATAGAAAGTGTTTTTTACATGTTATCCCACACAATAAATAAACTTTTACCTTAAGCCGCGTCTCAAAAATAGTCCCCCGTCATCAACTTTTCCACTTTGCAGTTACAGGGATGATTTTAACCACTCCGTGAGCAGGTTCCTTGATAATGTATATGCCCCTACGGGCACTACAACTCTCCAAAGAGCGGCTTTTTTTAGTAATAATACCGCCGGAGACAAGATAGTGATGGGTAAAGCTTCGTATGTTTGGTAAAATGGTAAGTAGCAATTATTGGTTTTTAGTAAGATGAGTTGGAAATTAACGTTCGGATTAGTTGGATTGAGCCAATACCACCTAGAATAGGAGGCCGGTGAACTAAATGCTTGACGTCATATTAGTGGACCGATTTTGTGGTTTTTGACCAATGATCATTCGTGACTAGATCTTGTATTTGAATAAATTTTTAAGATAAGATGAATCAAGATGCGACGTCACCTTATGATACGGCGTTATTGGTCAACAAATCGAAATTGGTCTACTAGTGTGACGTTGTGTTGCTTAGTTCTTCGGCCTTCTAATCTAGGTGGTATTGATTGAGCACTGATTTGGACGCATCGTAATCACAGCGTCCGTTATAGTGATGAGTAGTAGCTGTGTAAGTTTGACAGAACAGTTACTAGCACTTATTGTTTCTTCGTAAAATGAATTAGAAGAGAATTAGAGTTAGGAAAAAGAATAGAGCGGCCCATGTATGTGCGCAGTAACGCACAAAAGAAGCAGGCTAGAGTGATGCATCTTGGGATGCCTCAGAACCTTAGTATGCGCAGTAGCTTGAAAATTACATTTTACAACAAAAGTGGTTTTTTTTTACACCAAAAGCACAAGTTACAATTGTGTCAAATTAAATGCGACTAATGACGGTTCTCGTGGCGACATCGGAAGAAAAGCTGGCGCATTTGCTCAGTGTTGTCGCCAAAGTACCTTATCAAACACAAGAGTGGGAAAAAAGTCGATGGGAAAATAGAAGTGGCTTTTTTTCTGAGAAAAGACGAAATTTGGCGATCAAACAACCCAAAGTATACTTTTGCTATTAAAGTTGTGGAAGTTTTTTTTTCAATGGAGTTGATTTTGTGGTGGATTCGAGTATCTTTTTCTATCTGAGGAAAGTTCTTTTTGTAATCTAGTGCGTAGTTATTTTGGAAAAAAAATACGTTTTTTAAAAAGAAAAAGCTCTTTGGATTAATATAGTTTTGTGTATAAAAGTTTAAAAAAAATATATAAAGTGGGCATGTTAGACAGAACACTAAATAAAGTGCTAAAAAAGCTAAATTTTAGCAATGCTTCATTGTACAAAAAAAATTACACATTATTTCGTTTAAAAAAATTATAAACTAAAATGATTACTTTAATTTTCAAAAGAACATGTTTCCATGAGGTTTTTTTTATGTAAACTCTAATGTTTTTTTTGTATAAACAGCTACTGTGCTTTATGAATTGTATAAATACACTTAAAGGAATTCAGTCGGTTCTTTTTATTTATTTTTTTGAACATATTTTAAAAAAACGTAAGATGATAAGAACGTAAGAAATAATAAACATTGTTATAGATATTAATATTTTATGCAAAATTTATATTAAAAAAATAGTCAATGTTTAGTTTAAAAAATATTTTCTAAGTAAAAACCTAAAAAGTAAACGGTATAAATGAAGATAATCATATTTTTTTAATAAGTAACCCCAAAAAAATTTTACAAAATAAATTTGAAAACTAATTTTTAATAATCAATTGTTCAAATATTATCCAAAACAAGTCACTTGTTCACAATTTTAATGACACATATTTGAAATTCTCCCAACATAAGAGTAGTGTTTAAGGAAATTAGTAATGTTTCATTTTAAGTTCTAAGACATTTTTCTTTAATCGTTTTTCGCGAATACAAAAAATCTATATATACATGAGTAGTTTCAGTCAATTTTTCACCAAAAGATTTAAGGTTTTAAATAAAATATCTATGAATTATCATTTCACTTTGTTTATACCAACCATTCACATGGGATTTGAAAGACGCAAATAAAAAAAAATTGTATTTTTTGTTGATTTAGAATTTGAGAATATTCGAGAAAAACAGTTTGTAATTACAGTATAAATTGACTGTAAACAACATTATACAGTCTACAGGGAAAAGTCGACTTATCTAATAGTGTATTTAGATTGATATTTAAGTACATATGGAATGTTTACCCCAATTTATTAGCAAAGCAGATAAGGGCTTAAAAATTTGAAACAATATTTACATTTCGTCTCGATGTATTTATCTATAAGAATTTGAATAATAAAGCTCTTTCCAAAAGTAAGTGCAATTGAAGAGTTTATTTTGGAAAGTTTCGTGTCTAAATGAAATTATTAATTTTAATTCTAACTCTTTATGGAAATATTGATAAAGTATTGAAAAGGGATTTAACTAGTTATAAGTTATTTTAAGATAGTTAAAACTTTAACCATGTAAGGGAAAATTTTGTTAGGTTTACTTTTAAACTAATTCTCAAAACAATCTGAAATTGCATTTTCTATGTTTTTCTCATTAATTGAATTGCTCTATTTTCCTTTCATTATTTTGGCTATTTAGGAAAAGGTTGGCTATTTAGGAAACCTTTAACATCATAACTCTGTAAACTTCTTGGTGTAACATTACTCTACAAAACCGCAGAAACAATTGGTGCCTTCAGCTTTATGGATTAAGATTACATCATAAAATGGAGTAAACTTACACGAAGACTAAATGAGGTTCCACATCAAAAAAGAAATAAAACAAAGTAGCAAAGTCACCTCTATATTTGCGGTGGAATTTCCCAGTTTTTATATAACATTGAGTGAAATTCTGTTGCTGTATTCTGTGACTTACTTGTTAAAGATTTCTGTCCAGTTTACTAATTTATATTTTGACGTCCTTATTGAAGTATGTATTAATAAACGAATGAATGTATATTAAAACCAACTAGCTCTTTATAAAAAAAATGGTAAGTTGTGCGCCGCTTTAACTAAACAAATGATGATATTGTGCTTCTTTGATTCATATTAGACGTCATTAAAAACTTATTTATCTAACAAAAACATTATTTTAATATACATTTTAATAAAATAAAAAGTTTCTTAAGTGATGTTGATGTGGAAACACCGATTTAAGTCTTTTGAATGTTCTTTTCTTAAATACATAGAGTCGTTCGCAGGAAGCCACAGTAAAACAATCCGTTATTTTGGCTAATTGAAGAGCTTAGTGGATATACGCGCTAAGCGACAAAAAGTTGAAAACGAGAAAATGGGTTTTTAAGTTTTTAGTCAGCACTCGGATCTGCTGAAAATGTAACTTGTAAAGAGCAAAAAATATACTGTTCTTAAAGTATATGAAAAAAAGAGAAGCTTGTTATCGTTAAGGAAGTTATTATTATGTTCATTGACACAAAAATCTCCTTTTTTTTAAAAAAAACGTCACTTAGCACGCTCTTCCACTAAGCTTTTCAATCATTCTGAATAGTTTCTAATTTACAACCATCGTTAATTATATAACCACCTATTATTTGTTTTAGATAATTTTCTTTAAATTCTAATTATATTAGTTTTTCTTATACCTAACAAAGTAACAATGGTTGACTAGCAATTAAATGAGTGTTTAAAATTGAAAGCTTAGTAGAAGAAAGAGCTTCATGACAAAAAGGTGAAAACGAGAAAATAAGCTTTGAGGGTTTTAGTTTGTACTTATATCAGCTAGACAAGGTATTTTCAAATGGTTAAAAATAACTTAACGAGTTCCCCCCCCCCCTTTTTTTTATAAACTTTATCTCTTTAAAGGAGGGAATAATGGGTTCATTGACACAAAAATCTCTTTTAAAAAATATAAAGTAGCACGTTCTTCTACTAAGCCCTTCAATTCAGAGACGAATGTTTATTATACTAACACTGAATAAAGATGACTTGAAAAATCATCTTATTATTTTCCAAATCTTAACCCTCTAATGCATACTGTTGCCGTTTGGCAACAATTAACAAAATCCACTTTATTTCATTAAAGTAGAGCTTTCTCTCGACAATTTTTTTTATGTATTACATTCCATTTTGAAGTTTTAGTTACTAATAATCATCATAGATGACAGTAGTAAAAGTGTATTCAAAATTAAAGAGTGAGGTTATTAACTGTTGTGAAATTACTTTTTCGGCAGTATTCAAAGTAAAATAATATTGGTACTAAATACAAATAAATTGTTTTGAAAAGTTAATTATGGTTAATGAGGGCTATTTTGAAATATATTTAGTAGTTTTCTAGTCATTATTATCAAAATTGGAATTTTGTAGTCGGCTTTTGTCAAATGGAGAAAAAATAAAAAATTGAAATTATTTAAATTCCATTGAAGTTAATTTTTTCAGTATTTTTCCCATTAATATATATGAGTACAAAAGATACATATATATTTCTTCGGGATGAAAAAAATTCATGCATTAGAGGGTTAAAGTAAAATAAATACTTAGTTTACTTTCTAATAAAATGTATTAAATTCTCCCTTTCCACAAGACGCGTCTTTAAAGGTGTACTTAGCAATAAATCATTTAAAATATTTTCCGGGCTATACTTCTCAGCTAATCTTATTGTTAAATGAACATCCATCATGCCCGTCCTGTTCAAAATGTCTGTTCAGCAGTAAACAAGATCCTTCAGTTGTGTCGCACAATTTACATTATAATAAGAATGTACCGTAATTGGTATGTAGAAGATGTATGCTTTTATGACGCATAATAAGTTTTGGGAAAGAAACATTTCGTATCACATGTATTAAAATTACAAGCTTGATATGTTTGAGAAGATTTCAAGCAAAAGGATATTTTAAGTGATGTATCAAATGTGTGTATTTCTTAAAGTCTATTTTTCAGATGGGTAAATTTAATTTTATTCAGTTTAATGTCAAAATTTCGGTTACGTTTGGTTCGCTTATTTTTAAGATCATGTCATTTATATTCATACTTTTACCTAAAGACGTTTTGTACTTTAAAATTTAAAATCAAGCTGTTCAATATTACTGTGTATTTTCAAAATAATGTAAAACCAACTTTAATTCCTGTTGACTGTTGAATTGCAAATAAACATATGATTTCTTGATCAGTCTCTTTAAAGCATTTGTAAAAACTTTATTCGTAAAAATAAGATGCGCTGGTTTTAGTAATTCTTTTGATGTAGATGAATTATATGGAGCCTACGAAATAGCAATCTTTAAAGAGTTGACAACCGTGACACAAATATTCTTCAAGTCTGTCTTGCCCAGCCTTATGCAAGAAAGAAGATGGCTGATAGAGAACGGCACAAAAACTTCAATCAGAAATAATGAAAATATCATATTCAAAGGAACTGCATTCATTGACTACTTCTAAATGCACTAAGAGTTGTCAAGGATCTATTTCTAATGGAAACTTTAGGGCATTATCTGAAATGTTTTCACCATAGAACCAATAATGGTGTTTTCCAGCATAATCTGAGTGCGATTTATAATTATTATATTTGGAGCTATGAAAGTAAGTTGTAAAAGTGATTATCCATAGTTGAGAAAAACAAGATAAGGTCTCTGAGAAGTAGCTGATACTGGAGGTTGTACTTATACCACTCGCTAGGTTGCAGCACCATACTGAGATTTATTCACTTATATCATTTTAGTTTAGTTTGAATTATCGTCGCACTAGAGCTACACAAGGACTATTGGCGACGGGCGTCGTAATTTAGAACCACAGTCAGGTGGCGAACCGTCACATGTGTAGGCACCCAACGCAACCGTTAAGGGCGACATCGTCCACAGCGTCGGGACTTTGGAGCATATTTATCGTGCACTCCCTCTACACGGGGACATTCGTCGGACATTTTTAGCTGCATGGGCCGTTTACAGGTCGGCAGTTATCTTGGCTCCCCGACCCGAACCTGGTGACCCAGGACCCGGACCCGAACCTGGGACCTTCCGCATACAAGGCGAATGCCTAACCGACTGGGCTCCCCAGCCCTACATCCTTTTAGCATACCAATATTTGACTCGGGAGTAACTTTTTATTGAAACGAACTCCAGTACTTAAAAAAATACGCTTGTACCCCGTTGGCTTCTGGCTCCTCATATAGTGTGCACATTAAAGCATGAGTTTAGATCTTCATTCGTATGTTTGGAATTTGAAAAATTATTATTTTTAATAATTATCGTCGGAAAAAGAGAAGGTACAATGTGTTTATTAAGATACACATAGTACATTCAACAAGTCACTAAACAAGCAATCACTACAACTTAGCACAAATATCATAGAATGAGTTCCTGTCAGACCACCCCTCAAGATGTTCGAATTTCTCTTTTAAACGCAGATCGTTCAGCGTCTCGTTAAGACGCCTCCTCCCCTTTCACTTCACTTCACGCAACACAAATCACGGGCACCAAAAAACACGCGTCAGAACGGAAACAATAAATGGCGGCGAAATAGATCTTCCCTTTGTTTCTGCGTCATGCTGTCTTTTGTTTACGCCGAGTGTCGCGATAAAGAACAGTTGGCGTCCCTCGTTTTTGTCGAAATGAGCATTTCACAGTGAAAACGATCCAAATTCAATTCTGACTTGAATTAGTTTTGTTCCTACAACTCCTTCGCTTCTACAGCTTCTAATGTATTTTAATAATCGTATCTTTCTAACCAGAGTGGTTGAAGTCAAAAGAGGCTTAAGATGTATTTGCCCCGCCATGCTTATATGTTTAAACTGATTTTTTGTACTCTTGATCGTTTTCTAGTCAGTTAGACATGGCATAGGATTGCAGACAGAATTAAATTGTTAATGTCATTTTAGAGCTGTGAAAATTGCCATGATGATAATTTTGAAAAGTTTCTAAATCATGTATACATCTCATCTACGCATCAGCACTCACTCAATAATTATGGTCAAAACGAGAGTTTGTGCAAAAAATATTCATTTTTTATGCATAACCCTTTATTCTTTTAATCTATTCTTTTATTTCAAGACTTTATTTTCTTTTCTTTCATTTTTTATTTTCTTATTCTTTTATTATTATTTGGCTGCTCGCTGCTATATTGGTGGCTACACTCTTAAAACAAAAGAGTGAAATCCACTCCAGTTGGAGAAGTGCATTTTCGACACCCTAAAGGCATGCATATTTACTCAGACTGAGATAAAATCACTCGTTTGGAGTGATCCTGTCAGAGGTTTAACACACAAAGGGTCCACCCGAAAAGGAGAAGTGCATTTTCCAGACTGGACGAGTGAAAATTAATCAGACTGAGTTAAAATCCACTCTTCTGTTTTAAGAGTGTAAGCCTTTGCAGATTCGGTATATTACTCAGAAGTGCGAGCCATTTTTTGGGGCACCATTTAGGAGACTCTCGCTACCAAATTTTGACGCTCAGATTACAATATTACAATGAGTCTGGGCTCTCTGTGGAAATGTGTGTTCCTAATGTACTCTGATACTAATTCCAAAACCATTATTATTATTACTTTTAAACTTTAATCACCCGCTGTGTGCTACTATATCTCCCAATTCCCCCAAAACATCAAAGTTCTCCCAATGATTAATTACACAGCTAAGCCACTGTTTATTACACACAGCAAACAAAATTTATAAATGGCAAGACTGCACAAATTAAAAGCAACTTTGTTTCCAATTAAACGAGAACATGACTTCATTCCAGTCATCAGAGATTTCACTCCGGGACATCCAAAGCATTTTGTTTCTTTGGTTTGACAAAACTTTGAAAGGAATGATATTTTTCTTTTCAAAAATGAATTTTATTTTTATGTAAGGAATTTTGAAACATGTTTTTTTAAAGAAAAATTGTATTAATATTGGTTTAAATGTGAATTAGAATAAATTTTATTTTCTCATAGCATTAAAGCAGTATTAATTATTAATTTAGATATCGATCCGATTGGATATATCAAAAAGTAACTTCTGAAAAGAGACATTTTCCAGTTTTAGTGCAAATATAAGTCTTTTTTTGTACATACCTGCACATGTTCAGCCACTAAGCGATACAATCAGACCTACTTCGCATGATTGTTTTTAGCTTTTACGTGAATTTTAGGGAAACTCTTTTTAATAAACACGTACGTTTACCGACTTGTGTACATTTTCAAACGACTGCAGAATTTCTAATTTCGATTAATTAATTTGAAATATAAGTTAATGAAAGTATGGGTTTAAAATCCAAAATGAAGATAGTTGGTTTCCTGCACGTTTTGGGATGCGTTGATTTTTTTAAAAAAAGTGGTTTTTGAATATTGATAAGTTTATCTGTCTGAAACCACTCTAAAGTTCGGACTAAAACAGCTGGGATTTGGTACACGAGGTTTTTAGCACCTTCAGACGTCATAAAATGGTTTTATAACATAACAGGTGGCATATACAGAGTGTCCCAAAATGGAGTACCTGTTTTTAAAAGTTAATAAAAAATATGGAGATAAATAGATTAACAAAATTTTTGCAGAAAACGATTGATTAGTGTCTGAAATTTAATATGGAACACTTCATTCGGCTAGTTATGCTTATTACGTTGTTATGTTATTACACTTTAATTATGTTCAGATAACCGGCTGATGGCGCTTCAATACCGCGTGTTGGCAGTATGAAAGAACAAGGCATGCGTATACACCGAAAAGAAGGACACGTGGTCAGAACTGAACATTTCTGACCACGTGTCCTTCTTTTCTGTGAGTACGCATGCCCATTTCTTTCATACATCCAACATACGGTATTACAGCTCCGACTATCGGTAAAATTGAACATAATAAAGTGTAATAACATAATAACGTAATAAACATAAGTAGCATAATAAATTGTTCCATATTAAATTCCAGACATGACTCATTCGTTTTCTGCAAGAATTGTGTTAATATCTTTTGTATTAATTTTTAAAACAGGTACTCCCTTTTGGGACACCCTGTAGAAAGAAATAGGCTCGATATCGGCCTAACATCAATTAAAGCTTTTCCAAACTTTAGAAAAGGGATTTATTGATGCCTTTCTCGGTTCGTGCCGACATTTCATTCATCGATTTCGTGCATTTTTCATGACTTTCTTCCTCCCCAAACGTCATTACCAGGCGACGTGTAATGACCCATAAGTGACGATGAAAATCCGATCTTCTTTCGACGTCTTTCCGGCGGCGTCCAACAAATGACCGAGGCGTGAGTCTGGACTCGAGATGACCGCAATGTCCAACAATGTCCAATCTTCTTCGCCAGAAGTCAGATTGCGGCATAAAAGTGATTTTGTTTCTCCATTATAGAAATGTTTGCTGTATGGTTATTACGGTTTGCTATGTAGTGCCCCTTAAAAGAAACTCGCTTGTGGGAAGGGGTAATAAACTTTTTATATGCTGACTTTCTACAAATAAAAACTATAACAAAAGAAAATAACTATATAGATGGCAATAACGTAAAAGGGTTGCAAAATAATGTTAGTTACTGTTTTATCCAATCTTGATATTATTTTATGAAATATATAGATAAAACCTAAATATTACAAATGCCTACTTCACTTAAGTACGAAAAACAATCAAATTTAGTAATGAAAATTATCAATATCTCTTTATTGCTGTATGTTTATACAAGTTAACTTGTTTGTCGGTATTAAAACTTCAAGATTTGAAAAATTCTAAAGGTTATTATTAAAATAGTATATTAAAATACTGCATTTTTAAAAACTATTTTCAGTATTTTGTTTAACCTGATATTAGTCCAGGCAACGAAGAGTTCTAGAGGGAAAGTTTTGGAACACAATTTTTGACTTCATAACTTTGTTTAGACTAGTTAGGAGGTAAACATATCAAAAGTCCCCGCCCCTAGCCCCTGTGCTAAAGGGGGGAGGGGGGGTTGAATGTCCCATTTTTCGGTTTTTCGCTTATATCTCGAAAACTATGAGTTCTAGCTCTATAATTGTAATACACAAAATGAAAGCTGATTAAATTTGCTACAAGCTGCACTCCTCAAGTGTTTTAATATCTTGTATGGTTTTTGAGATATCCGCTCTTGAAAATCAGTAATTTTGGAGAAAACACTTCTCCCCCCACATTTTCCCTCTTTTTTTGACCGGATAACTCTTCAATAATGCACCGAAACACTAAATTTTGGCCCTAGATTGGTAGAGAATTTAATTCTTTTCAATAATATATCTTATTTTACTATTTTATCAATTTTCCTTCAAATTTTAAAGCGGTTTCAGTGTTGAGTGAAGATTGTACTGAAAGTCCCATAGAGCTAATGCATAAGTTTTGAAATCGCAACTTTTGGAAAACAGTTTATTTGCCATGTTATTCCATTTTCACAAGGTATTATAATCATCATAACATCAATTTAACACAAAATTGAAAACAAAATAACATCCGGTTATTTAATTATTAATTAATAAAGTTTTTAAATAGTGGCGCCATCTGCTGTATATATTTGAAATTTTAAAACTTCAAAAAGATATAATTAAATAACTAGATAATATTTTTGTTTCAAATTTGTTTCATTTCGATGTTATGTTGATTCCCGTACCTGGATAAAAAGGGCTAACATGGCAAAGCAATACATCTGTGGAAGTTGTTATTCCAAAACTAATGCATTAGCTCTATCAGACTGACAACCCCTCTTATGTACACTTATTTAATACTGAACGTCTAAATAACACTGATACTCCTTTTGTAGGCACGTTGTTGCTTTAATATTTTATCTATTTTATTTCATTCGTCAAACACCAGTGGGAAAACTGTCAGATGCTATTCATGTTCTTCATCTTCGGAGTCAATTTGATTGACCCCATTGATGCTGTTCTAATGGTAAGTTTGGCATGCTCTAGGACCTTTGAGGCTTGCTATTTTTGCTGCTACACTTGATCTGGCACAGTCTTTCTTACATCATCCGAACATAATTTTCAGAACATCGTCAGGTTCTGCTGCTAACTCACTGTGCACTTTGACCATCAGGCAGTTATTCTCAATATTCCAAATATACACAAGAGGAGGCAGGTCATTTCCCAGCCACAGCTCATCTTGGTGCAATATTCAGAGGAAATACTGTTTTACTGCTTCTTCGGTGGGAAGAAGACGATATATCAGCCTTGATGGCGGCTCCGGATTTCAAGAGTGAATTATACCTGTGGCATTGGTGAAGGCCTCTTTCGTTGGAACCCCATAACACCTTAAGATGCAGGTATTGCCTGCCTTTTGTACCTGATATGTGGTTAAGGAAGGGTATGAAAAGACCGCTGCTGCTTTCTGGACTTCTGACGACTTAGTACACAACTTCACAAATGCGATCCCGCTTTTTCGAAATGTGAAAGATGTAGTGTCGCATCCAGCTATTGTGTTTGCGAAAATAGCACGTCCTAAACCCAGTTGCTGTAACTCTTGGGATGAGAATAAAAAATCCTTTCACCCACGTCCAGGCTTTATGAAACCGATGTCCTTATGCACATCAGCTGTAGCCATCAAGAGGACTGTAAGGTCGACACAAAATATTGAAATATAACAACGTGCCTGCAAAACAAGTATCTGTGTCATTTCCGACATTATCACAGCCGTATATGCCGTATCCACTATCAGAACGTCCACATCCCTTTCTGCTCGAAGGGTCCTACATTCAATTGTCCTCAAGCTACACCTTAAGTATGTTGATGAGAACATTTTATTTAAATTGTTCGACAGAAAATCATCTTGTTTGACGTTTATCTTGGTGTCTTCAGTGAAAAGGATATCAACCGACTGCGACTTCTTGAGTCGATAGCTCTTCTGCTGGTCCCAGTGCACAGTGAGTTAGCAGCAGCACCTGACGATGTTCTGAAAATTATGTTCGGATGATGTAAGAAAGACTGTGCCAGCTCAAGTGTAGCAGCGTAGCAGCAAAAATAGCAAGCCTCAAAGGTCCTAGAGCATGCCAAACTTACCATTAGAACAGCATCAATGGGGTCAATCAAATTGACTCCGAAGATGAAGAACATGAATAGCATCTGACAGTTTTCCCATTGGTGTTTGACGAATGAAATAAAATAGATAAAATATTAAAGCAACAACGTGCCTACAAAATGAGTATCAGTGTTATTTAGACGTTCAGTATTAAATAAGTGTACATAAGAGGGGTTGTCAGTCTGATAGAGCTAATGCATTAGTTTTGGAATAACAACTTCCACAGATGTATTGCTTTGCCATGTTAGCCCTTTTTATCCAGGTACGGGAATCAACATAACATCGAAATGAAACAAATTTTAAACAAAAATATTATCTAGTTATTTAATTATATATTTTTGAAGTTTAAATTTTCAAATATATACAGCAGATGGCGCCACTATTTTAAAACTTTATTAATTAATAATTAAATAACCGGATGTTATTTTGTTTTCAATTTTGTGTTAAATTGATGTTATGATGATTATAATACCTTGTGAAAATGGAATAACATGGCAAATAAACTGTTTTCCAAAAGTTGCGATTTCAAAACTTATGCATTAGCTCTATGGGACTTTCAGTACAATCTTCACTCAACACTGAAACCGCTTTAAAATTTGAAGGAAAATTGATAAAATAGTAAAATAAGATATATTATTGAAAAGAATTAAATTCTCTACCAATCTAGGGCCAAAATTTAGTGTTTCGGTGCATTATTGAAGAGTTATCCGGTCAAAAAAGAGGGAAAATGTGGGGGGAGAAGTGTTTTCTCCAAAATTACTGATTTTCAAGAGCGGATATCTCAAAAACTATACAAGATATTAAAACACTTGAGGGGTGCAGCTTGTAGCAAATTTAATCAGCTTTCATTTTGTGTATTACAATTATAGAGCTAGAACTCATAGTTTTCGAGATATAAGCGAAAAACCGAAAAATGGGACATTCAACCCCCCCTCCCCCCTTTAGCACAGGGGCTAGGGGCGGGGACTTTTGATATGTTTACCTCCTAACTAGTCTAAACAAAGTTATGAAGGCAAAAATTGTGTTCCAAAACTTTCCCTCTAGACCCTTTTTTCAGCCTTCGTTGCCTGGACTATATCTTGTTAATATAATATGTGTAGCCTTTATCTAAATTACAGGGAAACGTAGATAGAATTAAGTCTTTTATTGAAGTTACACGTCGAGAGATGATAGAGTTATCGTCTGAAATCGACGAGCTAGTGTCACGGAGTGCCCCAAAAATGGCGATGAATATTGTATTATTACCTCTGGCAAAAAAGATTGAAACACAAAATATCCAAATTTTCGTAAACATTTTACAATTTTTATTTAAATAAAACAACATCGACCAATTGAAAAGTTGGTAAAGTTTTCAAATCGTCCAAATTTGACTATTAGTAATTTTGTTCATATTAACAGGCTTTGAAAATTCCAAAAAAATATAGGCTGCATTTTTGAAGATCTGTTTCTGTTATAACTGCCCATACAGTTAAATTCACAACTCACGCAATTGAGAAATGATCTGAACCGAAAACACAGCCAAAAATACCTTAACACAAATTATCGAAATTTTCTTAAACATTTTACTATTTTTATTTAAATAAAACAATATCGACCGTATCTCAAAATTTGAAGAAAAAAATCACAATTCCCCATTTCTCGTATGGCCGCCCCCTATCCCATCCATGTATATATTTAGATCCCTTGCCACGGCGAGATATCACTTTCAATGCACAAAATATGGCCATTTTTCATGGCTAATGATGCCTTCCGCCTTCCCGCCTGGAAGATACTCTTATCTTCTCTTCTCTCCGTTATCTTCGAAGAGCAGAAGATAAAAGACGACGCGTTCGGTGACAAATTCGAACACATTTTTATTATCTAAGGAAATGCGGCTGCAGGCAGGGAGAGAAATAAATCTGTGTTCCTTTGGATAAAGGCCGTTGTCCAATGTTGTGAGATTGGACAGTGGCCCTTTTTGTTCAAGGTAGTAGAAATACGGTGGTTACTATGAGAGCTATAAGGGAGAGAAATGGCGAATAAGGAAAATCTGTAGGTAACTTAACCGATTTGTGGCGGTCTGGTAAAAAGTATAGGTTTATTATGCTGTATTACTTTCTTAGATTCAAGAATATTTCCATAAGTTATAAGTACAATGCATTACAATTATGTAAACTGCTATATTAAGGTTATTTTTAAAGATTGCAGAGGACTAAGTCGAACACATTTTTATTATCTAAGGAAATGCGGCTGCAGGCATAGAGGGAAATAAATCTGGGTTCCTTAAGGTAAAGGCCGTTGTCCAATGTTGTGAGATTGGACAGTGGCCCTTTTTGTTCAAGGTAGTAGAAATACGGTGGTTACTATGAGAGCTATAAGGGAGAGAAATGGCGAATAAGGAAAATCTGTAGGTTACTTCACCGATTTGTGGCGGCTTGTGGTAAAAAGTATAGGTTTATTATGCTGTTTTACTTTCTTAGATTTAAGTTTATTTCCATATAAGTTTTAAGTATAATGCCACTCCGGTGGCCCAATGGTTAGGATGCTGGCCTTTGGAGATGCTGGGATCGGGTTCGAATCCCGGTCAGGCATGGATGTTTGTGACCGTCAATAAATGTTGTTATTTATCTGTGTGTTATTCCTTTTTTTGCACTGTTAAAAAAAACCTGAATTTTACGTGCATATTTCTGTGATTATTTTCGGGAATTTACGGAAAGATTGCGTTTCTTCAACAAACAGACGGTTTGTCTGAAATAAACAGCTTGTTTTCGGTTTCCTTAAACGCTTGACAAGCGAAAACGGGAAAACACCGTATTTATGCGTGCAGAATTTCACTTAAGACCCGTATAAACGTAATTTCTCCATATAACCTCGCACCCAACAGCTTTTAGCCTCGACACAACCGCCGACCGACTCGGCCACCATATTTTTTTTTTTTTTTTGACCACATCTGAAGCAAGAAAGATAAATATACAGGTATGTTCATTTCTTTTACTAAAATAAGATTTTATTTTAAGATTATATTTTCTATCTTTCTTTTCTATATATAGAATCCACAGTTGTCTCTTTCTTATTTGTTTCTGTAATTTCTATAGTCCTATAATTGACCGTGGGATGATTCCTGAAATTAATAATTCCGTTTATTTACCAACATGCTTAACTAAGTAAATTTAATTTAAAAGTTTGAAAAAGCTGTCAAATGTATGAAATAAACAATGTTCAGCTACAAACAGGTGCATATTATTAAAAAAAAATAATGAAATGATTTGAAATTATTACATTTAAATTTGATTGAAAAGCAATTGCTCACGTTTAGCTCTAGTGCGACGATATTCCAAACCTTACCTAACCTCGTTTGAAAAGCAAGGTTACGCTATCGCTATCAGCACAGCATGGTTTATTTTAAAAACTATGCAAGTATACTTTACGTAAACTTTCTCTTTAATATATAATACTCTTTTGTTGAATTTAACGAATCAATTAGTGATTACGGATGTATGCAGATCACATTCTTTAATACGATTCAGATGTTACATACACTATTGTCAATGTTCTTTGTTTTGAAAAATTTGCACTAAGAAAAATACAATTTCCAATTAATGCAAATTTTATAAGGAATTCAAAATTTAGGAATTACAAGTGTCCGCAGAACGCTATTTTAGTGTTCATTTAGATATAGCTGCTAGGTGATATCGGCCCACCGTCTCTACAACTACAGCAATAGTCATTAGCTTTTACTAGAATACTAATTATAAGATTGTATTTTATTACTAAATACTATTATAAAATTGTATTTTTAATTTTGATATACATTATTCAAGAACACTTCTGTTCTGTTTATACCCCCCCCCCCCCCCTATTAAAAAATATTTTTAAAGTTCCAATTCTCAAAAATGTATTGTAAGATATGGATAAATCAGTTCATTAAAGATACTCTAAGATTCATACCCTGTCTTGCCCATCCCCCTTCTTCAGAAAAAAGAGAAAAGGCGTTTTTAACTCTGATATTAAATTATTACGGTGCAGTTACTATAGAAGACTTGCTCGAAAAAAGCCGAAAATTGACAAATTGTTTAATTTTAGAAGGCTTAAGAAGATTTTGTCTGATTAACGCCTGATTACCACTTGCTTTTTTACATTAGATCTATTTATTCAAAATTGGATTTGTATATATTAATATATTATTTTTTTAGGTGCTTGTTTATCATAAATCTCCAAAGAGGGTCGAAAGTTCAGAAAAAGAAGAAAATTAAATCTGTAGTTCCTGTACAAATTTTTAAATCAGTTGAGGATTTGAAATACCATAAGTCTATTTCAATTATGAAAGAAAAATAAAACATGATTATATTCTGCAATTCTTTTGTTATTCACGTATTGTTAAATTGTATCAGTGGTGTATCCAGGATGGGGAGGGGATAATAACTCTCGTCCTCATATACTAAAAAATATTGTTTGTTTTTTTTTACTATCAGCGATTGTACAAGTTCATGTATGTATTGCACAAATGGAGACACTTAAAAATTTATTGTTTTTGACTACAAAGGTTACTATCTTAAAGAGTCTCTCTGTTAAGAGATGTTCTGCCCCTAAGACACCCGACTCATTATACCCTTCCCATGTTTGCCCTGGATATGCTAACTGTAAAGTACAATTCCTGTTAGCCACAGAACATTTCTAAATATATACATTGTAAAAAATATGACAGAAAAATTATCAAAATTAGAAAAATTCTTAAAATTTTTCTGCCATATTAAAATTGTTTTAAATATATGAAGAGCGGTAATTTTTAAATTTCAAAAATGTGAACAATGCCCTTTTTATTCAGATAATATACCAAATATGGTTAAAAATTATCAAAGGATTAGAATGTATTAGTTTTGAATAGATTTAAGGTTAAAGTATGAAGACATTATATGCTTACGTTTTATATAACAAACAGGAAGCATGCTTAAATTTATCTATGCTTAGCTTATATTTATAACACCATATATAAATGGATATGTTTAGAATGATTGATGCTTAAATAGTGTATAGAAACAAAATTGACAAGAAAAAAACAAAAATTTCTTGGAATTAACTAGAAAATACTATGTAAGTTTTCTGAATTTAAGAGAGAAATGCCAATTAGAAATTCATGAAATTAACAGGAAACAGCAGAATGGAAAATCCTGAAATTAACGGAGAAATTCCGAAATGGAAGATCCTGAAATTAACGGAGAAATTCCGAAATGGAATATCCTGAAATTAACGGAGAAATTCCAAAATGGAAGAACCTGAAATTAACGGAGAAATTCCGAAATGCAAGTTCCTGAAAATAACGGAAAAATTCCAAAAACGGAAGATTTTGAATTTAACGGAAAAATCCCGGCAACTTGCTGCCAGTAGTTTTTCCGTTAATTCAGGGATTTTTTTCTAACAGTGTGGGACTGTTAATATTCTTTCTGTGTCTGTCCCACTTGACGAAAGCTTATAAGCGGTTCTCTGAACAAGCACACAAGCTGGAATATATATGTACCATACCATAAGTATAATGCATTACTATTATGTATACAGTTATATTAAGGTTATTTTTAAAGATTGAAGAGGACAAATTCGAAAACACATTTTATAGCTAAGTAAATTCGGCAGCAGGCATTATGGAGCTAATATCCAAGGAAATAAATATTTTCCGCAATGGATAAAGGCAATTGTAAAATGTTGTTGTAAGATTATACAGTGGTTCCTTTTGCTCGAAGTAATCGAAATACGGTAGTTACAATTACTGAGAGCTATAGGGAGAGAATTTGTAGGTATCGTCACCAATGTGTGGAGTTCTGAGGTAAAAAAAAGTATCGGTTTATTATTTTGTATAACCTTCTAAGATTTCAGAATATTAATATAATATATATTAATATTCTGAAATCTTATTAGATATTAGATATTAATTCTGATTCTTATTAGATATTAATAGAATATAGAATAATCTATAAAAGTTTTAATTATAATGTATTAAACTTATTTATTCTGCTTTATTGCAATTATTTGGAATGCTTGGACAGGATAAATTCGAACACATTTTTGTTAACTAAGGAAATTCCTGCTGCAGACATGGAGATGAAATCCTGGGAAATAAATCTGTGCCCGGTGGATAAAGACTGTTGTTTGACAGTGGTTGTGTTTGTTTGAAATAATAGAAATACGTTGGTTAATAAGAGCTATAGGGAGAGAAAATGTGAATAAGGGGTAGGGTTTTCGCTATCGATTTGTGGAGGTTTGCAAAAAAAAAGTACAGGTATATTTTTTTGGATTAATTACTAAGATTTTAAAATATTTCTCGGGTACTAGGAACTCATATACAAAACTCGAAGTCCTCAGTTATATTCGTTCAAACTTCAGGGTGGTTTCATACAGACGGACGGACCAAAACTCAAAAACCACTTTTTTAGAACGTGTAGAAAACACAAAAATCTCCTTTTGGGATTGTCGGTCCCATCGCAATACTTCCATTACCATATAGTATAATTAATTAGGGTTTAGTATAAATTAATTAAAAGTAAAAAATCGGATTTTTTTAAACAGTTAACACTACCCACACTAACTTTACCTATGAGAATAAAAAAAACAAGTCGAGTAACTACACTCCTTGCCAACCTAAGTTGGGTAAATAGAAATATGCTATGGAGAAGATACTTCCATATAAAGAGTTCCATAAATTGTTTGTATATCCATCCAGAAAACATGTTTAAAACATTAATTTCGTTTAAGTCAAACAGATTTGAATATTATTTGAGAAAATTTAGCAATTTTATCAGAATGAAAAATGTATGTTGGTTAAATTGTATTCAGATCATTTTGTTTGTAAACTTACCTTATAAGAGTTTCCAACTAACGGACCAACCGCACTTTTCCCTCTTCCTTTCTACCCTTTGTTTTTACCCAAGTTATGTTGGCACTGAGTTTAAGTTTTCCGCTTTAACCGAATCCATACATAAAATTACCACACAAAAATCTGTATAGAAAGTCTTTTTCTATCGTCTTTTTACTTAATATGTTTTCCTTTGTTAAAAAGAAACTCCTGAAAAATAAATTACAAAACATTCGAGAAACTTGATGCGTTGCTACGTTGACGAAAGTAATTACTCTCTTGTGACACGTGACACCCAAAAGATTTCGACATAGTCTGCTGATGATTTTCTCGCATTCTGCAAACGATCGATATGTCTTCAGTTCTAAGTTTTTCAGAATGTTTTTGGCTTTTAAAAGTCTTTGATAACATTAAAGCTTGGTGTGTTTCTTATGACATATGACTTTCTTGGTGGGGGGGCAAGATCGCCAAGCACAGTGACTTTAAGTCTATTGTTTGGTGTGTTTCTTACGTTTGTAATGTGGTATTTACCAGCAGACACAATAAAACTTTTTCATTTAATTTCAGTGGTAAAAAGAAGTTCTTAAGGTAGGCGAATACCCAAAATTCTAAAATTTTTACTATTACTTTAATCTTTTCCAAATTTGGCATAGTGATTTCAAATATATGGAACAATGCTTTTTGGGCAATTTTTTTTTTATTTAAATATAATTGATTTATTTTACACGGTGGTTTTCAACTAAAAAAAGGGGGTTACGCCAACACTTCTAGCATAAAAAGTTTTACATTAATTTACCTGAAATTTTCACAGATGCTATTTCAATATATATCTGTGCCATGAACCTCTAACATCTGGTGTAAGTATACAAGTTTTTTTTACAAAAATGTCCAAGTGTAAGTTGATCGAAAAAAATCCTTTTTTTTTGTGTGGTTAATTTATAACATTTTTCTTAATAGCTTTTCTTGTAATTTGTATGTAACTCTAGAGGGTCATTGCATGAATCAGTTCAAAATGAAGAATTTAACACATAATAAATGTTCATAGGATGAAAATTCAATGTGGTAGACTTGTTGGCGTAAACCTCTTTCTTTTTTTAGTAGAAAAACGCCGTTTAAAATAAGTAAATTATATTTAAATAAAAACAAAAGCCTAAATAGTGTTATTCATTATATTTGAAATCACTATGCCAAATTTGGAAAAGATTAAAGCAATAGTAAAAATTTTAGAATTTTGGGAACTTTTGGGTATTCGCCTACCTTAAAGAACTGAAATCGGCTTCTTTCTTCACTGTACTCGAATTTCTTACTGTAAGGATAACACAAAAAATAACAAAAACATAAAACATAGGTATCTGATATTAGATCTTTCTAAATAAAAGAAAATTTACCGTAAGGTTAAAATGGAAAGTGAAACAGATCAGTAATTCACAGACGGATGGAAAAGTGCACAGACAGATCGACGAACATATTTGAAGAGTGCACGGGAAGAACCGATTGATTTATTAGGCGGACGCCCGCAATTGCTTGCTTGGCGGACACTGGCGGCAGAAAACCAGTTTCTCTCTTTCTTCTTCGCTTGGTCCAAGCATCGGGATCGTCAATCGCCTGAATCTTGGTAGCTAGGAACCCCAGAGATAGTAGTTTAAGTATTAGAGTGGCAGTTCACGTGACCTACAACACTGGCTTCATTGGGGCTCTTCTGGGAGCTTCTTACGCGTCCCGTCGTTAGCAATGGAGGTCACGTGATATGCCACTCTATCACTTTAACTATGATCTATGTGGTAGGAATTGATTTCATTACACAAGTTTAGGCGATCACTCGCTATCATTGCCAAAGTGGCCTGCTAAGGAAACTTCTCTACAAAATCAATCCGTTTTTCCCTGTACTCTCATTTTAGAACAAAGGTTATGAAAAACGAAAAAAAAACTACACTGTGTTAGACGATGTTGCAGAGCAACAATGGCCCAAGTATGAAACCCTAATACAAGCATTATACTGAACAGATACCTGAATTTAAATACGATGCAGATCGTCATTTATTAAAATAAGACAAAGTAATAATTAATTAGCATATTTAGTATAGATTTTAGTGAACGGATTAAAGATTTGCCAACGTTACCCCAATTGGAAGTATTAAAATGATAGCATCTGCATTCAAATTGTCCTAAATCAGCGATACGCTGTAAGAAAATAGGGTTTTTTATAAATAATAACTGAAAGCTTATGTGCCAGAGAAATACTGTATAATTTACAGAGAAAATTCGTTTATTTATAAGAACGTTGGCAAAATTCTTCATCACCCAGAACTCCCGATTTCATATGCCTTTACAGACCACAATACTACCGAGATAAAATAAAATGACGAGACCGGGTTTCAACCACAGACACAGACCTTCAATATAACGCTCTCCCAAGTAAGCTATTTCGGCACATAAAGTATCAACAAAGAGGTAATATGTTTGCTCGATTGCACTCCAGTCCTCTAAGTAATCTGTTTTTACTTTAAACATCAAATTTTTACAGAAAGAATATTTTAAATGACATTAACGAGCTGGAGAGCCCAGTCGGTTAGGCATTCGCCCAGCATGCGGTAGGTCCCAGGTTCGGGTCCGGACATCGCCCAAATTACTGCCGACTCATAAACGGCCCGTGCACCCAAAATGTGCGTCGAATAAGTGCCCGGTTGGAGGTAGTGGAAATTACCGTCGAAAATAGCCCCTTCGTAGCTCTAGTGCGACGATCATTCAAACTTAACTTAAAGGAAAGTAACAGTATTTTTCTCTAAGTATACGTTTTTTTTTCTGTAAAATCAATAGATTTTTTACAATATAGGACTACTTATTTTGCTATTTCCATATCCTCCTTCAATGCAAGCAAATACATTTATATGGAAAACCTAAAACAAGGCAAAGCCAAATAAAGGCCCACCCTCTAACAAAAACCATTTCCTCCCATAAGCATGGACGATAAGACCCTCGTTTCAAGTGCACGTATTTCGGGGCTGCCTTCAAGAGGTGCGTTTGAAGTGGTCCGTTCCTTCATCCTGCCAAGTTGCGTATAAATAGAGCATAAAGAGACAAGACGCTTCCAGTGTTGGTTGGCTGTCAGGAGAATCAAATGGCACTTTCCCCGGTTCTCGGAAGGATTGGGGAAGATAACGTTTTGGTTTTTGAGTTATAATCGTTGCAGACGTAGAAATACAGGATCTCAATTGCAATCTCCTCAGCAATGGATTACTAAGCAGTTAAAACATAGATAAATGTGCATTGTAAAAAATTTGTTCTTAGAGAAAAAAAAATAGTTTGCCAGCTTGCCAGAAAAATACCGTATAATCTACAAAGAAGATAAAAAAAATTACGAACAATTAGTTATTTAAGAGCAATATATGCTTTTAACAGGCAAATTGCAAAGAAAATGCTTTGATTAAAGTTTGAAAAGATATTTTGAGTTATAATCATTACAAGCGTAAAATTAAAGTATCTCATTTGCCATCTTTTGAATGCAATTTTAACTATTAACAGTTTACAAAATATCTCGCTATATACTTAACTTAACTTGGAATGCGCCCTCTAGAACGGAGGAGCATAGGCTCTATTGCCCGTTACACCACTTGCCAGAAGTAACACAGACACAAGAGACACACATAGAAGGGACGACACAAACACATAGACAAATAGCAACATTTATTGACGAACACAAACATCCATGCCTTACCCAGGTGCTCCTTAAATACAGTTACTTTGGTTTTTCGTTTTGGTTACTTTGCTTTGGTTTTACACAAAAAAAACTATCAGCTGTTGTGGCAGAAAATACCGTATAATTTAAGTAAAAAATCAGTTTATTATTAGTGAACAATTTACAATTTTACCGTAAAATCTGTTTTTAACAGATAAAAGCAAAACACTACCATCCTCGTGAGGAATCTAATCCCGGTCTGTCACGTGACAGGCGGGAATGACTTATGACATTGTAAGGGGGGCTCTGTTACAGCCAAGCACTGCGACAGGGATCTATTCACTCTAAAAAATGAATGCTCAAAAACGACGAAATTTTCCTTAATTTTGACGATTCGTTTACTGGCAAAGTGATCCGAGTTTTCGTTTCCTCAAAGTGAGGAAATTTGAATCGTCATTTTTATGAGAATTTGAATGTCGTCTAATCTAAAGAAATATTTCGTCATTTTTGAGCATTTGAGTTCAACAATGAGATTCAGTTTCCTCAAAATCAAGTTACAGAATCGTCAAATCACGATCGTAAAACTAAGGATTCGTGTTTACTCAAAAGTCACGTGATAGTTTGACGAAACAATCCTCAAAATTAACGAAATGAGGCTTGAATATTCATGAATCGTCAAAAATGAAAGTGTTATTTCTGAGAGTGTACTGTCCCCAAGAAATAAATCCCTCTCTCCTATAAGAAGAGCCCCGTTGCCGAAGCAAAATACAGCAAGGATCTGGTAGGAATATCCTGGAGTTCCCAGGGCTCAAGCAAATGTTGCCCTAGATGCTCAAATCTGTGCGATGCATAATTTTACTAGTAAAACTAGTAATCTGACTACTAAAACTATATAGAAAAACTTTGACGCAATTAAAAAAATAAAGACATTTTATTCTCGAAGACTTCTCTTTAAAACAAATACAGCGTATTCCATTGCAACCATGGCAACTATTTTCACAACAAAATTTATCTAGCCGTTGCCATTAAGCGTACAAGAAAAGAAAAAATATTAATTTAACAATTTTAGGACGATAAAATAAATAGTTTTTGGTAGGCAAAAATCCAAAGTTCCAACATATACCGTTACGGCTAATCCCGAAAAGCTCTTTATGGCGGGAGCTAGGGCAACTCGAGTTAAGTTCCCTGGCTTGTCTTTGATTGGTGAGTCTACGCCACTCGGTGTGCTGTTGATCCCAAGATGGGCGGAAATACTTACATATACTGCCACAATCTAGAATAGAGCCATGAACTTTCAAATCGCCAGTATTCACATTTGCCTCGAGTAATACAGTTTTTCGAAGTGTGTTTGCACTAGAAGGAATTAGATCAAAAACCCTGTTAGTGCAAACAGAACAGTATTAACCTTTAATGTAACATAATCGCAACAAATTTTCTGCAATAGCAGAAACAATACAAAACCGTTCTTTGAAAGAAACACAAATACTGCCACTATTTACATCATCTGTGAAAACTATGGAGGTTACAAAAATAAATTA
The DNA here is from genome assembly GCA_023701765.1 of Hylyphantes graminicola. Classification (NCBI taxonomy): domain Eukaryota; kingdom Metazoa; phylum Arthropoda; class Arachnida; order Araneae; family Linyphiidae; genus Hylyphantes; species Hylyphantes graminicola. The sequence goes on along the minus strand of CM043116.1, from coordinate 61,413,589 downwards.
ATGCAGCCTGATTAAAGACAAATGTGAAATCTAGTGTGCCGATTGAAGCCATTAATCATTTCCGCAATACACCCACTCAAAGGCTAGGCTAATTATTTTGCCCTTACAAAGTATAAAATAAAGGTAGCAAAACTGCAATTATCCGAACCTTTTAAGACCTCTCCCATTTGAAAATGGAAAAATAAAGATACTTAATTTTTTCCCCCGAAAAATAAAAATATATAAAAAAAGCTGAAGTTTTTGGAAAGGGAAAAATAGCTATTTTTTAAGAAAAAAACATTTAATTAAATTTTAAAAAAAGATGATCCCTTTTTATAGTGTGCCTTTATTTAGTAATAAAATGCAACGATACCATTAGAGTTCGGGTAATTTGGAATTTTTTGTGTCACTTTAAATAGAAAAGGGACAATATTAGAACTTATTATTTTCTCCATCTTGCACTATCATTTACATATTTAGAAACTTGATTACCAATTTTTGAATCCCAAAATATGGCTTTCGTATACAAATTTTATCGATAACGCCCACTGTGGTCCTTTTTCAGTACGTATCACACCAATTTGGCGACTTTCAAATTGCTTCATTTTTTTCCCACTCCAAGTATCGCCACTTAATTCAAACCCCACAGTGAAGACTTGATGCCTTTCGTTCTGCCTGTTGAGTTGTAGAAACTTTCAGAAGAGAAAAATTTATGGCTCATTTCTGTTGAAGACTGTGATATCGGGGTGTTTTTAGTCTTAAACTTGGTGACAGTCTTAATTTTTGTCACTAGATTAAAATTATAACCACACTGACTTATAATGTCGCTGAGAGGAAGAAAATAGATAAAAGTAAAATGTATAAGTTAGAGGTTTAAATGATTTTTATTGACCATTTCTTGTTGGTTTTTAGGTTTTTTTATATGTTTCAACGATGGGAAAGCGCCGTTAGGTTGGGATTAGAAACTGTATTTAAATCCAATATTTTGCAATAAAATTTCTATTGAAAAATATTTAAAAATTTGGTATCAGAACTTAGTTTTTTTTTAAGAGCCACAACGCCGAAAAATCTGGGATCTTTTCTTCAAATTTAGAAGACATAAACTAAACTGTTTATTAGATCAAGCTGTTTACTCAAACTTAATTGAAATAAAATTAACTAAACTTTCCAAAATCGGCATATAAATAGTTATATTTTGTAACTTCAACAACGATTTTTCCTAATGAGTCATTAAAAAAATATGCAATTTAATTAAAATATGTTTATAGTAATATACATTTTACAACTAATACCAATAGAAATCCGATCATTAAAAAACAACTACTCTTCCCTCATCAAATAAAAATTATTACTCAGTAAACTATTTTTAAAATAGATGTTTACTCTCTATCTATTTCAAAACAAGTATGCAATTACATCACCTGTTTTTTTGTTTTTTAGCTTGTAAATGTTTATTTCCAAAAACAAGCGTTTCCGTGGCTTTTAAACCGGAGAGCAAAAAGACGAATGAAATTTGCTTTTGTTCCATGCGGTGGGTTTTGTTATTCTTGGACGCAGTTCACGTGTCACTCACACATGTTTACCTTTCTTCAAACTAATTCGCAAGCCAAAGGTGGTGCGTTAACCCGTGTAATTAATTTAAGTAACAGCTGTTGTGCTCGAGTTTTCTTAGCATTTATCAAAATGTTGCTGCTCAAAAAATGTAAACGCTTTTATGAAAGGATATTAATGGTTTTAAATCTAAAAGTGGACAATTTATACACGTTCTAGCTTATACTGGTATATATTCATAATACACTGCTCAAAACAATTAGGGGAGCGCATGGTTTAAAAGATTTCAACCACAATGATTCCATTTGGAGTCATCAGCTTGCGGTTTTTTTCTTACTAAGCTAAGATCGTAATTATTTATCATTATATGGAAGAATTATGTCTGCTGAAGAATTAAATATTGTTGGTTTTAATTAAATGAAAATATTAAAAACATGGAAAATTCTATCTAAAACAATTTTATGAAATAAATTAACCTAAATTCTTCTCGCTTACATTCTTAGATGCTTAAAAATTGATTTTAACTTTTTTTTAACAAAGTTTTGAAAAAATTATTGCTATAGTTTTTTCAAACATTATTATTCCAATTTTTTCATAATTCAATTTTTGCAAAAAACATTAAGATTTTTTACCATTTCATCCTGGATGCATAATGAAACTATTTCACAAATTTTATATTTTTAGAATAAAAAATAAAAGTTAGAACTGAAAATGTTGACAAAAGTACGCAAAGTGGGTCAACGAAAAGGATTTCGGTCGGTCTGAAGAGTGACGTCTTCAAACATTTCACTTTTGAACACGCATCTGAAGTTATAATCAATTTTCGACCAAGAAACAAACTCCTTATGTCCTATATCCTTCAAAAATGTGTCTTAATAATTTCAAAAATCGGAGCACAATATGGCTAAATAAATGGTAATAATATTGGTAATATTTCCCAAACTTTCATGTGAATGTCTTCTTTTAATAAAAAGTACAAAGTACCTATTCCAAAAGATATTTAACTTAGCTTAAATCAAGCATGACTGAGTTATAAAGGAAAGACTATGTCACCAGAAACCTTATATCAATCAAAGAAATCCGCATTATCCCGAAACTTAAAACTTAACTAATTTCGTACCATTACAAAAGAATGGGGGGGGAGGACTGAAATGATTTCGGTCGATCTGAAGAGTGACGTAGTCAAACATTTCACTTTGGAATGTGCTTCTAAAGTTACAACTAATTTTCGAGTATAATCTGGCTAAGTAAATGATAATATAATAACTGAACTAATTCACAAAATTTCTATAGCACGTCATGGTATGTCTCCTTTTCATAAAACGTACAAAATACCTATTCCAAAAGATATTTAATATAGTTTAAGTCTAACATTGGTGAAAGACCATGTTGCCAGAAACCTTATATCAACCGAAGAAATCCGCATTATCTCGAAACTTAAAACTTTACTCATTTCGTACCATTACAAAAGAATGGGGGGACCGAAATGATTTCGGGCGGTCTGAGGAGTAATTTCGTCAAACATTTTACTTTTGGACATGCTTCTAAAGTTAGATTAAATTTTTGAACATAAAAAAAACTCTTTATTGCCTACATCATTCGAAAATGTGTCTTAATAATTTCAAAAATCGGAGCACAATAGGACTAAATAATAATAATAGTGAAACTACTTCGCAAACTTTCATGCCGCATGGCGAGGAATGTCTTCTTTTAATAAAAAGTACAAAATACCTATTCCAAAAAATATTTAATATAGTTTAAACCAAGCATGACTGATCTATAAAGGAAAGGAATCTTATATCAACCAAAGAAATCCGCATTATCTCGAAAAACTTTACTCATGTCGTGCCATTACAAAAAGAATGGGAGGGGGGCTGAAATGATTTCGGTCGGTCTGAAGAGTGACGTCGTCAAGCATTTCCCTTTTTGAATATGCTTCTAAAGCTATAGCCAATTTCCGAGAATAATCTGGCTAAGTAAATGATAATAATAACGGAACTACTTCACGAACTTTCATGAACTTCACGAATTCATGGCATGTTATGTCTCCTTTTCATAAAACGTACAAAATATTCCAAAGAGATATTTAATGTAGTTTAAGTCAAAAATTACTGAAAGACCATGTCGCCAGAAACTTTATGTCAACCGAAGAAATCCGCATTATCTCGAAACTTATCATCCAAAGAAATCTGCATTATCTCAAAAAACTTAACTCATTTCGTACCATTACAAAAGAATGGGGGAGGGTGAAAACCGATATGATTTCGGTCGGTCTGAAGAATGACGTCGTCAAACATTTCACTTTTGAATATGCATCTAAAGTTATAACCAATTTCCGAGCATAATCTGGCTAAGTAAATGATAATAATAACGGAACTATTTCACAAACTCTCTATAGCATAGTATGTCTTCTTTTCATAAAACGTACAAAATACCGATTTTAAAGAGTTATTTAATGTAGTTTAAGTCAAAAATTACTGAAAGACCATGTCGCCTAAAACCTTATATCAACCAAAGAAATCCGCATTATCGCGAAACTTAAAACTTTACTCATTTCGTACCATTACAAAAGAATGGGGGGACCGAAATGATTTCGGTCGGTTTGAAGAGTGACGTCGTCAAACATTTCACTTTTGGCTTCCGCTAATGAGGTGCGGAAACTGATAAAACCGCAACAAAGGAGGACCAGCACCCCATACACTAAACTCGGCACCATTCATTGTGTGGGGTGGCCTTTCTTTTCTTGTCATTTGTCCCGGTTTCCCGTATTGGAAGAGGGAGGGGTAGTGTTAGATTGTGTGGAGACCCGAGGAAAAAAACTTGATGAGTTTGGTCCGGGTATCGAAGGATTGGGCCAGATAGGATTGTTTGGGAAATTGATGGGTTGAGGTTTGGGTTTTTTTTTTTTTTGTGTCTGGAAGATGTGATTTAGTCGGTTTAATGGGAGTTGTTTTGTAACAGCTAAACGCTGTCGTCGTTTTTCTTAATGAAATTTCTAATTAATTAATCCTGTACCTCGGCATCCATCAGACAACTTTATCTAATGCCGCTTTCAATATTGACAACTGGGAAAAAATATTAAATTTGGGTCTTGCTATCGTAGGATTGATTCAATAGTGGAATGAAAAAATGGATGGGTTCAGTTGGGTTTGCTTCTAAAAGCAGGGATTTACCCAATTTAATGGAATTTGTTGATTAAAAACTAAACAGATTCACTATTTTCGTCATTAAATTTTTATATTAAATTAACTAATCCAATAAAACCAAATTTGAAAAGTGTTTGCTTTTAAGTTTCGATAATTATTTTAGATGGCAAATAAAAATTCGAGGGGGAGAATACAAATCAGTCATTCAAGATTTTCAATCACAGTATGTTAACAAGAAAACACAAAATTGCAGTCGATGCCAATTTTTCTGCGTAAAAATGAATCAACGTAAGCAATTTTGTTAAAAACTTTAAAAAAGTAACTAGTAAAACACTTGCTATTGATCGGATTTTATTTTTAAAAAATACTATATACCTTAAGTAAAAATATGCAAATGAGCAACAATGCTCCTATTTTTATACTCTACCCAGTTTATCTTAATGAAAAATAAAATAAAAATCCTGTAACAAACGAACTGTCTTTTTTTAAACCTTAATGCCCGAGAAAAACAGGTACTGTGGTACATTGAAAATAAAAAAAGAGGAAAGAACATATCGTTATTAATAAATGAAAAGCTATAAATACGATACCTTTATACATTATTATTTCAAAATTTAAAAACGCTCGAAAGTCCCATTATAATTTATGATTCAAAATTATTTATTGCCCTGCTCCATTAAAACGATGTATTAATATGGATGCATTAAGTATAATTAAAAACATCATTAGTATAAGTATTAGTTTATAAGTAACATAAAAAAATATATCTCTAGCTTTTACACATTTGAAAAGCTACTTTTATGTTTTATTTGTTGACTGATTTTTTATTTACTTAATAAATTGAGGTACTCCCAGCAAAAGATTCCATTCATTCATATCATAAATTTAGACTTAATATTAACAGCCCAACACTAAGAAACTAGAAAAGAAACAGTTACGTTATGACATATTAAATTCCCAAGAGTAAATCATAACTTCAAAAGCATCGTAAAAAATTCCAATAGAGGAAAAAATAACTTGTGGCGGATTTTTTTTTTTACTTCCGCTCCCAACCGAAATTTTTTCTGGTATTTATTTTTTTATCTTCTAGAAGGGGTTTAACATTTCAACTTAACATATCGACATCATTCGAATTATTGCCAATTTGTTGCATGAAGAAGTGTTTATCATCGTTAAACTTTTCCAGCCAAAACATCGTTATTTTTTAATAACCTCCATTAAAGTCAGAGCTCCCGAATATTTTACTTTATTATTATTTTTGGCATAAAAACTAAGGTGATTTTTGGGGTTTGCTTACTTTTTTTATGTTCTGTCATGGCAATTCCGACTGAAAGTAGATCGTATTGGGAAAAGGGCAGAAATATGCATTAATATCGCATCAAAATTTTCTGGCTTTTTAGCTAGGATATAGAAATTGGGTCGTATGTGCGTCATGAGATTTCGATGTATGTGAAATTTGACATGACATTTTGATTTAAAAGGTGATAAAATTGAGACTATAGGTGATAACGAGTTAGGCAATTTATTATTTTTCCCCAATGCATTTACACGTGCAAAAAGTTTGTAAGTTGACAAATTAAAAAGTAGTATTTAGTTCTTAAGTACTAGTGCGTTGTTAAAAATATATGTAACTAGCATATACGATCTAAATATTAAAAGGTTATAGGTGGAAACATATACTATGACTTATTTTAACATCTGTATCAATTAAAATAATTCGTAAAATAATAAAATATTCTTATTATTTTTTATGCATTATATCCTGATTTAATTTGTAGTAAGTAAGTAGTATCAAATGGTAAAGGAGTATGCTCCCAATATCTCAGTGCTGTTGCATCAAATTTAATTTTGAACAACAAAAAATTATTCTTTAAAATCAATTAAATAATCATAAGATGCAGAGCATATTACCTCATCAAAATGAGCCTAATTCAAGTCTCATCTATTTTAAAAGTTCAGGGACTGAAGATGTATTCCACACTAATTTATATGAAACATATCAAGCAATTGTTGATAGTAAACATGTCATAAAGAACCTACCTCACCCTAAAACTCTATTATTTATACAAAAATTTGTTTTAGGGGTAGGGTAGGGGTAGATACATATATATTCCGGCTTGTGTGCTTGATAAGGGACCCACTTATATAAGCTTTCGTCAATTAAGACAGACACAGAAAGAATTTTGAATGTCACAGAGAAAGGATAGTACACCCAGGGTGAAGGTTATCAAGCACACAAATATATGTACCAACATACCTACCAACCAACAAATCACTCAACATAAAGAAGGCAAGAAATCGACATCCGGAAACAATTAAAATACCAAATCACTAAACATTTTATGAATAATCTACATCCCACACATCACCAACCACCCTCCCTCGCTAACCGGGGAGTTTCCAAGTGAACACTTCCCTCTCTCTCTCTCTCTCTAGATATCCATCCCACCAAACACCCATCCCATTCCACATCTCTTTCACTATGTCAGTAGAAATTCTGTCTGTTTCTTACTTGACGAAGGTTATCAAGCACACAAATATAAGTACCAACCAACAAATCACTAAACATAAATAAGGATAGAAATAGACAGCCTTAAACAATTAAAATGCCAAATCACTAAACATTATATAAATAATCTACATCCCACACACATCACCAACCACCCTCCCTCACAAACAGGGGAGTTTCCAAGTGAACACTTCCCTCTTCTCTAGATATCCATCCCACCAAACACCCATCCCATTCCACATCTCTTTCTCTCTTTGTGTCCCGGCCACCCTAGCCGAGATCCAATCAGCATCCAGAGGACAAAGGAGACCAAGAGATAGATGTCCCGTCGCCAATCTGGGACATCCCCCCCCCCTTGACATCAATCACGGATGGGACACCTTACCCCCCCCCCCCCCTTAGGGTCATTTGTAAAGTTAATTGATCGGCTGCTTCCTACCCCCCTCCATAAATTCTTTCGGTCCTTTTATATAGATGTAGACAACGTGTAGTGCGTAGGGCGCCTATTGAATTATAACGGGGTCTGTTAAAAGGGCGAAAAGTAAATTAATATTGTGTTACCTTACGCTAGGTCACAAGTATGGAATTTCTATTGGATTTGTTTAAATTAGCAGAGTTGTGAATTAATTTTAAGGAATGAATATCGAAATAAGCTTTAAGAGAAAAGTAAAATTAATCATAAAGCTCCCATAAAAAAGACAAATCATTTTAAAGAAGCCACCCCTGTGGCGCAATCGTTAGGATGCTAGCCTTTGGAGCTGCTGGGGTCAGGTTCGAATCCCAGTAAGGCATGGATGATTGTGACCGTCAATAAATGTTATTTGCCTATGTGTTTGTGTTGTCCTTTCTTTGGTCTCTTGTGACTGTAAAAATTCTTTCTGTGTCTGTCCCACTTGACGAAAGCTTATAAGCGGTTTTCTGAACAAGCACACAAGCTGGAATATATATGTAACTACCTACCTACCTACCACATATTTTAAAGAAAAATACTAAGCTAACATTTTTTTGGAACAACTTGACAGGATAGGTTTTCTGGATTCTAAGTTAGGTTAGGTTTGAATTATCGTCGCACTAGAGCTACACGAGGGCTATTGGCGACGGGCGTCGTATTTTAGAACCACAGTCAAGTGACGAGCCAACACCTGAATAGGCACCCAACGCAACCGTTAAACTGGATTCTAAGAAATACTATAGTATCTGTCTAGAAGGCTCTCCGAAATCTGACCACCTTATTGTGTGTTGTGGACTAAACCATGATGACCCGATGAGAGGCGACATCTGCCAGTTCAGGTCTACTGGGAGATCAAGGCTCACCTTCTCGATCTCCAGCAGACTGTCCATACTTGAACACTCTTTGTAAATATATGTCAAACATCATTCATTTTCATTCATATGATGTTTGTGTCTTTTGTATCTGTTCAACTTCTTTTGTTCATTTTCAATGGACTAATTTTTCCAAATAAAGCCTAAATTTAAAAAATAAGTTACAAATAAACACGCGAGTTTTACAATGTTGAATAAATGTCAAACATGTCAGCTTAGCAAGAACTTTTATACATTTCTAAATTGCATTCTGCTCAGTATACCTGATAATATATTAAAATGTTTTATGAATATGCTATGACTTTATCAATAATGCAAATCGAATAACGTTTACAGCAACAACATTTGCGCATGCTCTTAATTATGGATTATTTACCAAATGCAACTACTGAAATACACAGGGATGCAACATAGTAAAAGCAATAGAATATAGTGACAATAGAGTCAAGCCATTGATGAATTATCTCCTCCCTCCTCCTATTCAGTACGAACAATGTCCTAAGGCCAGTGATAATGAAGAGCAAGCTCAATCGTATCTGTGGATTTTTTTTCTTTTTATCCTTGATTCTGGGACATGGCTATAAGGGCGGAAAGTATATATGAACTGTAGATTATGTATTATATGGTTTTGCGCTATGTATCATTTAAGTCGAAAATAAATGTGCAGCTAGTTTATTTTTAATGTGTAATATTTTGTATGTGTCCTCTTATCAAGATTTTTGTAGTTAAATTAAAATTAAAGTTAATCTAAAAATTTTACTTCTATCTTATCCTTTAGGTCTTTAGTAGTAGTTTTTACGAACTATTTTTTTTTCTATAATTAAAGTTCAATTTTTAAGACTATCGTTTTCTATTGGTGCCAATATGGTGGTTATGACCCTCGCTTACAAACAAATGGGTTCAGAACCAAATACCGCATAAAGTCGTGGATGTATCGTAGGGGAAGAAGTCGGTGTTTCTTCTGAAAATAGGATCCCTTTTTCGATAGGAAAGCAGCACACCCATTCTTGTTTCAGTCTGGAAGTATCGTCAATAAATGAATTTTCTCACGTGTCTTATTGTATGCATCTTATATACAATGTGTTTGTTGCCCATTCATGATATGTACCTGACAGAGACGCATCAATCAATCAACCATCGCATTCTAATTTAAAATTTCGAACAAAAAGTTGATGTACTTAAGTTTTTTTTCTTCCAAAGCTTTTCAGGGGGTTCAGTATGTTGTATATCGGTAATGTTAAATTGGCCAATTGCAATGTACCTTTTCACAATAACTACTGATCAGATCATCTTTAAATTTTCTGTGTGTGTTATACCAACCTTATATATTAATCTGAGGTTTAAAAAAATTCTAAATAATTGTTAGATTTTTTTTAATAAAATTAGTTTTAAAGTACCCAAAAAATCATGAAATTCTTCACTTTTTTGCCCCATAATTTTTTTTTTCACTTTAGTTTTATTAAAATTTATAACCTCAGATTAATCTATACTATGTATTACATCATATAAAAAAGTTTACGAGAAAACATAGCATAGTTTTTGAGAAAAGGTACATCGAAGTTCAAAAAATCAAGTTCTGAGAAAAACGCATTTAAAGTTTTTATTGTTAGCCCATTTCCATACGAAGCCATGACATTAAAAAGGCTTTTAATGTCAAAAATATTTTTCAATCGTCTTGATACTTTGTGACATTATTGATAAAGGTTGTAATAGTATTTTAAGCCAATAATTTTTGTTTTGATTTTTTCACCGATTTTTGGGTATTGACTGCGAGATTGAGATGATAACAATTCATCATCATTGATGCACACTTAAACGCAATGTTTTAAGGGACTTTCTTTTCAGTTCAACAGACCTAACGAGACTGTTCACTTTTGTACTTTGATCACATAAGTAAACAACAACATTAAGCTCACCCTCCTAAAAAAAGGAAAAGCTCCTTTATCTTCATTACCCAACTCCTTTTCTTAACCAAAATGGACCCAAATAAACAGGAAAACAAATTATACACAAAGAAAAGCGAAGATTTTTTTAGAAAAAAAACTTTTGAAAGTGGATAATAATACAGTGAGGATTATTGTTAATAGTGGTACAACTGTAATTTTGCTTAATTATTATATTAATTTGACAAATGTATAACAAACACATTAGCAAAAGTAAGTTTTTAATCAGACCAATTATGCAATTAATTAGCTTCAGCAACCACTTGTTCATTGTCCCGGCTGACGTGGGAGGCTTTATTTGAATCTTTACCTTAACAACAAGAATATAAATCATTATCTTTATTTTGTTTAAAATTCTTCAAATAAAGCATATGTTAGTACAACAAACACTCTTAAAACGAACGAGCGATTTTGACTCAGTCTGAGTTAATTTCACTCCTCCAGTCTGGAAAATGCACTTACCCGGAAGGAGCGGATTCTTTGTGTGTTAAGCCTCCGACAGGATCAATCCAAACGAGTGGTTTTAACTCAGTCGGAGTTAATATTCAATCCTTTCCAGTGTCGAAAATGCACTTCTTCAACTGGAGTGTATTTCACTCTTTTGTTTTAAGAGTGTATAATCTTTAATTTTGGTGTTAAGCATTTTTAAAAAAAAAACAATATACTCAAAATATCAACAATGTAGGGGAGAGAAGGGGAATGGCGCCACCTTAAGGGAAATTGAATTTTCATGCAGAATTGTGTTGCAATTAATGTAAATTGTAATGAGCATAGCATACTACAGTTCATAACCTATCTTGTAGAGATTTTTTTAAATTTAAATATTAAATAAAAACTGAATAAAATTGCATTTTTCTAAAGCTCGCACAGTGGCGGGATTACCTCAGTATCTGGGGCAATGCCGCCACACCATTGGGGTTATGCCGCCACATCAATAAACAAAGCAAATAATCTATAAATAATGGAAAATTACATAATAAAGCAATACATATAGAACTAAAATAGGTTTAATTAACTTTGGAATGGTAAATTGTACAGGATACCTCTTTTATTAACTTTCTATGTGCAACCAACTATGCAGGTTTTTTTTTTAAAGTTTCATTGGTCTATTTAACCAGTTCAGTTATTCTTTTTCGGATACGTGGCATCTCTAACGAAAACTAATAGGTTGTAGAGCCAATATATGAAATTTCTATTTTACGGATTATGCCGCCATCCTTTTGCATGTTGCGGCATAACCCCAGAGTGATGTGGCGGCATTACCCCAGTAAGACAAAAGGGCATAGACGGCTTGTTTAAAGAAAGTTAGTTAGCCTAGCGTCCAAACTATCGACGTGATAAAATAGCCAAATAATTACTCTTTTAAATGATATATAACTGATTTATCTAACTTAGAGATAGCAGTCACTTATCGCTTAATTTCAGAAGGCTTAAGATTAGATGAAAATCACTAAAAACAGTATTTTTTAAATATCTTTACACCAACTCACCGCACGGCCATTAGCGTCTATACTACAAATTACTTTGTTTCCTGCTACAGATCAGCGTTCACAGCCTCCCTCCCACACACACCGCTGGCGAGATACAAGGGATGGCGGCATTACCCGAGGTGGCGGGATTCCCCTGCTCTCCCCTAAACTTTTTTAAATGAAAAGTATAATAACGAAACACATTCTCCAAGCTGCCGTGGGCAGGTAAACTGCAGTAACTGCCGTAATGACTTGGACCATTGTTGCAAGTACTCACTTACCCTAACAATTAAGAAAACACAGAGGGAAAAAATTATTTCAGATCAAAAACGGTACAACTCACTCTTGCGATTACTGCAGTTTACCTGCCCACGGCAGCAAAGTCCACCTAAGATGCAAGGGGTTAGGTCAATTCAGTGGCGTCTTTTGAAAATCGTAAATTCAACTGGATGAAGTTTAAAATGAGCGGACCGAACCCTGTAACTTAGGGACCCTGATGGCCGAGTGGTTAGCCAGTAGTCTGCGCGCTGTAACGGGTGCGGGTTCGATTCTCGAGGGTACTTCATTTCTCTGTGACAGTAAAAACTCTTTAAGGGGGAATGGGCGTGCAGGACCGGGGGTCTCCACTCAAGTGCCTCAATGTTAATCCAATGGGAAAAAATTATTTTCGCTGCCACATTTCTCCGGCTGTACTGAATATTTTTACAAGCTGATTTTTTATGTGATAAATGTAGCTGACTTACAGGTTTCTACCTTCCCACTTTTTGAAATTAGTACGAATATATTTTTTTTAATATTCAATAAATTATTTTACACAAAATATTCGAAGCAATTTCAAAAAGTGGGAAGATAGAGACCTGTAAGTCAGCTACATTTATCACATAAAAAAATCCGCTTGTAAAAATATTCAGTACAGCCGGAGAAATGTGGCAGCGAAAATAATTTTTTCCCATTGGATTAACATTGAGGCACTTGAGTTTGGAGACCCCCGGTCCTGCACGCCCATTCCCCCTTAAGTGTCTGTCTTACTTGACGAAGGCTTAAGCGGGTCTCTGATCAAGCACACAAGCCGGAATATATATGAACCTACCCCATACCTCTCTAACTTAATTCCTATTTTGAAGAATTTGAGCGTTGCAACTACAAGTAACACCCTTCCAGTCCCAATGACAATTTGGCATAATCATTTTAGAAAAAATCTGATCGTCTATAGCCATTTAGGATATCAAAAAGCGCATCATTCGATTCTTCAAACATGTTTCTATTGGAAAATATTTTTTATTAATCCCAATAGATGTCAGCCATATGTTTTTTTTTAAATTATGATCAGAAACATGATGATGCCAAACGGCATAACTGAAAACTGAAAGGGATTGTAAACAATTGTAAATAATTAGAAAATGAGCAATGATAACAAATTAAAGAAACAAGTTAAACCACTTTTAGGATAAATTTCTCAAATGAAAATTGTGCAAAGAATACTTTTTAAAAAATTACAAATCCGTAAAAAAAAATCTCTGTACAAAAAATTACCAAAGGTTGGGATGCCGCGATCAATTTAGAGATAGGGCCTAATGAGGTTTGCCCAGTCTTGCGTTAAAAAGAGCGAGGTTTTATACCTTCATATTTATTTTTTCGCTTCTTGAAAAAAAGTTTGGCTTTGCAACCAAGGTTTTTGTAACAAAGAAAAAAATCTAGGTAAAATGAAATTGCGTAGTTTGGAGTATATTTTTTTCATAGAAATAAAACTTTAAATGGAGGAAAAGTGTTTTAATAGTGTTTGTTTTAAAAATTATCCTGAAAGTGTTCTTTTATATGAGAGCTTTTGTGGATTAAAATAGTTAATTATGTATATTACCTAAAAAAGGGCTACTAAATTAGTCGTAAAGATATTTTATCGAAGAATTATACAAAACAATTTACTTTAAAATATTTTTTGAACCAAATATTTAAAAATTTAATTATTAAATTTTAAAATATTAATGCATTAAATGAGAATAGCGCAAGTTATACATAAAATAAGTAGTTGTTTTATTTTAATTAAAATACTATATTCCTAATTTTTATCATTATAAAAAAAAATCTCGACAGTTTTCAATATTCTCGCTCGATATCAAAAAAACAATATAATTATCTTTTCCGATCCAATTATCCTAAAACTAATAACGTGTAACTACTTTTTTCAATAAAATTTGTTTTACTTCGTTTATAATTTAGGCCTCTAGTGATATCACGTTAATTATAAAAAATATCATTGTTTCCTTCGGTCAGGAAATCTCAATTGAGCGAAATTTAATGTAATTGCTTCCTTCAAATGAAATTTTTTCTTTGATTAAAACAAGTTAGCATCCCAATATTTTAATGGAATAATAACTAAAAACAATAATCAATCCTTAATTTTTTTTATTATTTAAACCATTAGGAAAAATATATTCAGGAAAAATATATACATTTTTACTATAAAACTTAACTTGCGATTTTCTAACACTTTGAACTGTATGTTTCTAGTTCCATTTGTAAAACTTTATAATGCCAATGAATACATTTTACTTCTACCCCAGTTACTGGACGAAAATATAACCTAAACTGATATACAACCAATTCAAATATGCGTGAGAGCTATGACCAACTTTTTTTTCAGATTTAACGTACACCAGTAACGTACAAATTTAACTTTTTGGAGAATTTTTTTTTTAAGGTTTAACTGCAAAGCACTCACATGGGAATAAAACTTTTGTTCCTCGTACCATACTAAAACTACCATGAAACCCACTCGTACATTAAAAGTCAAAGAAATGTATAACTAATGCGTATTTCTAGGCATTGAATTTATTTAAGTTTTGCTTTATTCGTTTTAAAAACATGTTATTACATTTTTATTGAAATTCTTTAGCAAAGTGAAGCTATGGTTTAAAATATTAATGGTTGCAAAAAATATCTAGCAACAGCACTTAAATTTGATAAATTGTATGGTATGGAATGATACATATACTCGTATATTCCAGCTTGTGTGCTTGTTCAGAGAACCGCTTATAAGCTTTCGTCAAGTGGGGCAGACACAGAAAGAATTTTTACAGTCACAAAGAAATGAATAACACATAGACAAATAACAACATTTATTGACTGTCACAAACATCCATGCCTGACCGGGATTCGAACCCGACCCCAGCAGCTCCAAAGGCTAGTACACTAACATTCAGCCACCGGGGCGGCCGGCGATAAATTGTCAATTTAATCAAAACATTGTAAATGTAGAGGGCCCCCTAGTGGCAGGGAGTGGTAATCGACAAGACTCTCACCGAGAAAGTTGTTGGTTCTTTCTTCGTCCTAGCCATACTATAGACGCATTCGTGCTGGGGGGAAAATACCTCTAAAATTGCTGGTTTTTCCGAGTACACAGCGATATACGTGCTCGTTAAATCTGTGAAGTAGAGTGTCTCGACGGCGTTAGAGTACGATGTCGTTCCATTCGGTGTTCCTCAGGTGTTGACCTCATCACTTGTCCAGGGTATAAAAGTTGCGAGGCGTAATTTACTGTGTTGAAGCTTTTAAAGGAGACTAGAAATAGACAGGGGGAAACTATTAAATTACCAAAGTTAGTCACCAAAGATTGTATTTGGTGATAATCTGGATTTCAGGTTGTCTCGAATGGACTATAGTCATTATTGACAGACACTAGTCCCAACTCTGCCTTTCCTCTGGACATCCTAAAATCCAAGAATTCTTACAAATCCATCACAAAACAGTAAAAAAAACTATCTAGCCACCCTGAGCCAGAGGGCCTAAACAAGTACGCATCAGATAAAACAACCGAAAAGTACTGGGGCGTTTTCATACCTGATTGCGAAAAACAAAACAAAAAATGATAAGTTCCATTATTTTCTGGGATAGCTTGAGGGGGATCAAGGTGTCAAATGTGCATTTGTTATCGTCTGATGTATATACGTTGCCAACTTATACATACTAAAATACTTTGTTGTGGACTGGTGGATGTGATTATGTAGTCCTGGCTTGAGGCTCTTTTGGGATAGGATAGAGTGGTCTCAAGAGTCTTCTGAAAAAGAACTATCCTAGAGGCAATAGATGAGGAATGATGGGTACCCAACTATATTTATACATAAGCATTTTAACTTTATAGAAGTTATTTTCACCATAACTTCTATATTCACACATAAGCATTTTAACATTAGAGAAGTTATTTTCATCATAACTTCTATATTCATACATAAGCATTTCACCTTTATAGAAGTTATTTTCATCATAACTTCGATATTCATACATAAGCATTTTAACTTTATAGAAGTTATTTTCATCATAACTTATATATTCATACATAAGCATTTTAACTTTATAGAAGTTATTTTCATCATAACTTAGATATTCAAACATAATCATTTTAACTTTATAGAAATAATTTTCATCATAACTAATATATTCATACATAAGCATTTTAACTTTATAGAAGTTATTTTCATCATAACTTCTATATTCATACATAAGCATTTCAACTTTATAGAAGTTTTGATAAAACGGATACACTGCACAAAAAATGCGTAATGTTTATGTTTTTTTACGTTAATGTTTTTTTAAAGTTTACATAGATTTTTTTGGGATTTTCAGATTTTAGACAGAAACAAAAGTAAAATAATTTAGCATGCATCCTTTTGGTAAATTGAATAATTTGAATCGTTTTCAACAAGCAACTATGACCGCGACCCGTAGGGCTCAGTTGTAATGTGGTTTAGCGAATAGTCCCAAAGTTTGTAAAACAAATCACTAAGCCGAATGTATTTGAATAAATAAATAAAAACAAAAGCTATCCTGTTTCTTACATCAAAATAGAAATTTTTGACTTTACCAGGAAAGTTACTGGCTTTATGTAGGATTGTTTATAATTTTTTAGAACAAGTTACTGATAACATAATTTATAAAAAATTAGGCAGCTCAGATGCTCAAAACTTTTCAACAACATTCCTGTTTTTTTTTACAGTGCATGTTTCCATGTCTTAAAAGTCTAATTTTTCCATTTTATTCCAAAACATCATATATATTACGATGCAGAGATATTTTTTAGAAATAGTGCATTTTTGGCAAAAAGTATTTCTTTAAATATTGTAAGAAAAGTATACAACGGAATCATAAGCTGAAGCTTATGACTTCAAGTTTTCCTTAAAAGCTTCTTAAAAGAATATTATTTTTGTGTAGAAATAGTAATGCTATCATGTATGGAGCAAAAATAAAATATTTTGCCTTAAAAACGTTTTAACATAAAAAGATTTTTCTTTTATAAATGAAAATAAAATATTTAATGATTTTTTTACAAATAAGAGTAATTTATGTGTGCCAAATAAATGCATAATTTATCATAAGTGAAATGCTGTTAAGTATAAAAAGCACTCAAATAACTTGACCACTTTCTCAGATTGTTCAAAGTACATGAATAGTAAATAATACTATTTACCAATTATTAATCGTTGTGTCTACTTTGAGGCCAAATGCTTACCAGTATGACGTGTTTGTAGAGACAAGCATTTAAATTACCATACACAGACTTAAAAGCTCATGTGGAAATTTATGCTCATTTCAAAAAATACAAAGCAGATGTAATAATTTTAGTCAAACTAATACAAAATGTCACCTTTAACCTTTACACTCCCAAAAAATATCCCACGCATATATTTTGAAAATCGACATATTTTTCAAACGATTTTGTATTTAGAAGTATGTTTGAAAAATATTTTTGAAGAAAATTGCTTTTACAATTTATATAGCGTTTAACTTTTCCTGAGGGTCATGTCATTTAGTGGAATTTCAAGTTTTGAGCGGTGAAAATACACATTTTTGGGTGACTTGAATAAAAAAAAAACAAGCTCTGTTAGTTTTTCTAGATTAATAGTCCATTCTAACTTTTATTTTAATCCAAAATTTCTTTCAAAAAAAGTTACCGCTGAATAAAGTATTATGCTAAGCCTGCGAAATCTGCTTGTCCCTGTTGTTACGTAATTTTTTTATACAATTAATAAATGATTTTGCTTCAGTATAGGTGTTTTTAAAAAACTTAAACATTTCAGTTTACATTAGAAAAAGTTCGGATTAAAAAAATTATAAAATGAAGTTGTAAAGGGAATTCTACAAAAGAGTACGCAACGGAGTGAAGGGGTTATATATTTAAATTCTAGCAAAAATGTATCCAACCAGAATATCACAAAATTTCCAATAGCTTAGGGTAGGTACATATTCTGGCTTGTGTTGATCAGAGACCCACTTATAAGCCTTCGTCAAGTAAGACAGACACAGAAAGATTTTTTACTGTCACAGAGAAAGGAAAGTACACACAGGGCGAAGGCGGGAATCGAACCAGCACCCGTTACAGCGCGCAGACTACTAGCGTAATGGGCCGCTATCCAAACCACTCGGCCATCCGACCCCATTTCCAATAGCATACTATTCCAAAATACATTCAATGTAAAACCATCCAAAAAGAACATCCAACCATTCTAAAATTTAATTTTCCCTCCTAACCACCCACCAAATCGAACGAAGACACACATTTAGAATGGCATACTATCGATTTTCGAGACCTCCCCACACGAAAAAAAAGGCTAGAAGCAATTATATTTCGTGGACCAAAAAAAAAAGGGAATAAAAGAGTCCAAAACATGGACTTGTCATTGCCTTAATTATATTCAACTGGAGTAACAAGGAAATCGGGGAGGCCTCGATTAACTCAGCAGCAAATGAACTGGGAAATCGCGTAGAAGCAGAATCGAGATTTGGTTCTGGGATTTCGGTCCCGATTTAATTGATCTCATTTCGGATTTCGTTCTGGGTTGATTTGGTGGAAGGTTTTTTAGGTTTAATTTGGTTTTGGTGGATTCCATGCATAAAATGATTGGCGAAATTCGTATCTAGGGTTGAAAAAAGAAAGGTAATGCTATGAAAAAGATATTCGTAAATGAGAAATGAACACTTTTTGTACAATAATTTCTCAAATGCGTATTTAAATATGTATTTGGTGAAAACGTATGCAAAAAATTTGATTGTATTTTCAAATGTTGATTGTATTTTTAAATGTTGATTGGATATTTCGAAAAATTAAATCCTGCTATTCTCATAAATTAAAGTTTATAAGACCAATAAACCATGATAAAATAAGAAAATTCTAGATCCATCAAAACTTCCTGCTAAGAATAGTAATTTTTTTAATATAAATAAGAATGGACATTTCAAATTGAGAAATGAACAATCTCATAGGTTTTCCCAATATGACTTAAATGTATATTTAAACTTGCATTTTATGTTCTTATAGAACCAGCAATAAGAGAAAAGATAACTCACCGTATTATAAAGGACCGAAATTATTGTTAAACTATTGGAACAGAAAATATAACAGATTGTTTAATAAAGGACAGACGGACGGAAATGCTTTTAGACAGACGAATAAAATTTACAAAGGATAGGTCTCTTATGTGTCACAACTTTCTAACCTGCATTTGATACCTACATTCCAATCTTTGAATTCTTTCGAGTCCAAAAGAGAAAGAAGGCTAAAAAAAATTAAACTAGAGATTGTGGAGGGAAAAAAAAATATTTTAATTAGTTAAACAAATTCTTGCCATGATTTTTAAAATTATTTAAACCATATATATTCCCCCAAAAAACTAAGTATTAAGTATTTTTTAAATAATGAAGGAGAATTTTTTTTTAAAAATCGTCGAATTCCAATCTGCAAAACTGGTTTTGTTACGCATGGACATTGCATGTGGAGAAACATGCTTGCAGATAAAGTTTCATTATTTAAAAGCGGTTGTTTTCATTCATTCATTCATTCATTCATTCATTCATTCATTCATTCATTCATTCATTCATTCATTCATTCATTTATTTATTTATTTATTTATTTATTTATTTATTTATTTATTTATTTATTTATTTATTTATTTATTTATTTATTTATTTATTTATTTATTTATTTATTTATTTATTTATTTATTTATTTATTTATTTATTTATTTATTTATTCTTACTTACATATAGCTAAAATTAGCACTCACAAAACATTTCGCACATTGATTCTTTCGTTTCACATAATTTGTATTTGCAAAAATATCTTAACATCTATATATATAGGTTCTTACGTGGTCAGAAAAAAAGGGAAATTTCTATGGTCGGAATGGCAACGGCTCTATCGGCACGGCAGCCAAGTTAGGCTTAACCAAAATTATCAGCATTCAAAATACGAATTTAATGGATTACTGACTTATATTTTTGCATATAACATTTATTTTTATTAAAAAAAACTGAATTTTTAAAATATTTCCATGAGAAATATAGCTAGAAAAGCAGAATTACGATTTCCAAATCATCGATTGATTGGTTGATTGACTTGGGTTGAGGCTCGCCCTCTGCGTTATATCATTTAGAAAGTGGGTGACTAAACTAAGAAAGTGGAATACAACATCAAATATTAAAGAAAAAATCGTACAAAATAACATTTTTATATTTTATGAACTTTTCGGTCTTTCATTTCGAAATAAAAATAGTTTTCTGAAGACATTTTAACAGAAATATTGCAGATTGTACATATTCAATCACGTTTGACAACACTATATTTTCATTTGATTTGTTTGTTTGGATTTGAGATCTTTGTGTTGATACATGGTTTGGAAACTTGAATGAAAGCTCCCGACAACACATGGTTTTGGAAATGGGTTGTAGACAGAAATTCTAGTTGACAAGTTTCTGTTTTCGGATTAATTAATATTTAGATTTATACTTTAATAACTACTAAAAAGTGTAGTTTTTCGTGATTTTGTGAACACGTGTCCCTGCTTAAGCGTGTGCCACGTACCAGCTACGTCTGCACCTTTTTTTTTTTTTCTTATATATATTTTACTTGCCTAAGTCAGGCAGTCTTCTCTTCACTATAGCTGTCGATAAGCCGGCTGCAGACATTGTAAGTTTTTTTTCCTTTTCTATCTCTCCCTGGTAACCGCTGACTACATCTACGCTGGCCCAGGAACTTCTTCGTCCATCCTCCCTTAACAATATTCGCAAGGATGATAACGTCATAATGGCTCAACTAACTTTCACTAAGGAACTATCCGTGCAAGAAATTGTAACCAATGCGTCCCAGAATGGGTCCAATAATTTCGTTATATTTATTGAAAACAAATCTGGGGGTATCCCCAAAAACAAACCCATACATTTAAAAAGGGAACTCGAATCAAAAATTCCCGCCCACAAAAAAATCGTAAACTTGAAATATACCCGCGCTAATAAAATCGTTGTCGAAACCGCTGACTACGAGTGTGCCGCTCAAATATGCAAGCTAACAAACATTCTCAATGTCCCCGTTTTGTGCACTCTGCAACGCGAGTGTGTTTCAAAACGATTTCTTCTGAGGAACATCCCCACCGATATCCCTCTTTCTGAAGTCGTAGAAGAACTTGAATCTTCAAACCCCGTAACCATCATCGAGGCCCGACGCTTTACCAAAAAAATCGGTGAAATCGTCCAACCCACCGAACTCGTTCTCGTCACCATAGCAGGATCCCAAATCCCAAAAGTAATCAAGGCGTGGTACGAAAGCCACAAAATCTCCCTATTCGTCGATAGACCTCGGCAATGTGGTCGTTGCTTTAGCTTCAACCACTCAACTGCCACTTGTACCAGAGGCGTAGCTACCGCCGTATCAGCCGTATCAATTATACGGGGCCCCCGGGCCATGGGGGCCCCCAACGTGCTTAAGCAAAAATTAATAAAAACTTCCCCATTTGTTTTATTTCACAAATGACAAAATTTAATCCTGTTTCTAAAGCTGTACAACATGTAAATAATGACTTACAGAAAACTAGTACTTGAAGAGAGTACTTGAAGAGAGTGCAAAACAAGTTAAATCACTTTCTGGAAGGAAAAAAAATGAGTTGATTAGCTCTTCATATACAGGTATTGTAGGCCACTAACATTTTGATTTGCACAAAAAAAGTTAAATCATATGTATATACAGGGTGGTTATAAAATAACGCTCGCTATTCGGAGTGGTCTGTGGCTTCAATGAATAAAAATCCAAATGCAAAAAGACTTTGAGACACTAATCAAGTAATGGGGAAAGGAATGTAATCATAAAAAACAGACTCGTCACTTGACCAGAGTTCTAAATTACGAGACGCAATTGGATGTGTTTGCCGTAATTGGCCATAATTGACGACGCCTCGTAATTTAGAACCCTAGTCAAGAGACGAGTTTGTTTTTTTATGATCATTCTTTTTTATGATTCTTTTTTAGGATTCTGTCTTTTTTATGATTCCATTCTTTTCCCCCCTTCTTGATTAGTAAGTGTCTCAAATTTTGATGCATTTGGATTATTCATTCAAGCCACAGACCACTCCGAATAGCGAGCGTTATTTTATAACCATCCTGTGCATACGATTATAATCACTCATAATCATCAATACGTATATAATCTGTACGATAAGCTGACCTACTCAATTTTTTTCCAAAAAGTGATTTAGCTTGTTTTGCACTCGAGCTCTTCATTTTATTAGGTAATCTTTTGAATAGTGTGCGAATTAAGTAATCAAAATTCATTCAATTACTTTGCTAAATGAGTCCAAAGATTTGGCAAAAAGAGTTTAGGGTAAAAACTGTTTTTAATAATAAAGGGGGAAGAATATAACGAACCTTTTTTTATAAGTTATCACAAGATGAAAGAATTTCAGACCCATAATCCTATTTCAAAGTCAATGTATACTATTGCTGCTTAGATATACTAATTTCTTAACCCTTTAACCTCACAAACTAGGAGAATTTCTCATCCCCGAAATACGAGTTTTTCTAGGCAGGAAAAAAGCGAAATGGAATCGTCCAGTATCAAAAAATACCCAAGTGATTATTTCGGCCGTTAGTCATCCTATGGAATCGAACCTTTTTGACTTTATGAATAAATAACCATATAAATTAATTGCATGAAACAAAATTTTCATAAGGGGAGGTCTTCATATTAAAAATGTTAACAACTTTGAAATTTCCAATGGTAACACCCATATTTGATTATTTAGAAATGTTAAGCATCCTCGAAAACCCCTAAATCTAAGTTTTTTTTACATTTGGATGAATATTCAACGAGTTATTCAATCGAATCACTTGATGTCCTTTGGGGGACCATCTCGAGGTTATTGGTTTAATGATGTTTATCTTCCGTTCCAAAGCCGTATTTGTTAAGCAAGTTCATATATAATCTTATACACATCAGTCCCCTGAAGTGCAATTAAAAAGTATTTTGTGATTTACTCAGCAAATTATCCATTAAAAAAATTAAAAATTGGGAATTCGCTTAAACTTCCTGTCTTAAATATATTTCTGTAAAAATATGAAGGGGTTTCTACTCATATTTTTTTTAAAAAATTGAAATAATAATTATTTTAAAATAATTAAATTATTTTAAAATAATAAAAATTGTTTTAAATACCCCAAAAGTGTATGCATTTTGTTTGGGTTATTTTAATAACTATTCAGTAAAAAATTCGTTTCATTATCTTAATTATTTATAGATTGGGATAGTTTTGTATGTGCAACTCATTCAACATTACGGACCCTAAACTTTGTATGTCTCTAACTTCTCTAATAATGCTTGAAAACTAACAAAACTTGGTATTTCGGGATAAAATATATCATAAATTTGAAATATGGACTCAAAAATGAGTGTTGCTATTGAAAATTTTGAACTTGATAACATTTTTAATATGAATACGGTCCCTTATGTAAATTTTGTGTCATGCAATTAACATAGAATGTTATTTATTTACAAACCCAAAAAGGTCCGATTATATCGGATGACTAACGACCGAAGTAATCACTTGTGGATGCTTTTTTTTTATACAGAGCGCTTCCCTTCTTGATATTCCCAACACCCCTATTTGTGAAACGAAACGGCCGAAAACGGCCTTCCCGTCGTTTGCTGTTGAAGCCGTTCTGGGCCGGTTTTGAGGCGAAAGGGTTAAACTAAGCAAAGATTTCAAAGCCTTTACGACCTGAGACTGAGTTGTATGTTCTAAATATTACAACCGGAGAAACTCCTATCTTCTTCACACACACACAAACGAAGAGATAATAAACGCTTCCGGAAAACTGTCGGGTATCTACGGCAAAGACATCTCAGTTAATCTTTATGACCAATTAAATGCTCAAAAAACATGCTTAAAACTTGAAATTCAAAAAATTAATTCCATTAAGGAATTCTTTGAATTATTACTGATAAAATTCAATAGTTTTGCATCCAGTTTTCCCGAGGTAATAACAGCATGCTTTTTATTCTTGACCCTTCCAGTTGCAACCGCAACTGCTGAAGAAGTTTTCAAAATTAAAACTGATAAAAAAAAATTCCATAGAACTTCGATGGAACAGGAACACTTGTCAGGCCTGTCACTATTGTCAATAGAGGCAGAAACTTTAGAAAAACTAAAGTCATCATCAGTTATAAATGATTTAATAAATCAGTTTTCCGGAGAGTGTATATTTAATTTGAATTGTTTGTAAAAATTTTGGAAAAAATGACAGATAATGATGATGAATAAATCCTTCTTTTAATTTTATGCGGTTTTTTTTTCTTTTGTGAGAAATCTTTACCCTCCCCAGGGCCCCAAAAATTTTTTTATACGGGGCCCCGCCAAGGCACGCTACGCTTCTGACTTGTACCAAAGACATTTGCATAAACTGCGGCAACGAAGGCTCCCACCCCGAATGCCAGAACCCTGCCTTGTGCGTTAACTGCAAAAACAAACCATCCGGCCAACTTCGCTGGGTGTGAAGCCAGGACTAACGAAGCTAAGTTTCTAAAATTTAAAGAAGAGAATAACCTTTCTTTCTCAGATGCTGGAAGCCGTTATAATAAAATTGTTCGTGATACGTCATCCTACGCCAAAGTAGCGAGTCTTGACAGGCACGAAAAAACTGACCTGCAAAGTGAAATCCACAAAGTGGTCGACAAAGCAATAGCCCCCATTCTTCAAAGGCTTGATCAAGCCTTAGATAAGTTTGCTGCCGCACAACAACAAACCCTATCGAGCGTAGCTGATATCGCTCAACGAGTGGATACTCTTGCCACTCAACAACCAATTGCAACCAGCCCTCAACAACCAATTGCTGCAATATTAGAAAGGCTCGTGCAAAAGATCGACTGTCTTAACAAACAATCCGCCCTTCAACAAACAGCCATTAATAATCTCAAATCACAAAACAAAGTGGTCACAACCACATCCACTTCAGTCAACATCCCTCCTCACAACTCAAAAAACGTTCCAGCCCATAGGAAAGACCGCGAAGAAACAACCCTCCCTACTGACAACAAAAAAGCAAAACTTAACAATAGCCAACACAGTTCTGGTAAAAACATTTCACATGATGACGTTATGGAATTCTCACCAACCCCCTCGGACTCGAATCTTGCCCTGCCAAAACTCCCGTCATAATGCGCCCCGTCTCCTGTGGCAAACTCCTGATATTAAGTCCCAAGTCGGGACCCATGCCTCAAAACTCAGTTTATTTTATCTCGTCTTATTATTAATTTTTTTGACAACTGCGTTCAATCATTTAAAAATAGTGTCGTGGAATTGCCGCAGCATCGTTAATAAGAGACATTGGGTCAGCCATCCTTCATTTCCATCCTCTGATATCCTCATCCTACAAGAAACCTACCTTAAAAACACCCGAACTGTATCAATCCCAGACAAAATTATCTTTCGCGAAGACAGACCGGGCACTCAAACTGGTGGCGGTCTTCTAATTGCTATCAGTAAAAGATTTCAAGCAACTGTTATAAATTTTTCAAACCTTCATGACCCCCTTAACGAAATCATGGGTATCAAAATTCATTATAAAAATAAAGAACTGTCCATCGTCAATATTTATGCCCCTAGAGGGAAATTTAATCGCAAATGGCTCCAAGATATCATCAACATCACATCCCCCCCCCCACTTCTTATATGCGGCGATTTTAATTCAAAACACACGTTATGGGCCGGTGAAAAAAACTCCCCTGGTGCAGACATCCTAGTTGACTGGGTGGAGTCTAATGACCTTGTACTCCTTAATGATAAAGAGCCAACTCACATCTCACCTAACGGGACATTTTCGTTAATAGACCTGGCCATCTGCTCATCAAGCCTTTTTCATGATATATCCGCAGTGGTCCATAGCGACAGCTTTGAAAGCGATCATTTCCCTGTTTCGTTAACGTTCGGCAGCCATAGAGATCCCGATCCTTTTCAGTACCGTCACAACTGGCAAAACATAGACAGTGACCTCAACCTAGTAAACATCGACAGTAATGTCAACTGTGATCGTTTTATAGACTTGTGCAAATCCACCATGTCAAAAAACGTCTACAAATTTAGGGCACCGCCAAATCACCAGTGCCCGTGGTGGACCCCCAAGTGCTCCATGCTCCTTCATAAAAAGCGCAGGTTTCAAAAAATCGCGAGAAAAAATTTCTCGAAAAATGCGCACATTCAGTGTAAAAGAGCTAGCGCCCAACTCAATAGGCTCATGAAATTTCTTAAAAGACGTTACTGGGATAAAGTTTGCGACGAGAGTGGCAACTCTGCCTCGATCTTTCGCATCCTCAAAAGCATCAGCAATAGATCCCCTGTCAGCCCTTTGTCTCTCAATACACTCAAAGTTGGCGGCATTCTGATTTCTTCCCCACTTGCCCAATCAAATTGCCTTGTTACTACTCTTATAAAGAGCAAAATCGCGGAACTTATCCCCCTTGATCTAAGCGGCGAATGCAGTGATTCACTCAACCACCCTTTCTCAATTGACGATCTGCACCGCGCAATCCAATCCACCCGTAATTCGACGCCGGGACCTGACGGAATCCCCGCAAGGCTCTTTAAAGCCCTTCCTCTTAATATGAGAGAACGTCTCCTCGCCATATACAATCAGAGTTGGTGCTCAGGTGTTGTCCCTCTAGAATGGAAGGAGACTATCATCGTTCCCATTCACAAGAAGGGCAAGCCTCACGATTCTCCGAGTTCATACCGACCAATCGCCCTAACTCCAGTTGTTGCCAAAATCATGGAAAGGATGATTCTTCACCGGCTTGTCCCAATCATGCTGTCCTCTCAAAAAATTTCATCATGTCACATGGGGGCCTTACCCTTTCGTGGGTGCGAAATGAACCACACAATCCTCTTTCACGATATCAAAAAAGGCACTACAAAACAAAGAATTCATTGCTGTTATCTCTCTTGACCTTAAAGGAGCTTATGACCACGTGTGGATTGATGGTCTTTCACTTAAGTCTTGCAACTTGGAATCTGTGACAACCCAGCTTTGTGGATTAGAAACTTCCTACTTGAACGAACGATTAAGGTCAGATGGCGTGGCACTCTCTCGTCCCCTATCGTCAGCAACAGGGGCGTTCCTCAAGGTAGCGTCCTTGCACCCAACTTATTCTTCGCCTACCTCCACGATATCTACAAGATTCTTCCCTTCGGCGTTAAATGCCTGATTTTTGCCGATGATATCCTTATTTACTACCAGGGCCCAAACTGGGACATTGTTGAAAGGAAGTTACAATCAGCTCTTCACCACATCCACCGCTGGTGTATAGAGTGGAAAATGTGCATTTCTGCTGAAAAATGCGAGGCTATCAACTTTTCCAGAAGGCGCACTCAGCCCAATTTCCAACTCTCAATTGATTGCTGCACAATTCCCTGGGTCAATTCCCTTAAAGTCCTTGGCATAAATTTTTCCAAAAATCTCTCTTTCAAAGCTCACTTCCAAATCCAAAAGAAGAAAGCCTTTCAGAGGACAAACATTCTCAAAGTGATTTCTGGGAAAAACTGGGGGACTAGGTCTCACCACCTAATCAAAATTGCAAATTGCACAATTAGGAGCATCCTGGAATATGGCTGTAAGACTTGGATTCATACAAGCCCTACGGACAGGAAATCGTTGGAAGCATCATATCATGCTGCCCTTCGGGTTGCCACGGGGCTTCCTCGTTGGACACCGATCCCTATCCTTCTCGCCCTCGCAGGAACAACATCTCTCCTGGACCGCCACAACCTTCTGACGGACATGTTTTGCATCCGCAACTTTGCTCTTGGTACCCTCTCCCCTCTGCACATCATCTTTAAGAACGTAGCTAATTCCCCGTCTATGGACCAAAGCGGACCTATCATTGGTCGCCTTTGCTCGATCCTCACAGATCTTAATATTGACGCCAGGAACATCATCACCGCTACTTTGCTGAACACTGATCCCTCGAAATTCTCACCGAATGTTTCATTTTTCACAGATGAGCTTGATTTTCAGAAGCCTGGCTTGCCCCCATGTGCTATTCGTCGCCTCTTTGCAGCTCACAAATCCCTCAACTGGGAAGACGCCCTAATTATTTCCACCGATGCATCCAAAACCGATACAAATACTACCATCGCCGCTGTCTCCTTACAAGACAACATAGCCTTATCGGGACGTGTTCCACACATAAATTCCATCTTTACCAGCGAAGGCCTTGCTATTCTCATAGCCTTAAAATATTTCATTTGTCCCAATGGAAAATCTATCATCCTCTCCGACAGCAAGTCCAACATCCTCGCTCTCAAAAACCTCAATAGGAAATCCCCTAAGATTTCTTTGCTTATTCGAAACAAACTCGATGAATACGCTGCTAACACAGCATCTTGCGAAGTCATATGGGTTCCCGCTCATGTTGGAATACCCGAAAATGAGATAGCAGATTTTACGGCAAAAAAAGCTAGCAACAAGCCCCTTATTGAAAACCTTGTCTCTCCTGAAGACATTTGTACTTCTCTTAAACGAAAATATTCCAACGCGCCCCTCGAATCCTGGTCCCAAACTAAGTACGCCAAGACACATCCCTGGATCAACCCTCTTCACAATCCCATAGCCCAATTCTCTCCAACCCGAGAAATGGATGTCCAACTTGCTCGGCTCACGGCCAAAGCTACCTCCCTCAATGCCACTTTACGCAGATTCAATCTCATCCCTTCCCCCTTGTGTAGTTGCGGCAACTCTAATGAAACACCTGAGCACCTCCTCCTGGAATGCGTCAACTACGAAGCCCAGCGTGATGCTATGCGAAACGCCTTAGGACAAATCCCCCTACACTATAACTGGCTTGTACACTGGTCCAATGACGCAAAACTCAAGATCAGAGTTTTATGCAATTTCCTACGGACTTCTAAACGCCTATAGTGAAACCTAGAATATATTCCTTTCTTGAACTCTTATCACTACTACTTGGATGATGTCTGGAAAATGCACACCTTGCGTGGAGCTACAATCCAGCAAAAAAAAACCAACCAACCAACCAACTACATGGTTTCGATATCGAATTTTGGCACTTGGTGTTGAATTTACTTTAATAGTGATAATGAATTTAGATAGGGCAGTTCAATATTTACGAAATGCTTGCCGAAGGTTCGAGAGACAAAAAGAAACTGCAGTTGAAGCATCTATACGAAGATCTAACCGAAATGAATGATCGTCAAAATGATTATCAAAACGCATTTGCTTTCAAGATTCTTCAATTCCAGAACATGATTGTGGAGAACTGAGGGAAGTCAAAATGATTATCAAAACGCATTTGCTTTCGAGATTCTTCAATTCCAGAACATGATTGTGGAGAACTGTTGGAGACTGTTGTGGAGAACTGTTGGAGGAGATTGTTAGAACTGTGGAACCGGGAAGTTTGTGAGTTTTGTGGAGTACTATTTTGGAATAGAGAACGAAACAGAGCAAACGTGAAGCCTCTTCCTGGTGTGGGACCTTATTGTTTTCACATGGCCATATATATCAAATAGCCTGGCCACTTTATGCAAGTGCAGGACATAAAGCAGGCTATGGTCAACTTAATGTCTATTGTTATTTTTTTATATTATCCCAGAAACTGGAAATATTCTTATACAGTACAAAACCAGTTTTGTATTGCTCTATCAAGAAAAGTTTGATCAATGTCATTCACTTCAATGGGTTGAAATTTACTGTACGGTAACTATTGGCGAACTTTCCGAAATCGCGCCAAAGGTCCGTATTCTGGCGACTTTTGACGTCATGCTCTCTTCACAACGATGAAGTTTTCCGGCAACCATATCTAACTGTTCTGGGTTTCGGTCAAAGTCAGAGAGGTTGCCACAATAAACTATTTCTTGAAAAATCTGAATATCGCGCCAATAGTTACTGTGCAGTAAAGGTGATCCCTTCAGTGTTTTTACTACATGCTAAAAAAATATTAAAACAATTGAAAACAGTTCAACTGTTTTCAAATGTGTTCGGAGAGCGTGCAACCCTTAATCAATGTCACATTATTAAAAGATATGTTTAGTAACCCCTTTTTTTTACTTCCTGTGCATTTATTATGTATTGCTTCATATTTGTTTTTTAATTGCTAGCACATAATCTTATTTATGTTCACCAGCGAGCGAGCGCAGCGAGCCGGTCGCGAAGCGGCCAATGGGAATTGCGTAGCAATTCCCGGGGGTTGGCGAGCGATAGCGAGCAGGGGGCGTAGCCCCCTAGTCTATTCATAATGACATATGCATTCATATTCATGCTTTTTTTTACGTTAGTCATTTGACAAATTGGTTTCAAAATTAAATAGAGGCATCGAACACTTTAAAATTCGGTAATCAGAATATATGAACAAATAAAGGGAAAATTGACAAACAAACAAACGGGTCCTTAATCTGGTTAAGATGAATGCCAAATTATAGCAAAGACTCCTGATTTTGGCATCTTATACCCAATTATAAACATCATTAGTACAATTTATTTTCTTCTCAACTAATATTTGTTACAGCAACTAAGTTATTTTTTTAATGTCAATACAATGCTATAAGCACGCATCAATATTAATATAAATGAAAGGCAGTTACTAAATATTTACTGTACAGTGTCAGGATTGGACTACACGCCAAAATCATTATGCTAATCTCACTAGTGAGTTATTTGTATTCATGCGTGACTTATCTAGGATTGCTAATATTTACTCTGTTGTAAAATCTCTAAACAATTAATTTGCCCTAATATACACCGAATCACGACAACTAGTAATATTGGCGAGTTGGCGAACGTTCCCTGTCAATTTTATTAAGTTTCGATACAATTTAGAGCCAATTTGAAGTTTCAAGCCTAGCCCAATGGACATTTCAAACTGAGCGGAGCTTAGTCTTTTTTGGGGGTAGAAGACGATGTTTAACCCTCTAGTGCATGAATTTTTATTTTCATCCCAAAAAATATATACATGTATCTTTAATACTCACACATTATGGGAAAAATATTTTAAAAAATTAAATTGCTTTAGAATTTAAATAATTTCAATTTTTAAATTTTTTTTCATAGGACAAAAATCAACTGCAAAATTCCAATTTTGATAATAACGACTAGAAAACTACTAAAAATATTTCAAAATAACCCTTTTTTAACTATGATTAATGTTTCAAAGCAATTTATTAGTATTTAGTACTAATATTATTATTATTTAAATACTGCCAAAAAGTAATTTTACAACAGTTAATAACCTCACTCTTTAATTTTGAATACATTTTTACTACTGTCATCAATGAGGATTATTAGTAACTAGAACTTTAAAATGAAATGTAATAGATGAAAAAAACACAGATTTGTCTAGGAAATTAGAATCTCTAATAGAATAAGTGGATTATGTTACCAAACGGTAACAGTATGCATTAGAGGGTTAATGTACCGTGACGTCACCATAGATATGACCATTCTAATTTGGACAAATTCCCTGTCGGCTTTTTTGTTTATGGGGTACAAGACAAAGTTTGACGTTGCTATGACGTCATCGTAAGCGTTGCCGTTCCAGTTATCCATAACGACCCACAGTGCGTGGAACAGAATACTGACCTTAGTGATTGCTAGTTTGCATTGCAAATTATATAATAAGTAAATTGTAATTTGCTGGGCATATATTTGGATTGAACCCATCATCTTAAACTTTCAGAATTTTCAAATACATTGTTAAGGAACCAAAGTAAGAGGAAGGCCATTTTTACGTTGGATAGACTGTGTATACGATAATTTTAAAACCCAGAAAGAGAAAAATTGGTAAGCCATCGCCAAAAGCAAGAGTAATGGAAGAGATTTTTTCGAAAGGTCTTGGCCTACACTGGGCTGTCGTGCCACTTGAAGAATAAGATTGCTGATTGCAATTTCGCGGAAGTTGAAACGACTCTAAGTAAGTAGAGCTATTTTATTGGGAATCTAGTTAATTTTTATTAAAAGTCTTTTACGAGATACCAAAGGTTACCCAAACACAAACATCAGTCTAGAAATTACAGCAGCACATTCTCAAAAATCCCTGAACGCGAATTCCTTAAGTCTTGTCGAAATTGGCGAACGGTTTGCATCAAGGTTCGATATAATAAAGAGCCAATTTCATGCCACCTAGACCAGTAGCTACCCTCAGTTGCATTCACTAAAATGCTGACCTTGATTAATGCACATCGCCAAAGTTTTCGCGTCTCGGTATACGTAAGTATCGATAATTTCAAGTGACTTTAGTCCATTCTTATTGGAAGTCTTTTAAGACGTACCGATGAGAAATATGCACAAGCTTCCACCCTCAAATTACCACCCCACATTCTCCATAACCTCTGCACAAGCATTCCCTAAGCCTTATCGTAATTGGCAAACATTTCCAATGTATTGTTCAATTTTTAGCGCCATTTTAAAGCCCTCTAACCCAAAAGTGACAAACAGTGCGTTGGCCAGTAAAGTGACCTCGGTTGGATGAAGGTTATGCCAGATCTCCTAGGTTGTACTGACATTGTCTACTAGAATTATTTTATAGTGACTCTAGAGGATGAGGAGCCCAGTTGGTCAAGGTGTTCGATTAGCATGGCCCTGGCATCGCCAAAATACCTACCGAAATATAAACGGTCCTTGCAGCAAGAATGTCCGATGAGTAATGCCCCGTTTAGAGAGAGTACATGTTAAATACAATTCTTAGACCTGACGATGTCGCTCTAAAAATTTGCATTGGGTGTACTCAAGTGTCGGCTTGTCACTTGACTGTGGTTTGAAAAGTCACAAATAGCCCCCGTGTACCTCTAGTGCGAAGATAAGTCAATTCAACCCAGTTCTAACTCGATAGCGACCCACATGGCGTTCACCAGACTAAGGTAGCCGCGACTCTATCAACGTAAGAACAATCAAAATTATTTTATAGTGACTCTAGCAAAGAGTTTTATAATAGGGTAGATTAACGACTCGTACTGAGCTGCCATCGGCTGCCATGGCTCACTACGGAGCCCTAACAGATTGGCAAAAGTGCTATTTAATTTATAATTTTGATGCTGAGAAAGGAAGTACACCCAGGGCAAAGGCGGGAATCGAGCCCATTACTGCGCGCTGACTGCTAGCGTTATGGCCTGCGATCCAAACCTCTCGGCCATCGTACCCCACATGCCGACCTATATTGTCTCCGTGTTGATCCATGGTGTGGTTGGTAGGTTCAGTCTCTACACTCTTAAAACAAAAGAGTGAAATCCACTTCAGTTGGAGAAGTGCATTTTCGACACCCTAAAGGCATGCATATTTACTCAGACTGAGTTAAAATCACTCGTTTGGAGTGATCCTGTCGGAGGTTTAACACACAAAGGATCCACTCCAAAAGGAGAAGTGCATTTTCCAGTCTGGAGGAGTGAAATCCACTCACACTGAGGTAAATTGGGAGTGTTTGTTTTAAGAGTGTACCCTACTAAAGAACTCTTTGGACTCTAGTCCATTCCTAATTGAAGTCGTTTACAAAATACCAATGTGACGTAAACACAAACGTCGCCCTACAAATTACCGCCAACACATTCTCCAAAATCCCCGCACGCGCATTCCCTAGCTCGGTCTTATCGAAATCAAAGTCTCGTTAGAGGGGACCGCTGCGTGAAAAGCTGTAATTGACTTTGGCGTCAAACTGATTGATTTTCTGTATCTCGCTTTTCCCTTGCCATTGTTGCGAATAAATAGAAACTAAATTCGGCGTGAACATTCCGATAAGGAACAATGCAGTTGGAGATTGCGAATTGTGTCCCTCCCGATGTTTATGGATTATTGTTGGTCGCAAAAAGAAGCCCCGGTCATTTACGTGGTTGTAATTATATCAGTTTTTTTGTTGAGTTGGCTTCATTGGTAGTAATCGTTTATGTATTTAAGCGATCAAAAACATGTTGTTTCGATAAATTAGTTGTATGGTTTCGTGCTTATTGAAGCTGAAATCGTGTGGGAATGTAGTAGAAGGTAAACTAGCGAAGGTTATTTTTACATATTCGATTGTTTTGCATGCTAGAGTGGGGATAAGTTCAATTCATTATTGCATTGTAAGCCTTATGTTCCATTCTTTTATCATTTATTTCGTGTATTTGGATAATAGTTTACTTGAATTTAATAACTTGCAAATTTATCGAAAAATTATTTCGATTTTTTTCTACATATTTTACTTTCCAATACAAATATCCGTTTCGGAAATAAAATGCTCCCAGTGTTTCACAAATACCTTATTTTCTAGTATAAAATTTATTTTTGTTTATAGTAAAGTAAAATAGTTTTGCAACATACTTACGAAAATTATAACTTTTCAACTGTATCCGACAACACCCTCCATGTAGCTTATTAATTTATATACAAAGTTCTGTACAAAAAAATTAAATATAAAAGTGTATGCATTTTTCAAAAAACGGAATTTTATTATAAATACAAACATATTATTTATAATCAACTCTATCAAACTGTCTTAAAATACTCTTTTATATTGAAATTTCTTTAAGTTGCTCTCCCTAAAAAAATCATTTTTTAATAATCTTTCACTAAAGTAGTTTTTAGGTAAAAAAAACATTATTTAACGTTATATATTGTTAATGAAAATACTTAATTCAGACATACTTTAAATTCATATATTTTTAATTCAACAAGTTCAGAAACTTTTTAAATTAAGGTTAAGAATAGAGAAAAAAGAAAACCGCAGCTGGGAAAATTTTCCATAAATATACAATTTCCATCGTCAATCAATTCTTTATTTTCAGTGTTTATTAAAGGAAACTGCGTTTCTTCTTTAAATTGTAAAGCTTGCAACTAAATAAAATTTCTACACAACGTTATTTGCTAACTCTTTTATCGTTTTGACACATTTTCCGATCTCTAACTAATTTGAAATTTTTAAAACAGACAAAACTACAGAGTTTCTCCTAAGATATTCTAATGATCTGATCCTCCCCAGAAGCCTTAATCCTCTTTTCAGACGACAATATCCCGCGGAATCGACTTTATTTCCGTCTACCGTCATTCATTACCACCCGTACCCTCACCGATCGGATACTGCCATCCTATAATTAGTAATTCGTGAATTGATTGCCCCGGCTAGAAGATCAAATAAGAAACCCACTGTAGGAAAAGTAGCAACCATGATATTTTAATGGGGAATGGGTGCGCTGGACCGGGGATCTCCAAACTCAAGTGTCTCAGTGTTAATCCAATGGGGAAGAAACTTTTCTCTGCCACATTTCTCCGGCTGTATTGAATCTTTTTACGAATGTTTTTTTAGCAGTACATGCAGATAACTCACTGGTCTCTATAATCCTACTTTTTAAAGTTACTTCTAGTACTATTTGTAAAATTATTTATATAAAATTTTAAAAAAATCGAACCAATTTCAAAAAAAGGGATAGTCGAGGCCTGTAACTCAGCTACATTTATCACATAAAAAATCCGTTTGTAAAAATATTCAATGCAGCCGGAGAAATGTGGCAGGGAAAATATTTCTTTCGACATTGGATTAACACTGATGCGCTTTGCTTTGGAGACCCGCAGTCCAGCGCGCCCATTCCTCCTTAAGTTGGCGACTGCGGCTACTGTTGAAGAAGCTGAGTAGAAAGAGGTGAAACCCACGTGCTCATTACAAATCTTTGAAGTCCAAAGACCGAGGTATTAAGTAAGCATAGTAAGCATGGGATGTTGCTTGAATTTCAGTTAAGAACAAACAGCCTACAACGTAAAAATACAGCACATTTGAAGCATATTCACAGCTCTATCTGATGTTCTTGACTACAGGTACTGCTGTAAACACAATTCATAGCACTCTGCTGTAGAATTAAGTATGTAAACGCGTGTGCAACGTAACCTGCCATGACCAAGGTCAGTGTTCTTCTTTTCTACCCAGGCGCTGGGGAGCCCAGTCGGTTAGGCAATCGCCTAGCATGCGAAAGGTCCCATGTTCTGGTCCGGGCATCGCCAAAATAACTGCCGACCTATAAACGGCCAGTGCAGCCAAAAATGTCCGAAGAATAATACCCCGTGTAAGGGAGTGCGCTTTAAATATCCTTCAAAGTTAAAACTCTGCGTACGATGTCGCCCTTAACGGTTGCGTTGAGTGGCTATTCAGGTGTCGGCTCGTCACTTGACTGCGGTTCTAAAATACGACGCCCGTCGCCAATAGCCCTCGTGTAGCTATAGTGCGACGATAATTTAAACCTAACCTAACCTAATATTTTCTACCAATCAAAAATTGAAACTGAAATCTTGGATCATTCACATATATGCTTGTGACAAAGATAAGTCATTGAGTAACAAAACCGTTAAAAGTAAAGAAAAAAGGACACCATCAGATTCATATTCAGCATCAAAAACTAAGTGCGAAATACT
Source organism: Hylyphantes graminicola (assembly GCA_023701765.1). NCBI lineage: Eukaryota > Metazoa > Arthropoda > Arachnida > Araneae > Linyphiidae > Hylyphantes > Hylyphantes graminicola. The sequence continues at coordinate 61,376,988 of CM043116.1, read as the reverse complement.
TTTTTAAAAGTTTTATAAAATCTTTAACCCTCTGAGGGATTCAGACGTATAAGCCTCTCACCTGAATGTCAGGTTTTCCAGCAACACACATATTTTTTAAAAATTTATAAATATGATAATTTTATTAATTCTTTAAAATTTAAGGCATGGAGGAGCCGTTTATAACCATCTACTACAAAAATATAATTTTTAAATTTTAATAAATTATATTAGCAGTTAAACATTTTTATTTAAATCTCTTGCAGAGAAAACGAGTTTACAATTAAGTTAATTTGCTTATTCCTCAGAGGGTCATTGTTCTCGAGTTCCTCTTTAACACAAAAAAACGTAAATATCTCACAAACTGCAACTAAGAAAAAAAACTTAAACCCTTCCCCTGTTCAGAAAGCTAAGTACATTCAGATTTCGGTACTTTTTTTTCTAGGCCCCAACCCTTTTAAAGGTATGTTGCTCAGTGTATTCATGTTACAAAGATAAACCCATAAGATCCCTAAGTGGGTTTAAAAATAAGCAAACGTGAAAGTAGACAGGCTAGAAATAAAAATGGACGTACACAGCTCTCTCTTCTTCTCGATGTGCCCATAGGAATCGTAATTTGAAGGAAAGTAGAAGATATATGGAGTGGTAAGAAAAGAAGTTCAGTAAAAATTGGCCCCTCTTATTTATATTCTTTTTAGATTGAAGCGCAAGTAGCTACCAAAGGTAAATTGTAGTTAAGATGCAATGAATCACCTGGTTTTGTAACAAGATTTGGGTTTTTTCTTGATAAGTAGCTTTTGTTTTGAAAGAATGAAATTTAAATGTGGATAGTGTGCATTTTACTTAGAAATGTATTAATATAAGTTGGTTAAAATGGATGTGATATTTTGTTTATTTTTTTATTAAAAATTACAACCAAAGTCATCACCTGATCTCTGTACATAAACTCTCTTAAACAAACGAGTGAAATCCACTCCAGTAGGAGAAGTGCATTTTCGACACTGGGAAGGAGTGAATATTAAATCACACTGAGTTAAAATCACTCGTTTGGAGTGGTCCTGTCGGAGGTTTAACACACAAAGGATCCACTCCTATAAGAGAAGTGCATTTTCTAGACTGGGGGAGTGAAAATTATACTCAGACTGAGTTAAAATCACTCATTCGTTTTAAGAGTGTATACTATTATAATAGATGAATTAACATAACATAACAAGTATTAGCGCCCAATTAGGGAAGAGTGTAGGCTATATAGTCCATTACTCTATGCGCATATGATGACAGAAATATGTAAGTGAATCAATTACTCAACCAAATAGTCTGGAAAAGGTGTTGATGATAAGGAGGGTATATCATAAGTTTCCATGACACCATCCTGTATATGGTATAACGGAGCAGGCTGCATCCGTTATTACTCCGTGGTTCCACTGGGCAGGTCATCATCCTTCTGCCACAGTGGACGTCAAGGGTTAGGGACAACTTTAGTTGGAGAGGGAATCCTGAAAGGTAAAATTAAACAACAATCAAAGGAAAATTGTATAGTGAGCAATGTGACACAAGGAAGATGGCCATTCCGAGGTCAATTTTCACACAGAGGGCCATTGACAAAATGTATCAATCCTGCGTATTAAGAGACCAGATGTCTTGTATAGTTAAGATACCCAGTAAGACCAGAAAGACCTTTATAGGAAAGGACTTGGTCAAAGTTATAATAGGTAACCCAAAAAACTCAGACCGGGGGAAAATAGATGCCTTAATAACATAATAGTCGATGTGCAAAAAACTAGTTTTTAGTCAGATAGTGATTTTGTTTTATCTCAACTTTATTAAGTAATTATAATCAGGTCAATATTTAAATCATCAATCAATCTATCAATATTATTTTACCCTCATCGGCCGAACTCAAGTTACTTGACCGTCTTTTGAATGCTTCAAATGATTTTGTGACTTGAAAGTTATCGAGCTGAGTAAAACAAAAGACGAAGTAGTAATCATTTGCTTATGCATGCATTTTTTATTAAAAATAGAAGTCTTAAATATAAAGATATTTAATTTTAATTTGAGTTTTGTGCTATAAGAGACAAGTTTTTACTATAACTTATCCCTAAATTATTTTGAATTAGCGAAAAATGTAGATGAAAAAAGGAAGAACAAACATAATTTTTTTAATTAATATATATTTCCCGCCAAATGTCCTGCCTTCACTGTTAAAAATAATAGTTCATGGTTGAACCAAAATACGGTTCAAATTTGCTGCAACCGTGATTTGGTAGACTGTTGAACCATAAAACGCTATTTTCGAATTACGTAACTATGGTGAGAGGTTGAACCATATGCGGGCTTTTCCCAACGCGTAACTATAGTGAAAGGTTGAACCATAAAAAGGTTCTTCCAATGCATAACAGTAGTAAAAGGTGAAAAATAAAACGGTATTTCGTACATCGTAAGCTAACGCCGCACGCCGCCGTCGGGACTTTGGACCCCACAGATTTAACGAGCACGTCTGTCCCAGTGTACTCGGGCCCATCCGTGATTAATTGAGAATACTTTCTACAATTTCCAGTAAAGAGATCCGATTTATAGGATGACGGGCAGTAGGTGAGATTTGAACCCCCGCTCTCCTGAGATTGTTGAATCTCTAGGCTGATGCCATAACCACTCGGCCAAGGACTGGCCGGTTCACACGCAGAAGCAGTACTACTCATGGCGCCTACGTTTGAGTCAACAGTTAAATTGTCGTTTGCAGTTAGTAGAAGTTGAACCGAACTTTCATGCTATTGGTGTAGAAGTCGAACCAATTTTTCGTGAAAGCAGGTCTATTTCCAGAATATCATATTTGATTGAACCATTTTATGGTGTATTTGCCAGAAGTTCTTAATTTTTCACCAATATTTGGTTAAACGTTGAACTGAAATTTTTAACAGTGTTTTTAGGGCTGATTAAGTTTTGCTAATGGACAATATGTTTGTTTGTAATCTTTTATTTCTATTATTATTCTTACTAAATCAGCTCTTTAATATTTAACTATGATTTAGAAAATCATGAGAATGAACCCATTGATTGAAATCGAAATACATTATACGAAACGTAGTTTAGATGTTTTTACTGTATTATAACTGTTATGAAAGGAAAACAATATTTACAGATGTTTCGCTTCATTGTTAAAAATAATTCACTAAATTGACAAAATTTCTGATAAATCCATATTTGCAAATTCCAATATATGAAATTAGCATCCTTTATACAGTTTGCATACTTTTATTGTTAATAGAGATTGGAGAGTGTTTTTCAAGGGTGTATTGAATTGATTTAGAAAAAGCTGGTATCCCTACACCTAAGGATTGGTCAAGTCGAACGTTAGTAGTACAAGTCAATGCTTGGTCCAAAGATGTCCAGACTTCCTGTAACTAAAATAATCGAACAAAATCTTCACTGTAAAATATCCAATAACATTTCAACACCCCCATTCGGCATCTCACGCATTGGTACCTAGTATTTCTTTTCATCCCAGTTCCTTTTATCAAAGAAGACGAAGAAATCTGCGGCATACATATTGGCGATAAAAGCGTCTCTTTTGAAGATCCTGGCGTCGAAAAGACGCCGCCATCTTAGACTTCGTCGTCATAGAATTGTTGAAAAGAATCGAGAAGATTGCGAAGAGGGTAACAGATGGATGCGTTCCGCTTCTTTTCACGCGTCCCGTGGTTGCCATGACAACCATGGACCTCCATGGTTGTTGTTGTTCGTGAAAGGACCTCACTTCTTCGCTTCAGTTTGTTTGTCGCTGGCTTTTGTGAGAATGGTGAATCTTGTGGGATGGAACAATGCAGGAACCGAAATGAAGGTTTCGTGCTGGATTGAGAAACTAGAAAGTCGCAACACTGATGTATAATATCATCTGGCTATATGATGTATGTTATCATCAGGGCCTGATTTCCGGCAGGGCAAACGGGGCACGTGCCCATGGCCCCCCACTTTAAGGGGGTCCCAAATTTCCTTCATGAACTTTTATGCTCAATACAACTGCCACAAACTTTTTAATCTGAAGTTAACACAAAAATTAAATTCATGAACGAAAGTGTACTATGAAATTGTGTTCAAACTCTGAATTAATCAATTAACAAAAATAGTTATTTTGGGGGGATTAAGCAAGCTTTCCAAGTTAATTACTTCGGCTATTTTTTGGTAAACACTGTAAGATAGGAAAATATACGCAAATATTTTATCAAGGTATGTTTTGGGGCCCCAAAATTTGCTCGCGCCCTGGGCCCATAAAGTTGTAGGTCGGGCCCTGGTTATCCTCAGATAAAAGGTGAAAATCTCTGACTATAAAAAATATTTCCAGAAAAAAGCAATGGGGATGTTTCAGGTAACGAAATTCATTCCAGCTTTCCTTCCTACTTTCCCTTAGAGTGGTGCTCTTTTTAAACGTCGCATTGATTACCAGTCGAGGATCAAGCTTGAAATTATTTTCATTCAAGATATCTGTTGCCACTCAAGACCTGAAATGCCCATTGTGCCTTTGCATAATGGAGAAGTATTGGCATCCAATATGTACTAGGAACTAATGTAACAAATTAGAAGTCTTTAGCTCATTTAGTTTTTCGGCAATACCTATAAAACCCCCAAAAAGTTCCATGAAGCCAAAAAAACACTTAACCCATTACGCATTCGTTAGTCTCTCGTTCACCGGGGATGGGGAGCTCAGTCGTTTTGGCATACGCCTTGCATGCGAAAGGTCTCGGGTCCGGGCACGCCAAAATAACTGCCGACCTATAAACGGCTCGTGCAGTCCAAAAAATTCCGGCAAATAATACCCCATGTAGAGAACATGCACGTTAAATATCCTTCAAAGTCCTAACGCTGCTTACGATGTAGCCCTTAACGGTTGCGTTGGGTGCCTATTCAGGTGCCGGCTTGTCACTTGAGTGTGAGTCTAAATTACGACGCCCGTCGCCAATAGCCCTAGTGTAGCTCTAGTGCGCCGATAATTCAAACTTACTTACCTACCTATCTAGTTCACCCTATTATGTCGTCCGACAGGTACGAAAAACTTGCGGGCCAAATTTGAAGTAAATTGCACCTTGAGTACGAGCTGTAAACTAGTTTCAGACAGTCAAAATAACAGTCCAAGAGATGGATGAACCAATGTTCAGAAATCACCTTCTCAGAATCCTCTCTCTCCAAAACGCAATAAGAAACACAATTCCCCAATGCTTATTTTCTACCCCTATCGCAATACTACTGTACTATTTTGTGTTTGAAGAACTGCTCTTAGGACGAGACATATCTTTATTTATGACAACACAAACGCACAAGACAAAACGGTAGAATTATGTAATTGAGAGTAATACTGGTGTGTTTTTGAAACCAAAACTACATTAGATACGAGACCAGTAGATATAAATGAATCCAAATTTTTAAATAAGCATTTAATCCAAGCACTTGTTGGGAACAAATTAAATTGGTTTTTGGTGGTATTTTAACTGAACTAGTATACATTTTATTTAATTGTTCTCGGTAAAAGTTATTAGTCAAATTAAAATTTTTTGGATTGTCTACAAGAACACGAACGAAGAACACCTTTGCCTGAATTCCACACTTAATAAACTATTTCGATATAGCCTATTAATATATGGCAAATTTTTCATTTGAAAATTGGTCATTAGTCCATAGTTGCTAAAATTCCATTGCAAATGTTTTGGAATCTATTTTTTTCTAATGATGCTGCAACACTGGCAGTAAAGCCTTTGGAGACTCGGCATATTCCCCAAAAACTGAGAGCCATTTTTTGTGGCACCATTTAGGCTTCTCTCGCTGGCAATTTTGACAAAGAATATGAGCTCTCTGTGGATGTTAAAGTATGTCGAGATTTAATTTTGCCGAGAGAACCCAAGCGAAATGGGCCCTCTAGGGATCTTTTACATGCAGCATAATCGTATGACATGCGTGCCCACAATTTTCCCATCCAGAAAATCCGACGACTCAGCCGGAGCTCGAACCCGTGATCTTGGGCTTTCGAGGCGGACACGTTTAACCTCTCAGCCACTGACCCGCCTTCTGGAATATTAAATTTAATAATTTGATAAAATTAAACATGAAATAATAAAATACAAAATTTTAAAATTCCAATGTAAAAATAACTTAAGTAACTTTAAACTTCAGAGAAAAAAATTAGAGATCATTAAACCAATGAAAATTTCGCATTCAACTTTTCCAGAAGTATCCACAAGAAAACTGATGATCAGATTTTTCACTCTAACCCACTAAAAATCCCTTAATCTAATCCAAAAACTCAAAAATACGGATGAAACTTTTACGAATACCTCAGCAGAATTCATATCCAGGAAATATTAAGGACACAAGAAATGAGATCTCATGTTTTGTCCCGTGAAAACCACAAGCCTCAACTCTTCCGTGATTTATGGCGATACACGATTTGACCCGGAAAAGCTCCGTCTCGTAATCTGTTTGCGCGCTTGATTTCACTCCTCGACATGAAAGGGACATCGCTTATCGAATTGCAGAGTCAAGCGCTTTTTTTTTTTCCTGAACAAAAAAAAAATTGTTTAAAAATAAAATAAAAACGTTCCCTTTTCATCGAATGAAACACGGAGTGGGGAGAACAAAACGGATGTATAATGAAGGTGGAATGGAAAGTGCTGAGTCACTGTACTGAGGGATATGGAGTCGAGACCGCATATCGCCGCTTTGGTCTGACAAAAATGTCAAGGTAGGGTAATGTTTGCTTTCATGTGATTAGTATTAAGAAAGGAATACACATAGTAATAAAGTCCACAAAATTACAAGGGATATGCAGCCTATAACAAACAAATCGACACCTGAGCTAGAACCCAACAAAACTTAGAACGACTTCAAATGATAACGCCATTGTTCAGAAACTGTAAAAGTTAACGACATGTGGCAACTACTGTTTCAACAAATGATGTTTAGTTTTGTAAATTGTTTTCAAGATCTTGTAATAAGAAAATTACGCTTTATCTTTGAGTTATTAAACGTAATTTGTTCATAAATATATATGTTTGTTGTTGTTCGTGTTTGCAATAACAGTCACTGGACACTAAATGCGTCTCAATCAATTCGAAGTCACAACTCCTTTTCCAGATCTTTCCAGTTATTTAAAAACTAAAAAAAATTAATGAAATTTTTAAACCAATATTCAGATTTGTTAGTTTTTTTTATCAATATAACCTAGTGAAATGAAAATTTAAAAAATTGGCCGGACTGTAATTCCCGATTAGTGTCCAGTAGAAAGTAGAGTTTCATCGATTGGGTCAAAATCACAGATATTACGATATTACACGAAATGCGATATTACACAGAAAATTACAACAAAAAAAACAATAGAAAAGCATTTCAAGTCACTAAAAAGATTCCAAAATGCAACTAGTATTGTTACGATATTTTTTTAGCAATTTTAGAATTATTCTAGTATTTTTATGATATTTTTTTGTAATTTTAGAATTATTCTTATAGATTGAATTATTCTAAAGACATTCTTGTTTCATAATATTATTTTAAAATTACAAAAAAAATATCGTAACAAAACTAGTTGCATTTTTTAATCGTTTTAGTAACTTGAAATGCTTTTCTAGTTGAGTTTTTTTTTTTTTGTAATTTTAGAATTAAATGGTATTTTTTTTGATGATGCCGAAGCATTTTTCTACTTAAAGTGGTGGCAACACTGGCCCCATTGCCCTCCAATTTTGGTCTCCATGCGCGCCCTGTCGTTAGAATTGGAAGTCATTTGATCTGCCAATCTAATACTTTAACTATGATGCCCATATTCAAGATACACTTTAAAAGCTAAATTTGCTAAAGATAGCTTCTTTAACGCGGTCAATATCAAAAAACTTGTCGTATTAAAACACTAAAACTCCTGAGAACTTTTTTATTGCGCTGTAAAAAAAAAAGCCTGTTGTTTCCACAGAAAAAAAGTCTGGTGTGCTAGTAAGATGCCGTATAACTTACAAAGAAAATCTGTTTAGTTTATTCTGAAAAATTTTTATTGAAAAGTTGTTTCATAAAAGATGCTTTTTATCAGGCAAATCGTATTGAAAACAGTTGCTTTTTAACAGGTGAAGATACTAACCACGAACGAAGTTTTTCTAAAATATTTCCCAAAAACATTTTGAATCGTATATTATTTTATATAATCGAAGTTTTTCCAAAAAAATATTTGTTTAAAGTAAAAAACAGTTGTTTTCTATTTTTAAAAGCGTAAAGACTGCAACCGAAAGGTCATTTTAACTGCTTGTTTAAACTCTGAGCGTCAAAAAAGGCCGAAGCAACCGAGTTGCGAGAGTGCTGGACTGCAGATTAAAACGTCCGTGGATCGTGCCTAGGTTTGTCAGTTTATTTCTCCTCATTTTTATTCACAATCCTTGCCTATGCCGCCCCGGTGGCACACTCGTTAGGATTCTAGCCTTTGGAGCTGCTGGGGTCCGGTTCGAATCCCGGTCAGGTATGGATGTTTGTGACCGTCAATAAATGCTGCTATTTGTCTATGTGTTATTCTTTTCTTTGTGATTGTAAAAATTCTTTCTGTGTCTGTCCCACTTGACGAAAGCTTATAAGCGGTTCTCTGAACAAGCACACAAGCTGGAATGTATATGAACCATACCATACCATACCGAATTGGTTTTGACCCCAAATTGAGTTTAAGTGTTTGTCTAAGGGTGTTTAGCAAAGGATCTAAGCAGGGCCTGTTCTTCGATAAGGCCCATTAGGCCCTGGCCTACAGTTATGGCCTGGAAGTTATGGCCTGACAGCCTGGCCTACAGGATGTTTGCGACTGTCAATAAATGTTGTTATTTGTCAATGCGTTTGTGTCGTCACTTTCTTTGTGCGTCTCTTGTGCTTGTGTCATTTCTGGGGCTTAGTACAATCGACTTAAAGTCGCAGTGTTTGGCGATCTTGCCCCCCACCCAGAAAGTCATAAGTCATCCCTGCCTATCACGGGGATGACCGGGGGTTCGATTTCCTACTGGGTAGAAATGAAATTTCGTTTTATCTGGTGATTATTTATTTTATTTTTGGTCTTTTGACAAACAGCTTTTGTGTTTAACTTACAACTTGTTCGTATAAAATAAACTGATTATACACTCTAACAATGAATGCTCAAAAACGATGAAATTTTCCTTAATTTTAACGATTCCGTTACTGGCAAATGCTCCTAGTTTTCGTTTCCTCAAAGTGAGGAAATTGTAATCGTCATTTTTATGAGGATTTGAATGCCATCTAATCTTAAGAAATATTTCGTCATTTTTGAGCATGTGAGTACAGCAATGAGATTCAGTTTCCTCAAAATCAAGATACAGAATCGTCAAATCACGATCGTAAAAGTGAAGATTCGCATGTACTCAAAATTCAAGTGATAGTTTGACGAAACAATCCTCAAAATTAACGAAATGGGGCTTGAGGATGCATGAATCGTCAAAAATGAAAGTGTTATTTCTAAGAGTGTACTTGTAAATTATACGGTACTTTTCTGGCACACCAGACAAAAAAGAATTTTACAGTGCATTGAAAAATATTCATTTGGTAAATTTTTCGGAGCTTTACGGCGAACACACTGATGTGCAGAATTCTTCGAGTCAGCTTTTTCAGGTATTGGTCTAACGCAGAGTTGGTGAATGCAAACAACTTAAGACCCAGGGCCTGTCCTAGGAAAACTCAGACTATAAGCACAACATATTTTGGGGGCCCCGCAAAATGTTGTGTATGATTTCCAGGAATGATGGTGCTGTATGACCTATGTATCAAATGTTTGCTGCAATTTGATTGGCTTCCTTATAAACATAGATCAAAATAATCAAATTTGGGGACCATGCACTCTTAAAACAAAAGAGTGAAATACACTCCTTTAGCAGAAGTGCATTTTCGGCACTGGAAAGGAAGCAAATTTTCTCTGACTGAGTTAAAAGCACTCGTTTGGAGTGATCCAGTCGGAGGTTTAACAAAACAAAAGAGTGAAATCCACTCCTATAGGGGAAGTGCATTTTTGACACTGGAAAGGAGTGAAAATTAACTCAGACTGAGTTAAAATCGCTCGCTTGTTTTAAGAGTGTAGGCCAGGGCCTAACGGGCCTTATCGAAGAACAGGCCCGACTTAGACCTTTTGCTAAACACCCTTAGACATCCACATAAACTCAATTTGGTGTCAAAACCAATTCGGTATGGTACATATATATTCCAGATTGTGTGCTTCCTCAGAGAACCGCTTATAAGCTTTCGTCAACTGGGACAGACACATAAAGAATTTTTACAGTCACAAAGAAAGGAATAACACGTAGACAAATAACAATATTTATTGACGGTCACAAACATCCATGTCTGACCGGGATTCGAGCCCGACCCCAGCAGCTCCAAAGGCCAGCATACTAACGATTGAGCCACCGGGGCGGCTCTCAATTCTATTACAGCTCTTCCAAACTGACGCAGCAATATCGAGAGTTGAGTTATCTGCATTTAACATCAGATGCATAGCACGTTTAGTAGGATATGAGGGGGTGCTCAAGAGGTGGGGTGACGTGTTCCACCGCATTATAGTCTGCATGCGCGTGACATCGAATGGCATCCCTATATTCCTTGGAATACGCGGGGGTGTCTTGAGAAATGTGCTGAGCTTGTGACTATATTATGAAACAGTAGCACATATAAGCAAGAAACTTCGAAACATTACTTGATTTATTATTTTATTGACTCTAGTGTTTAGACTTCATGATAGTCACAGAATATTTTACTTTTTTGTAGATAAATAGCTTAGTTTTGGGTTCAATGTTGTAAAATTTGACGACAAAAAAGTTCTTTGAACAAGCTTGACCACATTTTGCTTCATTGATTAACTTTATATGACTATGAAGTCACCATTTAATTTTCATAAATCATACTTATATACATTGTCTTTGTTTGAGAAAACTACAAATAAATATAACGAAGAGTATTTGTACTATTTTATTGCTAGATAGTTGAATAACAAAATACACTGTACTATACGAAATGCAGTACGTCTGGTCACCCTATCTTGAACTGAAAACTCAAACCTCCTAGTGTAGCTGAAATAAGAATTGTATGGTTGTGTCCTTGATATATTTAAAACTTATAACAATATCTCCATCATGATTGATATCATAAGTCAATTCTTTCACAAAAAATTCTTCTGAAACCTCAAGTTTAAAAAAAAAAGTTGTGTAGAACCCCCTTATACATTTGTTCAAATTATAATGCAAGACTCTTTAAGATGAAATCCCAAATGTATACTCCAGACATTATTCATACTTAATACAACATCATTCAATAATACCAAGACTAAAAACAAATCTCCTAATTCAAATCCCACACATAAAGTTATATTCTTTTATACTTGACATACGCGTAGATTTCTTATGACCAAATCTTCTATTGACATCAAAACCTTGGAAGGAAAACAACGCACGGCACACTCGAATAACAATAACAATATCACTTCCGAATTCTATTTTTCTCATTCGAAAACACCAAATGTAGAATAATAAAAAAAGAATAAATAAGAAAGCGCCATCGTCTTATTTCCGATACAACTTTCAATATTCCTCAGCCATGCATGGTCAACATTCCATGGGACGATACACAAAAGAATATGGGGCGTTCTTTTCTTTTTTTTTTTTTTAGTTCGATTTTCGAACGCTTTTCCGCATGCACACGTCTGCTTCTGGCGTGATGCCATCGCGTCGGATTTAATCTTTGTGGTCCCACCAGCATTTTCGATTTTCCCGTGTGCTATCGGACGTGCCACTGGCAACAGAAATGGCCAGGATTTTCTGGCGTAATGTTCCACGAAACCTTCAGAAAAAAAAAAGTCGAATCGAAGTTTTCCAGATAGAACAAAGATATCCTTTGCTTTCTGTCAGATGTCTCTTGTGATAGTCGTAAGAATTTTATTCGCAGTAAACGCTGAACAAAAATCAGAAATCTGCAAAAAAAAAAAAAAAATGCTATTTAATATTTAAGTTGAAAATATAAGAGTTTATACCAAGTAGTCGACCTACACTGTTAAAAATGGGTTCTCAATTTTGAAAATAATGTTCTCATTTTGAGAATATCGTTGAGTCACATTTATTTCTGAATACATTTTTCTCAAATTGAAAACATGGTTATTCTCATTTTTTGCCAAAATGATTGAGAAAGCCGTCGATGTCACAGTCGAAGGCTTGATCTAAGATCCACACAAAACCTTTTGCTGTGTGCAATCCAACTGTGCCATCCCATCACCAGTGGCGAGTGATTATTTGAAATTTTAATTTTAATTTTTTTTTCCTATTCCCACTTTTAGAAAACAGTTTAGCATATTTATTATATATAAACAGTTTGATATATTTATTAGTTATTATGTCTGTTTCGCTTCTAAATTGCAGCCATTAAGTGGTCTTATAGACATTGAAAAAAATATAAATAAAAAGATAGTTAAAGTTAAATTAATAACTAGTATATATGTATCAGATAATAGAATATAAAATTGTAGCAATATAGCACAATAAAGGTTAAAGAAATTTTTAAGATTAAAAATTCTGATCAAACGGACATTTATATTTTTTTATATTATACCCATTAATGTTCGTTTTCAAGTAATATCCACCAGTGCTTAACACACAAAAAATTAAGATTTTACAAGATTCCACAAAGATTTTATTTTATATTTCAATGACATTCTTATAGTTACAACCTTGATGCAACAAATAATTTGTGAAAAGTTTCTACATGATTATTTTCTTTTTTCTTTCAACTTATAAATGAGTTGATGAAACGACACATTTCTCGAATTCACTCTATTCAAACAACTGTAAAAGAGCTGATTTCACCATTGTGTTGATAAGAATCACAAAGTTAACGTCTTTTTTTACTTTTGAAGATAACAATCTAAACAAACTTGTTTGCACTTTAAGAATACAAGAACTTTTGTTAAATTTTTACACATAGGAGCTATTTCAAAAGAAAAGATAATTTGAATAATACTTGAACAAATGGATCTGATTATTTGAATAATACTAAGCTAACGGAAGATTTCGATAGAACGCAAGCAATCTAAAGTAAAATCTATTTCCATCGTGGACGCATGTACATACAGGCCCATTCCCAAGCCACTACATTTTTAGAGAGTGGTCGCTTGAAAAGAGCTTTGTATCATCCTGATAAGATTCAGCATGAGACGTAGTCTATAGTCTCCACAACCAAACACTTATATTTGTCTCGTAAGTAGCTAATGGTTAACAATGTTAACCAATGTTCAAAAAATTATATAAAAAAGATCTTTAGATAGTTCATTTGCATTTCATAGACGTTTCGCAAGCAAGCTGCAACTGATAGTATAGCTCAGAGGTTCCCAACCAGTGGTATGCGTACCACTGGTGGTACGCGGGAAAATTTCTGGTGGTACGCGTGAGTAATGTGAGCAACATTATGCTATTAATAGCTTCTGCAGGCATGAGCAGTGAGCAAGCAAATATATTAATTATTATTTTAAACATTAACATAAAGAGAAATCTTTAACTTCTGGCTCGGATGTAAAACCTAGTACCCTTCGATCTCCTGGGAAGCTCCTCTATTTTTAGCCTACTTTTCTTTTTTTTTAATTCGAAGAATTAAAAAAAAATGAAAAAGTAGGTATTGACATGCGGTCGATGTCCGTCCGTCCGTCCGTCCGTCCGTCCGTCCGTCCGTCTGTCTGTCTGTCTGTCTGTCTGTCTGTCTGTCTGTCTGTCTGTCTGTCTGTCCGTCTGACCGTCTGACAGTCTGTCCGTACCCCCCTTCCAAAATCGGTTCTATCCATCCGATCTTAAAAATTCTTTTTTTGTTAGAAAGCTATGACCTCAGAGACCCAACTTTCATACTTTTTGTCCGTCTGTCTGTACTATCAGACTAACATAAATCTATTATTTGTCGACGAATTTCCCATTGAACTAGCATTGAAATTCGATTTCGAGTCATTTAAATCGCTGAATTTAACTACAAATGCTACGGACAAGTGAGATACGTCAAAAAATTCAGCGTAACGAAATGAGAATACATTGAAAATTTTAGAAAAGAATTCGAATTCTAAGTACTTCAATTATTTAAAAAACTTAAAAGTTTAATGCTCATTTAAAAACCATAGGAAGCCATTTTTATTAGAATTAAATCACCATTGCCATCGCAACAATCACGCGAGAAACTTTAATTCTTTTAGACAATAAATTAAAATAAATTTATTTTTGCGACATCTATGAATTTGAAATGACGTCAAATATATTTAACCTCGAGTGTCTTTGTATAGTGGTATGCAACGTTTTCATTCTATTTAAAAGCGAGAACTATTACATATTTATTCTTTGAAATATAAATTTTTGCAAACGATTTAAGTAATAATTATTTAATTTTCGAAATAAAATAAATGAAACTAGCCGAATTTCTATCGGGTAAATTTTTAATATAGAATTAATGCTGTGTTTGTCGCCTTTTTACCTGTGGAAGCGGGTTAAGTGACACATTCTGTTACAAACCTACTTGTTAATTTACATTTCCTATTTTAAGTGAATTTTGAAGTAGTTTTATGGTTTTTGTTCTGCGAATAATTAAATATTTATTTATTACTGCAAATAATCATGCGGACGATAAGAAATATTTATTTTATTGGCGATAGAAAATTAATGAAAATACGTAATTGCTTTAGATCTTGAAATTATAGCTGGATGCTGTGTTTAGTGAAATTTATTCTAATGTATATAAATTTAATGTAGAAACGGTTGTTGATGTCACTCACTGTTACGAACCTAGTTTTTTCAAGATAAGAATTTTAGTAAATATTTAAGTAACAGGAAAGTAGGCTATTTTAGTTCTTTTAGAACTTCTTGTTTATGATAAGTTCCATTACTCCTAATGTTGATAATTATATTTTAATCACAGGCAAATAACAAGTTTCGCACTACAGACTATAAAAGAATATTTTGTATGATGATTAATTTTTTGATGAGTTTGTATTATTTTTTTATATGTGTGTTTTTAGACCTATGTTCAATAAATAAAACTGTAAATTAATCCATTTCGTTTTTTTATTTCTCCTTTATTATAAGTATGTTATGAATAAACAAATGTCTAACCCATTAAATGCTAAGTTTTCTCAGGAATTTAATTCAAAAAGCATTTGAACACTTTTAGAAGAGTAAATATCATACCTTTATTAAAATATTTAAGTCTGATGGTAAACCAAAATTTCTTAAAAAGTCAAGTGATACGTAGGTCCAAAAAAGTTGGGAACCCCTGTTTTAGCTAAATGAAAACAACTTTATAAACAAAGAAATAGCTAAAAAAGTGAGAGGATGGATTTTGGTGTAAGGGACCATTTTTTAGGCGTAAGTAACCTTGACCATTTTCCTGAAAAGTGGGGGGATGCGTCACCCCACGTCTACCCAAGCTTCGAGCACTGGTTAACATGTTAACAAAATACATTTTCCTTCCATGGTACCACCGCACTAAAAGGTCTCCTACAAACTCAAGGTATAGAACAAGTTCCAGACATCATTCTTCAAAGTTCCAATTGGCAGAGAATCACTCCACTACTTGCCTCTTCCATCTGGATTATATCATTTATAAAGCAGGAAAAAAGGTAAGGGTTCGATGGGACTCAAAGTGGAGCATATCCACGTCAAAAAAAGACGACTAAGAAGGGGGAGGGGTGGAATAAAAACACGATGAACCAGCAGACGATAAAAAGGGGCTGAGCAAGCGACTCTTGTACCCTGTCGGGAGGGCTTCCCTGCTAGCTTGCAGCTGTCGGCTGGAAAGGATGTAAATCAAATAACTTTGTGGTGTTTAGCTCATGTTTATTTTATATTTGACAGACTATTCCTGAGTTTGATCTGTATTTCAGTAACCATTAGAATCTCGTCACTTGACCAAGGTTTTTAATTACGAGGCGTTATTGGCTGTATTAAAGCTAATAATGGAGGCTAGAAATAGGCAGCCGGAAACGATTACACTACACTACACTACACTACACTACACCATTATAATTAGAAACAACTATTAAAAAAGTAAAATTCATATCCCGCAAGTAAAATATTTTCAAACTTCTCCCGAAACATCAGTTGATTTATTGTTTACTTATTTCCTTATAAAAATATCTCCCCGTTTAATAGTTTTTTAAAAAAAATCTGAACATATTTTTTTTTAATTATATTGAGTTTTAACTTTAATGGTGATAAATTCTTTTCTTTAAAAAGCTCATTCGATCCCAGCTTAACAGCTATGTATTAAAACTTAGGAATTATAATGTGTATTTTTTTGTTTAATAATCCAGTGTTAACTAAATAAAATGCCTGACCCTTTATACATAAATTGAAGACTATCGAAGTGCATTTTATATAAATTCTGAAAGAATAGTTTAGTAAAGTACTATAAACTTTTAAGACAAAAACAACTTTATAATACACTTTCAAATACAAACTTTGAAAAAAGAAGCCAAATACACAGCGAGGTTAGCACCAACCGTTTCTAATAAATAACTTATATTTAACCGGCTTCTCTGGAGTACTTTTTTCATAACTGAATAATCGTTGGCTAGAAGCTCTGAACTTGCGCTGTTTAGCGGATTTACTCAACTTTCAGGCATGGCATTGTTTTCGGCTATCATGTTTCGCACTTGTGGGGGTTCCTGGATTATAAAAAATTATCTGCCGTAGTAAGGGTTCTATAGATCAGGTGAGGTTGCCGGCCCTGCAAATGCACCTGGTTCGGTTATATTAATTCCTTACTATAGGTACAATTTGGATATTGAAGATGCTTATGCGTAATTTATTCCATGTGTATTGAATATTTTTGCAAATGCTTTTTTATGTAGCAAATGTAGATGGCTTAAATATCTCTAAGATTAAACTTTTCTGAAATTGATTTAAATACTTTTTTATAATTTTTATCCAATATTACGACAAATTATTTGAATCAATTACAAAAAAAAATTACAGAAACAAGTTCAGGTTACAAAAGTATTCATTATTGCTGGAATATTTAAGCTTATACACTTATTTTCTACATTTGATCAACACAGAGAGAAAACGTCGGTAAGAAGAAATGTTTAGGAGAACATGAGTAATCAATTACTACAGAAATACAGTTTTTAAAAAATGTAAAATTAATTTTTTACTTAAAAATTCAAAGAAATTTTTAATCAAAATTTGTTTGAAAAAGATTTTTACGAAAACTTTGTCTGCGGACCGCAGGTTGCCGATGGTGGGCCTAAGATATTTGTTTATATAAATTCATCGCATAGTAGCAAACTGGAGATAAAATTTTCAATAACTACACTCTTAAAACGAACGAGCGATTTTAACTCAGTCTGAGTTAATTTTCACTCCTCCAGTCTAGAAAATGCACTTCTCGTACTGGAGTTCCTTTGCGTGTTAAACCTCCGACAGGATCACTCCAAACGAGTGATTTTAACTCAGTCTGAGTTAATTTTCACTCCTTTCCAGTGTCGAAATTGCACTTCTCCTGCTGGAGTGGTTTTCACTCTTTTGTTTTAAGGGTGTATTTTTTGCTCTTTTTTGCAGATTTGAATCGTAGTTCTTTAAAGCTCAAACCACTACTTCCCCCGTGGTTTTGTGGTTCACTTTTGACGCACAAACAAACACAGGAACCTCATTGTTCGGAAACGCCTCATCAACGCGACCTCTAACCTTCTAGCTGTCGACGTGCTATTCTATGTCACCAGCCGTCTGTCAACTCAACTCCCACGTAAGACAGAGACTTCGGTCCCCCAAAAATAACCTCCAATGAGCCAAAATTAAACCCTACTTCTTGGCACGAGGCAACGCGGCGTAAATTAATTGTGCGACTTAATAAAGAGGCAAAAGACAGGACGTTTTATATCCACCTTCTCCTCCTTTATGTAAGGCCGTAATCAGTTTTAAGGCCTCTCTTGGATCGGGGCCAGAAGTTTCTTTAAAAACTTTAATATGTATATATAGAAGGATAGATTCTTTTAATATAAAAGAAGTTGGGGAAATTCTTGAAATTATTTTTAAAAAAAAATGGCCTATTCTTGCTTTGAATTGGGGATTTTTTTCTTTATACAATGGTGAATCTGGAGGGGTTTTCTTAACTGTATATTTCGGAAGGAGAGAACCAAGTCAGATAAATTTATTCCATTAGAAAAGAAAGGTAGTAAAAAATTGTGTCTGAGGTATAAAAAGTATATCCTCCCTTTATCATTAGTATTATATTAGACTCAATTTGATAGGACAAAACTAAATAATTTTTGGGCAAATTTAATTTTAAAAACATTAATAGTGAGCATAGAAACGCATTTTAACTGTAGGTAGAACTTGTGGTAGGCAATTTTTAATCCACTTAATGAAGTATATAGTACGCTTTGTTGTTATCAAAAATAAAATATAAAAATTCTCAGAATTTACTTGAAAAAATAATTCTTTTTTACACTTGAAGACATTCACGAACAAGAGATTAACAACCAAATTATTTTGCAATGCAAAACATTGTTATTCAAGTCAAAATATAGATCTACAAGTAACTGTTGACGTTGACACGAACGTAAAGAGA
Organism: Hylyphantes graminicola; assembly: GCA_023701765.1. Classification (NCBI taxonomy): domain Eukaryota; kingdom Metazoa; phylum Arthropoda; class Arachnida; order Araneae; family Linyphiidae; genus Hylyphantes; species Hylyphantes graminicola. The sequence goes on along the minus strand of CM043116.1, from coordinate 61,358,421 downwards.
GATTTAATGAATAACAAAAACTAGGATAGAAACAAACAATGCAGACATGTTTTTACGCGAAGTTTTTTCTACACAAACGTTACGAGAAAGTTTAATAAGCCACTAAAAATATACTAAGTAAAAAACTTTTGACGACGAAAACTTTCGTTGGTAGTTTGTCTAGTTACCAGTTGACACAATGGTAATGAGAGATCTAATGTATTAGTAAAACTAGGAATGAAACACAAACTACAGACATGTTTTTACGCAAAGTTTTTCCTACATAAAGATTACGAGAAAGTTTCGATAAGCCACACAAAATATACAAAGTAAAAAAACTTTTAACTACAAAATTTTGCGTCGATGGTTTGTCTAGTTACCAGTTGACACAAAGGTAATGAGAGATCTAATGTATTACTAAAACTAGGAAAGAAACACAAACTACAGACACGTTGTTACGCGAAGTATTCCGAAGTCAAACGTTACGAGAAAGTTTCAATAAGCCACTATAAATATACTAAGTAAAAAACTTTTGACAACGAAAACTTTCGTTGATGGTTTGTCTGGCTACCAGAAAGCAAGACGTTGCTTTAATTTTTTCTAAACGAGCAATTAAGTAAAAGACTGGGAACATTTTTCATATTTTTTTTTTCTGGAACCTATTCCCATCCGTCAAAAACATTCCACAATATGACTTTTAGGTTATTCTTTCTTGTTTTTGAGCGTAACCCATATCTAAAATAGAAAACGTAATCCACATTTGTTTGTTTTAGAATCTGAGTTCGAATGTCTACTTTTTGTCTGTAATGCCTCTTTTATTGATTGCTTATATTTTTCCTGCAAATTGGAAGTTTTTATCAACGATTCGTTTTAACGTGTTAAGAATTTAAATTGCAAAAATTTGTAACGTATAAAATACAATGTGTGAAATCGATACATGGACAACACGCATTTTGCTCAAATTATTTACGGTTTGTTTAAAAAAATATATATATAGCAATGCCAGCTTGTTACGTGACTATTTTTTTTTATCTTGTGCGCATTAATATATTAAAAAAAATCCTAAATTTTAAATTTTTAGATCAGCAACCTAAACTTATTATAGTTGGAGTTTATGTGATGTGAAATGGAAATTTATGTATTATTACGCTTGACCTTACTTAATGATGGGATGGGAAGTTTTATTTGTGGAGGAAAAACTTAAAATAATATGTTACATTTACAAACATTTTATTGTTTAAAAAACACTGTATCTAAATGTGTATCAGTACTTTTTTTTATTTAGATGGGATTGAAATATTGAATTTTAATATTGATAATTGAACCCACGTGATTATCTAGAGTTTTTTTTTATGAAAACTGAATATCATTCTAAAATCATTAGCAATATTTTCATATGCAAATTTATTCAAGAATACCAATGCATCTTCGAATTTGTTCACAGACTTACAAAACATCGCTTTTTTTAATAAAAATAGAAATAATACTTTTTGCAATATTACTAATAGTACTCCTCATAAGTTCAAGAGAGTCCTTCCAAAAACCAAAATGCAGTCATTTCTGTGGTTGAGCCCGAAGAAAAATGAATGCAGCAACAGGGAACAAATTAGGGAAAACATGAGATTTGCGGAAACCGAAAAATCCCTGATATCTGCTGCCAGCCAATCACATGACTCCAGAGTCCCGCCGATTTCGTGTCGGGGGAGTGTCTTCCCTTCTCGGACATATTGGGGCCCCTACTGGAATCAATTATATTTCGATGTTCGAAAAAGAAGTGGATAAAGTTGGGGGAATAAATGGAATAAAATTTCATGAGGATGCAATCACAAATGGTGAGGAGAAAAGTGATTAAGGAAAGCTATTTTAAGTTTAGCGGAGTCATTTTTGAATAAAATAATCGGATTAGAAATATGCGATGATTTTCAAAGATTGGATCCTGTAAGCCTGTGACAGTCATGGCTTTCAACCAATATGACAATTATGGAAATTTTTAATGTAAATTGCTCATCTATACAAGTAGCGAACCTAGAAGGGCCACCCCCCCCCCCCCCCCTGCATTCCCCTGCTTGATGTTAGGCATTTTCCTCATTTTCCTCCCCCACCCTCAAAGTTAAATTATCTTACACTACAGTGGTGGAAATTGATTTATGAACTAACATTCTTTTCACCATATATCGCTTTGTATTAAGTGCTAACAATTCAAATTTTGTGTGTTTTATATTCAGAGCACAATAAAGGAATTTCACACATAATTTTTTTCAAAAAATGATATTAAATAAAAATATATCTAATTTTAGTTTTTAAGCATGTCAAATGATGGAAATTGATTTATGAACTCAAATTTATTTTGAACCCAGGTACCAAATATTTTAACTAGTTCTTCATTTGAACTTCAGGGGAGCTTACTATCAGTGTTTATAAATAAGATTAAGGCCAAATTTGTTGAAATTTATCTGTTTTTTTCCCATTTTACTAAATAGGAAAGCTTGCGGGACTGCCTGAAACCAAAAAGGTAAAAAATGACCCTTATATAATATTGTAACAAGCCTATAAGAGAAATTAGCATATTAATTAAAATATCAATAAATTTAATTCATAAATATTTGAAGAATCATTCTGACTTCGGCAAAAACCATCATTAAAAAAGGTGTAACCCTCGTGGGGCGAGGGACAAAAGCAGGATTATTGGACTGGTATCCCAAAAAGTTACCATTTGTGTCAGCATTTGTGCATTGCAGGGCGAATTTGTTATGAACAATCACTTCCTGTAACTCCCAGAAGAGTAGGACAAATATTGATATCGTCGTTGAACTTGAAATGTTCCGAAATGAAGGCTGGTCCAAAGCTTGCTCTTCACAATAAGAACAGGCTATTAAAATATAGTCGTAACTACATGAAAATGGATTGGGTGGGGGTGGAGGGAGAGAAATGGGAAAAAAGTGACATTTGCTGATGAAAAAAAGTTTAATTTAGATGGACGTGATGGTTTAAAATGTTATTGAAAGGATCTTCGGAAATAACCAAGATCTGTCTTCAGCAGAAATGTTAGTGGTGGAATTTTGATGGTTTGGGCCCCGATATCTTATGATTGAAGAAACAAGGTTATGTTTCTGAATTGCTGACAAACATCACTTTATTGCAGATTAGTTCTAGAAAATTCTTTAATTCCTTTTTACGTTGCAAAACTTTGCTTTTGATTAGATTTTTATGCATGATAATGCAAGTATCCACATTTCAAACGAAATTAAGGACTGTTTAATGAACTAAGTGTTGTTCATTTAGATCATCCTGCCAATAGCCATGACTTAAACCCCAAGAATAATGTCTGAGATCAATTGGTTTGAATAATTTACTCAAATGGAATATGTTTTTAATGAAGTGTGCATCAGTTATGGAATAGAAGGACTTAATCATTAAAAACTGCAAATTGCTTGACCAAAACTTGACCCAAAGTTTTGTGTTGTCTATGAAAAACAAAATCAAGGAAACATTAGCGACAAAAAATAGTTTTAGCAATTATTAATTGAGATTGAATGCAAAAGTTCATAAATCAATTTCCCTATGCTGAAACTAAAAGGTAAACAAAATAAATTGTTTACGAATTTATATAAAATTTTATTTACGTGTATAGTTTATAATGCAAAGCCTGTATAGTATATAAAATTTAAATCGATAAAAATGCATTTAATAAAGAAATACTGTTAAAAAACTGTCAGTTCATAAATCAATTTCCACCACTGTATATATGAATGAAATTCAATGAGTATGTGCTTAATAAATGTATTTTAATTATTTAAAATAAATAATTCATAAATTTAAATTAATTATGATGGATAATTTATAATTTTAATTATTTTTAATGGATAATTAATTAGCTTCCATAAATTAAAAAGGTTGAAAATAAGTATTAGCCCATCTTTTAAAAAAACCTTTTCTGGATCAGCCACTGCTCCCTACCCTAAGTTTGCCTTATTCATGATCAAAACCAAAATACAGCGCCTATGAGTGAGAGATATGTGTAGGTAGGTCGATTATTTAAACGGAGGTATTTGAGATCAACTACCATGATAGGTGGAACAATGGAGTGATATAGTTAATAAACTATATTGATATTGCGAAAATTTCATATAAATTAGTAAGGGTTTATTTTTATTACACGTTAATTCATTTATTAATCAATCAATTTTGCTGATTCCGATTTTTAATATAATTGCCTAAGCAAACATATTGCACCAACTTCAAGTTACTATTTCATTTTCTAATTCTCCACTGATTTCTTTCAAACTTAATCCCAGTCATCCAGTCAAATTTCAAACCTATTTGACTGATAATTATCATACGTTTAGCTCTCCCCATAATTGACTGTCTATTTTTAACCATAATGCTGAGTCTCGAGTTCTATACACTGTAAAAAAAACTTAATTTTGCACACACAAAAAACGTATATTTATGGAAAAATTCTTTTATTTCCATTCAACAGATGTTTTCAGTAAAAATATGCTTTTTAAAGTAAAAACATCTTTTCTTTTGTTTTTAACCTCGTAAAAAGTACTATACTTCAACCTAACAAGCAGTTTAACTATGTGTTGATGGTCTGCGTGCCAAAACAGCTGAGTTGGGAAACTGATGAACTATACACTCTTAAAACAAACACTCCTAATTTAACTCTGTCTGAGTGGATTTCACTCCTCCAGACTGGAAAATGCACTTCTCCTTTTGGAGTGGATCCTTTGTGTGTTAAACCTCCGACATGATCCCTCCAAACGAGTGATTTTAACTCAGTATGAGTAAATATGCATGCCTTTACAATGTCGAAAATGCACTTCTCCAACTGGAGTGGATTTCACTCTTTTGTTTTAAGAGTGTAGATCTCCATGGTTAAAACTTGGGTTTGACATGAAGGCAAACTCATTGTTGAGAGCAGTGGCGGATCCAGAATACGTTTTTTTTTTTTAAAGATGGGATATTCAACGCCTGTTTACTATTTCTCGATAGCATTGTGGTCAGCATCCCCGCCTGTTACTGGGGTGACCGGGGGTCCTGCTTTCCACCGAGGGAAGGCACAATTTTGTATTTCTTTGCGATTTATCTGTCTAAAAAATAGTCAGTGCGTTAAAATTATGAATTGCTCGCATAAAATAAGAATATTTTATCTGTAAATTATACGGTATTTAAAACAAAAGACTTTTTTTGCAATGTACGCCACCCACGGAAGACTCTCTTCCAACCGCAGATTAAATAAGCAAGTATACCCATGTGCCTTTTGACGACGAAGTTCGGACATAGGATCCAACTCAAGTATAAACTTACGATCCTATAACCAAAACAGTAAAAAGCCAACAGATCGCATATTGCATTTTACCACTCTGCAAAAAGTAAAATAATTTAACGTCAAGTCTTATGTGTAAAATATAATGTACCTCTTAAAAACAGCAGCAATAACGATTTAAATGACTTGAAATTAATTTCAATGTTAATTCAATGAGTAATATGATGTCAAAGAGTAGGCAAATGTCCATCCGGACGCCCAAACAGATTGACAAAAGTATGAAAATTGTGTCTCTAAGGTCGTAACTTTATAACACAAAAATAATTTTAAAGATCCGACGGATATGGAACAGATTTTGGAATGGAAGAACAGACGGACATCGTCAGGATGTCAATACCTACTTAAAAAAAAAATTGTAATTTAAGAAAAAGTAGGCTAAAATTTGGCTTATTTCTCTTAAAGATTCGAGAACTCTATGTAATTCTTGCAAACTACGTTTTGAAAACTTGCCAATGAAAGGGAGGGGGGATTTTAGATTCCCAAAAAGAAAATGAATGCCGTAGAAGTGTTTTAGTTGGAAAAAAAATTATAACTTTACATTAAACTTTATTTGAATATTTTAATTGTTCTTCGCTAAGTTATAGTCTTCACGGTAAGATATTATTAAGAAACTTTAAAGACAGTATTCTAAACTCTCTAGCTGGCAAATACTCTGGCTTGTGTTGTAATTTGGCATTCAAGCGAAAGGTGCTTGGGTTCAAGTGAAATACTTCTCTGTGCCGTTACGCTCAAAACACAATGAATTCCAAAGTATATATTTAAGTTGGATGAGCTTTCGCGAATGCGGTACTCCTTGTTTTATAGAAATATTTCAGGATAAGTGCATAAGTAGGGCTATAAATTAAAAAGTTTGTTTCTATCAGTCTTAAAACATAAAATAGTTATTTCTACATCAAATAAGTAAATGATAAAAAAAAATTTAAAGCATTAGCATAAACCAAATTATTTTCCCAGCGTTCCCAAAAACAATCTTCAAATATATATTTAAAAAATCTCAAAAATTCATTTTTTTAATAAAAGTCCAAGTTTAATATGACACTTTTAATGAATCAGTTTTTAAATTTTACTTTTTTCACATTTTTGCAAATTTTACTATTAAGGCGAAATTGGATTTGACTGCTCATCTATGGTCATCTTAATTCCATAAGATTGCTTTTTGTTACTTATATTCATCTTCATTTGCAAATTCAACACCTTTTTCATCGAAGTTCATATACAATTTTTCTTAGTTCATTAGTTGGTTGGTATACATATTTTTCAGGCTTGTGTCCTTGGTCAGAGACCCGCTTATAAACCTTCATCAAGTAAGACAAACACAACACACATACGTGACAGATGCTGCCAACTATCGCGCGCCACCTCCACAATTTAAACATGTCCATGAAGATGAGGGAAATAGTCTCCAAGGACATGTACCCGTGAGAAACTGCGTAATGACCGCCCGCAGGACTTTCGGACCCAGCAGATTTAACGAGCACGTACTCCGCATATACTCTGTGTCTTCAACGACCAGGACTCGATCGCGGGAGCTTTCCATCCGGAGATCGAAAATCTGACCACAGGGCTACCCACAGCCACTAGTTATTATCTATGTAACAATTGTAGTATACGTTTAAAGTAATAATAAATGAAACATTCAGTGATTTGGTAGCGGCTCAGTGGCTGAGAGGTCTAACGCGTCCGCCTCATAAGCCCAAGATTGCGGGTTCGAACCATAGCTGAGTCACCAGATTTTCTGGATGGGGAAATCCTGGGCGTGCATGTCATATGATTATGTGGCATGTAAAAGATCCCTAGAGGGTCCATTTGGCTTGGATTCTCTCGGCAAAATTAAATCTCGGCTTACTTCAACATCCACAGAGAGCTCAGATTCATTGTAATCTGGGCGTCAAAATTGGTAGCGAGAGTTGCCTAGATGGTGCCACAAAAGAATCGGTCTCAGTTCTGTGGGGAATATGCCGAGTCTGCAAAAAGGCCAATATTACAGCCCCATTAAAAAAAACATTCAGTGATTTGGATATTTTATATATGGTCACACCAGAGGCTTTGAGGCATTACGTACCCATCTCATAAGCCCAGGGAATTTTAGCCCCGGAAAATCAGAAAATTTTCAAAATGGAGAAATGATATACAAGTATGTTTTACAATTATGTGGCATTCGAAAAGATCCCTTAAGAACCCGTTTGGCTTAGGTTCTCTCAGTAAAATTAAATCAGCATAGATAACATCCTTTGCGGCATACTTTAACATCCACATAGAGTTCAGATTTATTTTATTCTGAGCTTCAAAATTGGTAGCGAGAGTCACCTAGATGCTACCACAAAAAATGGCCCTCTTAGTTCTGGGGAAAATGCCGAGTCTGCAAAAGACTTTATTCTCTAGAAAACAGCTCCATTTAGAAAAAATATTTTGAGTATAAAAGCATAGAGTTGTAACACATTGATGAAACAAACTACCGAATATCTTTTACGATTTGAAATAAAAGAGCTAGGCTAGCTTTTCTTTAACTTGAGCCAAATTCTTTATTGCCTATTCCTTTTACTAGTACTACGTAACAGACACTGTCTATTTCGGGAATAAAAAAACTGCAGAGTATCAATTTTACTGCCATTACCTACCTGCAAAGGTATATACGTTAGTGACAGAACCCTATAATCGATCAAACAAATAAAAAAAAAGGAAGCGAAGTGAAAAGGGTACAAAAATAAAAGGATAGTTATTTTTTAGAAATCGATTTTTTGATCATCAATCGTCGTCAACTTGGCTGAAATACTAAAAGAAAATTCTCTCTGACTCCTTTTTGGCGGAAGAAAAATCTTTTCGAATCTGTTTCAAGTCAAAGGCATCAAAAGCTTTTTTTTTTAAGTGCATTTTAGCTCCCTAGGTGAGTTTTTCAACAGCCCAATTTTAAGCTTAAACATAACTTTTGTCTTTGTAACTGAGAAAATGTGCCTGACGAATCAAATACGTTAACTCTCTTCCATGATTTTTTTTTTTCGTCCTTTTTGCTAGTCAAATAATATGGCTTCCGTTTTTGCTTTCACAAGGGGGGAAAGTATCATAGTATTAACTAGGGGTCAAAATATTAACATCTATTTTTGCAACAATTTTTATAATTTCAGAAAAACAAATTATATAGTCCTAAAAATGACTCATATTTACTCTTTGTGCCCTTTTCATTAATTTAAATTCTTTTTTTCCCGTATAAAAAGGCATACATTTTTTAGAATAATTATTGCATTTTTAGAAGATATGAATGCTATGCAATATATTTTACTCGTAATTTTGTTAGCGCATCTTTATAAAACTTCGTATAATTTTATTTTTAAGTCTGTTCTGTGTCTGTTTTTCTTTGTAAGTCTTCGTGACCTTTTTGTATTTTCATAACTCTTTCTTTGGTTCTGAATAGTTGTTAAATATTCAGTACTAGTTTTTAGCCTACTTTTCTTTTTTTTTTAATTCGAAGAATTAAATTAGCCTACTTTTCTTTCTTTTTTAATTCGAAGAATTTAAAAAAATGAAAAAGTGGGTATTGACATGCTGTCGATGTCCGTCCGTCTGTCTGTCCGTACCCCCCTTCCAAAATCGGTTCTATCAATTCAATCTTAAAAATTATTTTTTTATTAGAAAGGTATAACCTCAGACAATCAACTTTCATACATTTTGTCAGTCTGTCAGTAAGATCGGATGGACATAAATCTACTATTTGTCGACGAATTTCCCATTGCATTAGCATTGAAATTCAATTTCGAGTCATTTAAATCGCTGTTGCAAACTACAAATGCTACGGACAAGTGAGATACGTCAAAAAATTCAGCGCATCGAAATGAGAATACAGTGAACATTTCAGAAAATAATTCGAAATCGAAGTACTTCAATTATTTAAAAAACTTCAAATTTTAATGCTCATTTAAAAAGTATAGGAAGCCATTTTAATTAGAATTAAATCACCATTGCCATCGCAACAATCGATCGAGAAACTTTAATTTTTTTAGACAATAAATTAAAATAAATTTATTTTCGAGACATCGATCAATTTAAAATGACGTCAAATATATTTCACTAGATTCTTTTTATGTTGAAATAAAATGTTTTCATTCTATTAAATAGCGAGGAATATTACATATTTATTCTTTGAAATACAAATTTTTGCAAACTATTTAAGTAATACTAATTATTTAATTTTCGAAATAAAATAAATGAAACTAGACGAATTTAACGGTAAATGCTTGAATTAATGCTGTGTTTGGCGCCTTTTTACCTGTTGAACACAACTGTTGTGTGGAAGTGGGTTAAGTGACAGATTATGTTACAAACCTACTTGTTAATTTACATTTAATATTTTAAGTGTATTTTGGAGTAGTTTTATGGTTTTTGTTCAACGAATAATTAAATATTTATTTAGAACTGCAATTAAATCATGCAGACGATAAGTAAAGTTATTTCATTTGCGATAGAAAATTAATGAAAATAATTGGCTTTAAGATATTTAGCTAGTGAAATTTATTCTAATGTATATAAATTTAATGTAGAAACGGTTGTTGATGTCACTTACTTTAACGAACCTAGTTTTTTCGAGATAAGTAGGAAGCAAGATTTTAGTAAGTATTTAAGTAACAGGAAAGTAGGCTATTTTAGTTCTTTTGGAACTTCTTGTTTTATTAATTCTTAAGGGAGAGAAAATATTATGTTTGTAAGTTAAATAATTTAACCAAGCAATACCATACCAAACAACACTTTTAGGTAATGAAAAACGCAAACGACGGCAACAAATAATTCCTGAACAAACTACGAATAAGGAGAAACCGTTCAATGACTTATATAATATATATGACGTTAAGATGAACTTCACTTTTCTTGTTTACAAAATTCTAAACCTTTTTACGAGAGGAAAGCATCAGTTCTCGGAACAGTAATTGATACAAGTCTTAACTAATCTTCACTGTTTCTGTACAATCCGAAAACAAGCGACATTTGTGTTATAATAACATCATATCCAACAGAAATACAAAAATCCTAGTGTTATAATAGGTATATTTCCCAACAGCACACTAGGCAGATACTTTGTCGAGATTAACTAGACTTTGGCTCAGAAATCAGAATGCACCCCCAATGAAAGAAAAGAAGTTGCGCCAAGTGAAACCAAAATAGGGGTGGAAGTAGAAATGCGAAAGTAAAGAACACACTGTTACTATTTGCCTTAACGACTAATGAGACTGAATGACCGCGGGTCTCCATACCAAAATGCCTCTGTGTTAATCCAATGAGGAAAAAATATTTTCTCTGCGCAATTTCTCGTTCCATTGAATATTTTTACAATTTGTTTTATATGATAAGTAAAGCTGATTTTTACAGGGTTCTATAATCCATACTTTTGAAATTGGTTCGAATATTTTGTTTCAAAATTATTTATTGAAAATTTAAAAAATATTCGAATTAATTTCAAACAAGTAGGTTTGTAACAGAATCTTTCACATGACCCGCTTCCACACAACATTTGTGTTTGACAGGAAGAAGCGCGCCAATACAGCATTAATTCCATATTAAACATTTTCACGCTAAATTTGTCTAGCTTTATTTATTTTCTTTCGAAAATTCGATAATTATTTGCTATCGTTTGCTAAAATAATTTATGTTTCAAAGAATAAATATTTAACATTCCTCGCTTTTAAATAGAAGGAAAACATTTTATAACAACATAAAATCAAAGAATCTCAAAATCAGAATCAAAGAATACATTTGACGTCATCTTAAACTGATTTATGGAGCAAAAGTAAATTTATTTTAATTTTTTGTTTAAAAAAAATTGAAGTTTCTCGAGCGATTGCTGCAAAGGGGAATGGTTATTTGATTCGAATAAAACTGGTTTCCTATTCTTTTTAAATTAGCATTAAATTTTGAAGTTTTTTTAAATAATTAGAAAAAAAGCAAAGCCTTTTGTTTTTTGCTGTATAAATGCAGTAAGGAAGATGTTTCGGACATGTTAAAAAATCATCGTAATCTAGCAAAAGACTGAAATAGAATATAACTCTTATGATAAAAAACTAGATATTTTTTGTTAACAACGAGGTGGGAGTACATGAGATTTCAATGCTCGGGTGAAGAAAAGGATCCCAAAACAGTTAACGTCGTCGCCAAGAAATTTGTTGACTCGCCAAATATCAATACACAGTTTGTAACCTTTTTTTTTTTTTTTTTCAAAAATGAGAAACAAAGAATTGAGTGTTTTGTCATCGGGACGATTGTGATAATTGGCTCGTAAACCGTTTTGTCGGATCTCTGCACTAGACCTAGGTAATGGGCAATTGACGACGCTTGTGAAAGAGGAAAACACGAGAATGGGAAAAAATTCATCATTAATTATCAAGAAAATTTGTAAAAAGAAGTAAACAGGTAACCCAATTGGTAGCACCCTACGGAAGAATTACAAATTATAATTGGCATTCTTCTATCATTGACATTGACGTCAAAACATTAAGAGTTATTTAAACAACTATTGCTGAAAATAATACTTTATAAAGCGAGTGGCTTTTATTTCACTCGACCTACGGTCTCGTGAAATAATGACAAGAGCTTCATAAAGTATTATTTGACAAGTGCTTGCTTACTATATTTTTTTTATAATAACGTGTAAAAAAGTATTGTTTGGTGCGAAATTTGTGTTCTTACTTTTGTTTTATTTATTTTTCTTTAATAATCTGTGTAGTACTTGTAGTTTCCATGGAGACATTAGAAAATGCAAAAGTAATGAAACAATAGAAATAAGTGAGTTTCGTGACATCATTTAGTTTCCATGGAGATATTCAAGACATCATTTTGTTTTTCTACCAATCAGATACTCGTATTTTCTTTACCACACTAATGCCGAAAGTACTACTTTCGGCACTGTCTGTGACGTAAGCACGTAAAGTGTCATTTTCGCAACGATTTATGAATGAATATGATAGAAAAAAGTGAAATTTTTTGCACGTTATTATAAAACCATAATTAAGTTATCTTGCACTATATTGGTTACTAGCAATAGCAGCATCTGTGAAAATAATTTGAACCCAATTTTTCTTCTTTTAACACTCTTTTTTTAAATACTGCTTTTCACCTTCTCATGACATCTCATGTATCTATCCATAATTAAAAAAAATAAAAAAGAAGGATTCTGTGTATGTGCATTCTGTGCATCGTGACAGACCTATACTTATACTTCTATCAGAAATTCGAAATTTTGCATTGTGTAGATTTCCTTAAATAATAGCTACGTATGCACCTGAGGCTTAGATTTTTCATGTGTGATTTTGATTTTTTTTTAAATTAATATTGATATATTTTCAAAACACATAGGCCTGGCTAAAACAGGGGACGTTATATTTTGATAAGTTATAGTAAGAAGATCCGTTGAGGGGGAATGGGCGCCCTGAACCGCTGGTTTCCAAAGCAAAGTGCATCAGTGTTAATCCAAAGGACAAAAAAATATTTTCTCTGTCACATTTATCCAGCTGTATTGAATATTTTTACAAACGGATATTTATATGATAAATGTAGCTGACTTACAGCTCCCGACAATCCCACTTTTTGAAATTGGTTCGATTTTTTTTAAATTTTTTAATAAATAATTTCACAAAAAGCATTTGAAGCAATTTTAAAAAAGTGGGATTATAGAGACCTGTAAGTTATCTACATTTATTATTTTTAAAAAAATCGTTTGTAAAAAATATTCAATACAGCCGGAGAAATGTGGCAGAGAATATAGGTTTTTTCCCATTGGGTTAACATTGAGGCACTTGAAGTTGGAGACCCCCGGACCAGCGCGCCCATTCCCCCTTAAAAAATTACTAAATTTATTGTTTCTCCATTTCAGCTTCCACACTACGTTTATAATGTAAAAAAAAAGGTTTTATAATCGTTCAGTCCATCTGTCCGTCACCCACTTTCATAGCCCAAACTACAAACGCTACAGACATCAAGTGTGATACGTCCAAAAAAATTCAGTGCATCGAAATTAGAACACATTGAAAATTTCAGAAAAGAATAGGAATTCGAAGTACTAAAATTATTTAAAAAACGGCAAAGTTTAAGGCTCATTTAAAAAGCATAGGAAGCCATTTTTATTAGAATTAAATCATCATTGCCATCACAACAATCGTTCGAGAAACGTTAATTCATTTAGACAATAAATTCAAATAAATTTATTTTTGCGACATCGCATGGGTCAGTTTGAAATGACGTGAAATATATTTCGCTACGGGATTATTTGTATTATGATATGAAATGTTTTCACTCTATTTAAAAGCGAGGGATTATTACGCATTTATTCTTTGAAATATAAATTAATTTTTTCAAATGATAAGTAATAATTATTGAATTTTCGAAATAAAATAAATGAAAGTAGCCAAATTTAGCATGTAAATGTTTAATATAGAATTAATGCTGTGTTTGGAGCCTTTTTACTTGTTGTTTATATTAAATGCTTCAGTTCTATTTAAAAGAGAGGAATATTACATATTGATTTTTAGCTTCCTATAACGTAAAAAGTGGAAGGTTTTATGATCGTTCCGTCCGTCTGTCCATCACCCACTTTCACAGAACGAACCAAAAGTCGCACAAACAAGTGGGATACGTCATTTTAAAGGGGAAAAAATCGGGCTTGGTTACATCCCAAATTTCATTAAAAAATTAAATTAGAAGTATATTTAAAATTTAAATAACTAAAAATTTAATCTAAATTGAAATAGCATGCAAATTCCATGTTCATTCAATATTTTCACTGTTGCCATTTCGTCAAACGTACGAGAAACTTTATTTAAAATAAAATAAAACCTTTGAAAGAATATTTATTTTTGTGTTATAATGCGGTTTGGATTGCTGTAATATCACAATAGAGCTCGTTGATGGTTCATTATACATGTATGAAGAAAGATGAATACATAATTTTAATTTAGCAAAAAAAAATAAGTTTCGTTTTTATTTTTAAAGTATCAATTTTACTAGTTATACATTTTTCGAACTGTAAATTAAATTGTGGAGGCTAAAAGATATTTATTCAAACAAGAAGTTATAAAAAAAAACTAAAATAGCCTACTTTCCTGTTACTTAAATACTTACTAAAATTCTTATCTTGAAAAAACTAGTTTCTTAACAGTAAGTGACATCATCAACCGTTTCTACATTAAATTTATATACAAAAGAATAAATTTCACTAACCACAACATCCAACTATAATTTCAACTTCGTAAAGCCAATTATTTTCATTTATTTTCCATCGCCGATAAAATAAATATTACTTATCGTCTGCATGATTTATTTGCAGTTCTAAATAAATATTTAATCATTCGTAAAAAAAACCCATAAAACTATTCCAAAATGCACTTAAAATAATAAATGTAAATAAACAAGTAGGTTCGTAACAGAATCTGTCACTAACCCGACTTAACCTGCTTCCAAACAACAGTTTTGTTTAAAATGTAAGAAGTCGCCAAGCACAGCATTAATTCTATATTAAACATTTACCAGCTTTATTTGAAGTTATAAATAAATATTTAATTTTTCGTAGAACAAAAACCAAAAAACTACTCTTCAATAAACATTTACTTGCTAAATTCAGCTAGTTTCATTTATTTTATTTCGAGAATTAAATAATTATTACTTAAATCGTTTGCAAAAATTTATATTTCAAAGAATAAATATGTAATATTTTTCTCTTTTGAATAGAGTGAAAACATTGCCTACCTACATACAGAATCTTGAAGTGAAATATATTTGACGTCATTTCAAACTGATCGATGTCGCAAAAATAAATTTATTTTAATTCATTGTCTAAAAGAATTAAGTTTCTCAAGCGATTGTTGCCATGGCAATGGCGATTTATCTCTAATAAAATGGTGGTAAATCGGTGGTCCCGGTTTTGACTAAAACCGGTTTTTTTTTATGAGGCCCTTCGGAACCGAAAACCGGTTTTTCAGGGAAAAAACCGATGGAAAATGGAAAACCGGTTTTTTCTAAAAAAACCGCCATCCCTTGCAGATTAGCATTATGTCCTAAACATCATAAATCGCCAAGAGGGGAAAGGTTGCTACATATAGCAACTTAACGCTACCGTTTCGTTACGAACTATTCCAAATTGTCGCAAGACCTAAATATAAGCTAGCAAACCGAAGTGGAAACTACCATCCATATCCAAGTCACGTGGGTTTCTACCAATCACGGCAGCTTGAATTTTTTTAAATTGTTTTTGCAGGGACGATTTTTTGAGCATTGTTGGTATTTTTCTCTTTTGGCCTTTATAATAAATATTTAATTCATTCTTTTAATCTATGAGCATGTTAACAATCTTGAATGTTGTACTCTTAATTCAGTAACGTTTTGTGCAGGATGCCAAATGCTTGTGAATTCCTAATTGTAAAGAGGGGTATAAAAAAGGATTAGTCACACTTTCACGGGTAAAATTTATTTAGTTCTGTATACTTTTAGTAATTGTGTGTTCTTCATAAACTATAATTTCTATCGAGGGAATATATTCTAAAAGCTCTTTTATACTGAAGAATCGTATTCATGATTAAAACAACGTTGTTAGAACTCTAATTATAATAAATATTTTGGTCCAAGGCAATTAAATTAATGGTCTGAACATTGACAGCTTAGAAGTAGAATATTTTTTTTAAATTTGGTCAAAACGAAACCTGTTTTTGCAATCGTATTTTGTTGAGTTATTTATATTTAAAAAGTAGAGCATTTGTTGAATTTGAAATACATTGATGTGTTTTAGAAAGTTGATTTATTCCAGGTGAAATAAAGGAAGAAGCAATATTTCAAAAAAATATATATTTGATTTTTTTTTAATCGGACCGTTAGAACGAAAGTTATAGAGACGGCAGAAAATATTCACAATGTCAATAACCAACTTATATTACAGCAACACTCTACATAAACCTACTAATGTTCTTTTAAATAAATTTTTAATAAAGAGTCCACAGTCAATTGTTCAAGTAATCTTAAATAGACGCACAAAATCAAAGAAATAATCTGATATCTATTAAGAGGATCTTAAAATACTAGCTATTCATCCTTGCTCCTTTCCAAGCTTCTTTATCATAACATTAGATTGTCGGCCTCTGTGTTCAGGTCGTTGTGGAAAAACTTGCCAAATGGTAAACTCGCCATAGATGCGAGCCAAACGCGACACAGTCATGTGACTGTGTAAGTTAGATGTTTAGGACACTTTAGGTTTGCCAATGCGCAGTCCACTCTATGTTATGTCTCTGGCTGTGTTTAGTGAAAGATGCTGTGTTTAGTTAGATGCTGCGTTTAGTGAAATTTATTTTAGAATTTAAGGTGGGAAAACGGTTGTTGATGTCACATACTATTACGAACCTAGTTTTTTCAAGATAAGAATTTTAGTAAGTATTTAAGTCACAGGAAAGTAGGCTATTTTAGTTCTTTAAGAATTTCTTGTTAATTTGCGAAATAATATTATTGAAAATAGTTAATTTTGGCGTTTAAAATTTTGAATTTGAAGTCCCTGTTAGGCGAATTTCTTTTTGAGGTCTATAAATAGTGTGTTTCCTGTGAGCATAAATATTAAGCGGCTTAAGTGACAGATTCTGTAACAAACCCACTTGTTTAAATTCAAATTAATTTTTGCAAGCGATAATAATAACTGAATTTATTATCAAATAATAAGTATTGAATTTTTCAAATAAATAAAGGAAACTAGCCAAAATAAGCGTTTAAAGGTTTATAATAGAATTAATAAAGTGTTTGGCGACATTTTTCCTGTTGAACACAACTGTTGTGTGGAAGCGGGTTAAGTGACAGGTTATGTTACAAACCTACTTGTTTTAAAATATATATATATATCTTCTTTTTTTCTTGTCGATATGCTATGCCTCTACATAGTTTGATGATCTGTTCCCACGTAACATTGATTTAACAATCGAGGCTCGAGACGTAATTTATTTTCATTTAGCATATCTATTGCTACTCAATACATGAAACGTGTCCATTTTAAATTTATTTCACTCAAAAAATTGGCAAGTTACGTTAACTGTTTCAATATTGTTTGAAAAGAAAACATTTTATTTTAATTGCAATTTGAAAGGGAAAAAAACTACCCGAAAGTGCTTTAGCGCTTTTCCCTATCCTATGTGTCTTATGTGGTGCCATCTATGTTATTTAGACATCAGTAATTTAGTTTTGTCAAAACCCTTTTTTATTATTGATTTAATGACATTTTTATAAGTTTTACAAGCATATTTATACTTTAGTAATTCATTAATTCTTAAAATTTAGGTGCGCAGTTCCCACTTGCATTAATTCATTCGAAAAAAAGAATTTATTCTTATTCAAAATTTCTGTATTAATATTTCTATCAAATCTATTTTTACTATAATTCACATGCCTAATTGAATTTCGTAATTATTGCCAACCTTAGCTTCCTTCACTCCTGCTTTTCCTTCGAAGGTGCGCTGTTCCGACATGCAATGATTCATTCAAAAGAAAGAATTAATTCTCATTCAAAAATTCTGTATTAATATTTCTACAATGTACTTTTCACTGTACTTCACTTGCCTTATTAAATTGTATTTTCTCGTCATGGCTCACGCAACAGCTCTGAGGTCTTGTTTTCCTTTTTCTGAAATTACATTTGTTTTTGTTTAAGTTTTTTAAGAATATCTTAGTTATTAATTTTTTTTAAATGGCTACTCCTTGCCGTGCTATTGGTTGTTCAAATCATTAATATTCATGCTGTAACGGACCCAATAGCGAATAGTACGTACATTTTGATAATAAAATCAAAGCATTCAATGAAATCGCAGTACGCATTATATTGAATACAAGAGCTTTACATCACTGAAACATTCTCATTTCAAACCAGCGTCAATTTCCCAAGAATTCAAATTCCAAGAATTCAATTTCCAAAGAAAACAAACCACTAAAATAATTTGAGTTTGATTTAGTGGCAATGCAAATGAAATAAGTTTCGGTTCGTGTTTATGATATGACTATGCAGACATCCAAAATTTTAGTATTGTATTTAAACAGGACGTATAGAAATTACTTAATCATCACAACTATTCTTGATTGGACACATTTTCACCGTATTTAGCGCCACTCTAGAGATGCGGGAGAAACATTTACTACTAACTCCATACCACTTCGTTCATTGGATCACTAATTTCCACCGCTTCAATCGCTTGGCGCTTTCAAAGGTGTCGTTCTTTCCATACGCTGTCATCATGTAACTGTTTCTTGTCAAGGCCTAAAAATTTCTTTTGTTTTCCATAGTTTTTTGCATTTTGGACTTTACTTACTCTTCCGGGATTTTTCCCTTATGCTGTTCGTTGGATTTCGGTAATTTTCAGAATAATATATAATCTGTCAATAGATGAACAAATTAGCAGCAGTTTTCTTTCTGTAACGTCTGTTCATGGCCTACAATAAAGTGAAATTTAATGCATCTCCTTCCAAATGTTCTATGAAAATAATTGGAAGTTATTAGTACTTCAAGTTAACTAACTTCGGTAAGTCATTAATAACGTTGTTCTATGTATAATGTTCTATCTAATGTAGCAAATATTAATATTTTGCATAAAAATCATCGTGATGGTTAAAGGCAATAATTTTTTTATAAAAATTTATGTTCGAAAAAAATTGATTTCTCCTCTTGTATGGTATCCATATTCTATAAGATTTTATTAATCCCTTTATTTATTTTTTTTGTTTTGGAATAATGAGTGGAAATCCCATTTTTGATATCGCATCAATGCTTTGCACAAATTGTGGTTTAATGAAATTTTAAAAATCATTTTCTTTGTTTACGTGTGTTCTTAAGAATTTGTTGTGTAAAGTTTTCGTTTGATTTAAGGGAAAATCCCCTTATGAGATCAGCGATGGTTTTCTTGATTACTTATAGAACTTTTGTTCCATGATGTTAGATATGAATCAAATTATTTCTTTTGGTCTCATTGAAGAATAGATATTGGACTTGATTTATCATAAGTAAGAATATTAATTTTTTATTAAAAATATGTTGTATCAAAAGTCTTTAGTTATCAAGATGTGTAACAACTTTGCCAATACAGTAAAATCCCGATTATCCGCGGAATTGGGTGGCGCGGCATCGGCGGATAAGCGAATTCGCGGATAATCCGCAAAAATAAAGAAAATATCCACAAAATTGCTTCTGGTTTTATAAAAGTAAAGTACAGTTATCGTAGTATTATAATATTTAAAAAAAAACCGCAACAGGTATGAAATATGATGATTTACAAAAAAATTAGTCAATTATTTTTGTTCTTTAGCCTTGCAACTTCTCATTCTTATTTGTGATTGAAATTTGTCCTTAATTGTCAAGACATTTTTTTGTTTCTCACTCAATTCGCTATCAAAATCGCACAAAGCACTTTAATAAAATCGCATGCAGTTTATTTTACAAATGACATTTTTTGACAAAAATCTGCACGTGATGTGCATCTGGCCGAACACATTTTGTCACACAAAAGATTTTCTATAGTCACCCCTATATTAATGAATTCTTTGTTCTTATAATGTATTCTTCATGTTTTTAATGTATCCGTCGTTCTTTAAATGTGTTCGTCGTTCTTGGAAGGGATTCGCTGTTCTTGGAATGCATTTTTACAACACGTATTTAAAAAAAACCCTAAATTTAATTTCTCTGTACTTTGTTCAATTATTATTTTTGCAGGGAAAGTCCGCGGATCGTAGCCCGCGGATAATCCGCAAAGCGGATAATCGGGAGTTTACTGTAGTTTGTTTTAGAACCCACATGGTTGTTTTTTTTATGACCACAATAGTTTCTACAAATATAAAGGTAGTTTCGGTTAAAGTTAGTTTTGGTTTTAACTTATCAAAGAGCTAACTGTGTTATGCAAACAACTTCTGAGTTCCACATGCAGCTAAGTTTTGCAATAGTTTTTTTTTATTAATTGTGAATGGTACACATTATCATCGCCCAAATGACAAAACCACAAATGTGGTAAACCATAGAGTTGGAAATTTGAAAACTGTAAGGCTCGTCATTTTCAATAACATTGCCCAACAGTGAAATCGTGACTGATATTTAAGTACCCAATTCTGAATTATTTAAACGTGCTTATAAAACGAATATCATCTTAACAAATGCTTGTGAACTCTAATTTTTAAGTTACGATAATTTTTTTCAGAATAATGAAAAAGCTCTGTTAACCAAATGCAAAATAAATTACAGTCAATTTTGTTTCTGGAAACCCTCCGAATTTTCGCTCATGCAGATATTATTTGATATCATATAATAAACTTGGGGTGAGAGTAGATGATAAGTTTCAAGTTTTTTGCAACCAATTAGCAGCTTAATATCGCTTTGTTAAGTACAATCGTTCTTGCGTCAATAGGTGCAGAATAAAACATAGTAATAAATTCATGTATTTCGTCCTTGTTGTTTTAGAAGCATTAGAATATCAAAAATTAATGTTAGTGATAAGTCTATAATGAAAGTGCCTTGCGAATGTATTAATCGTGCTAAATTATCACAAATCTTAAGAAAGTGCACCTTCCTGCAGGGTGGTAACAGAGCCTGGAAATCGGGGAATTCTCTGGGAGTTTTTTAATTCTGGATATATCAGGGAATTCTCATGGAATTTTGCAAAATGTAATAACAATGTAATAACAAAATGATAAATGTAACAAAATAATAAATGTAATAACAATGTAAATAACAATGCCCAACAGTGAAAACGTGAATGATATTTAAGTACCCAATTCTGAATTATTTAAGCGTGCTTATTTAAGGGAATATCATCTTAACAAATGCTTGTAAGCTCTAGTTTTTAATTTATGATATTTTTTTTTCATTATTCAGGATAACGCAAAATGAAAAGCTCGTCAAATGCAAAATAAATTACAATCAATTTTGTTTGTGTCAACTCTCAGAATTTTCGCTCATTCAGGTTTTATTTGATATCATATTATAAACTTGGGGTGGGAGTCGATGATAAGTTTCAAGTTTTTTACAACCAATTAGCAGCTTAATATCGCTTTGTTAAGTACAATCGTTCTTGCGTCAATAGGTGCAGAAAAAAAAACAGCAATAAATTCATGTATTTCGTCCTGGTTGTTTTAGAAGCATTAGAATATCAAAAATTAATGTTAGTGATAAGTCTATAATGAAAGTGCCTTGCGAATGTATTAATCATGCTAAATTATCACAAATCTTTAGAAAGTGCACCTTCCTGCAGGGTGGTAACAGAACCTGGGAATTCTCAGAGAGTTTTTTAATTCTGGATATATCAGGGAATTCTCATGGAATTTTGCAAAATGTAAGGGAATTTTTTCTATTTTGGATTGCTTAAACAGTAGGTTTAGGTTGTTTTTGTGATCACTATACTAGTGGACACTATTTGATCAAAAGAAAATATTCTGGTTAGTCCGATTGAAGATGATCCGATTGTTATAAAAGAAGGTCGACCCTATCTTCCTATCATGAGGTGCCGGCTCGTCACTTGACTGTGGTTCTAAAATATGATGCCTGTAGCCAATAGCCCTCGTGTAGCTCTAGTGTGACAATATTTCAACCAAGCAGTAATTGTAAAATCAGGGAATTTTTTATGAAAGTATCAGGGAAATCATGGAAATATCAGGGAATTTTTTTTCAAGGATTTTGTTACCTCCCTGTCCTGGTTTTGTCATTCAACTGACGATACATACCTCTTACTTTCGTAGGATTAGTTCAGTATTCATTTGAATCCATCAAAATGGCTGAAGGTGATGATAGATCTAGCAAGAGGCAGAAGACAAATGAGGAAGACAACAGTTCAGTTGACTTTACTCCAAGAGAGTATCAGGTAAATTTTATTTTGGATGTTTATAGTTTATTATTTTTTTCTAAATAGCATTTTTAAGATATATTAGTTACCATTGCATGCTCATAAAAATATTTATAAACTCAATGCTGTCATTTTTTTTAACTTTTTACATTTAACTAGACTGTTGGTGTCATTTATTCTTTTTAAATCCTCACTAAACAAAGTATAAAAACTGTTTAAAAGTGTGAACCCTCCAGGTTATGTGCCAATCATATTTGAATTAACAAAACAAAAAAAAATTAAATTGGAAAATTAAAATTTAAAAAAAAAGTAAATTAAAATTGTTTTTCTGCTTTGAAAAATATCTAAAGTTCTGTTTAGGTTTTAAAGTTTTTAACTAAATAATCAGCCTGTTGCTAACTATTGTTTTTTTTTTCTAATAATCGTATTTTATGGGAAATAAGTTGAAAGTAACTGATAGTGGCGTATATTTGGTATCTTACTGTACATTACTATTTTTTTTTTGTGAAAAAATTACAATTTTGTGTTAGGTTTTACGGTTGAACTCGAAGGGAGCAAATAAGAAAAAAAATGCAATTCTTAGAATAAATGTTATTTGGTTTAAACATGTATTTTTTATCTTCATAGATCGAAATATTGGAAGCTGCTCGTAGAACCAACACCATAGCATGTTTAGGGACAGGAACTGGTAAAACTTTTATTGCGGTCATGCTGATTCGAGAAATGGCACATGAAGTGAGAAAGCCCTACTTGGAAGGCGGGAAGAGGGTATTCTTTCTTGTACCCACAGGTTAGAAATGTTTTCAATATTTATATTAACATATTTGAAGAACCTAGTGAAAGAAAGTATTAAGTGACATTTTTGAAAAAATTATATTTTTGCATCATTGAACAACCCTTCTTTAAAATAAAAATAACAAGTTTCTCTCTTTTCTTGAACTTTAAGTTAAGTATATTTTTTACTGAGGTGCCTTTTTTTAATGTATGCAAGCAAAAAATCTTTAAAGCTTGTTCTCACTTTTTTTTTCATATATTGGGGTCATACACCTCATGAAGCTCCTGAAATTTGTGTCTCACCTCCTGATATTTTTCTCCCTATCCTGAAAAAAAATGTATCTTTGACGGTACAAACAAATCGTTTTTCTACAGTACTTTATACAAAATAAGTCTACTGTGCATGCCCAGTAGAAAAATAAAGTTCGGACACTGTGATACTAGTTAATGTCCCAGAATGCACGTCCACAACTCTTCAGAAGATTTTTTGTCTGTTTCATCATTTTAAGTGCAGTGCTACTAGACTAATGCGATAACAAACATATTCAACTTTATTTCTCGTTACCTCCTGAATTTACATTGGATTGGAAACTAATCGATATATTTGTTCTATTTCAGTCCCACTTGTTACTCAGCAAGCAAAGACCATAAGTGATCACACAGACCTTAGTGTACAAGGCTTTTATGGAGATATGGATGTAGACTCTTGGGATAAGGAAGAATGGCAAAAAAAATTCATTGATTACCAGGTGCTAGTCATGACTGCTGAGATCTTTCGTATCATAATGGACCATGTCTTTATCGATATTTCGAGAATCCAGCTTTTAATCATTGATGAGTGTCACAGGGCTCAAGGTAGCCATCCTTACAAGGAATCCCTCAGATGCTTTTTAGGCAAAACAGAAACCCCTCTGATATTCGGCCTCAGTGCCTCTCTCATCAATGGCAAATGCAAGCCACAGCAACTGGAGAAAAGCCTGGAATCTCTGGAGTTGACCCTGCGGAGCAGAATACTCACGGCTAGCAACCTCATTGATCTCCGGCGTTACGGAACCGATCCTAAGGAATCCATTGTACTCTTTCGCAGGTACGAGAACTCGGCCACAAACCTTGTCCGAGAAACTCAAGAAATGATAAACAAAATGGAATTAGGAAAATCTAGAAACGGATTGGACGAACCGAGGAGAAAATACAGCTATGCAGATAGGTACTCGGATGAGGCTGTATTTTTTCAGAAGCCAGTGAAGAGCCTCAAGTCCCTCATTACTATCTTGGAATCCCTTGGTCCGTGGTGCGCATACAAGGCTGCAGAAATGTATGTTGTCGATCTCCAATCCTTACTTCTGAAAGTATTACCCAAAGGAATTATGACACAACTTAGAGAAACTAATGAGTTCATCGAGTACTTCAGGGATATTTGCTTTGCTTTGAATAAAGACTCCGGAGCCTTCAATTTCAATGACACGCCATCCAAACTCCAGAAACTGATAGCAATCTTTTGTGCAGCAAAGAGGTACCTACTGCTTGCTCAAGAGGAAGAAAAGCCCACCATCATGGAAGTTGATTTCGAGGAAGATCCCGAGAAATATATTCAAGAGAAGGCCAAACTGGAAAAGTGTGATGGCATTCCATTGTGCTCTATTATCTTCGTACAAATGAGAATAACAGCTTATGTCATCCGAGAGTGGCTCTTGGAAGTGAAGAGAACAAATCCTGAGCTCGACTTCTTAAATCCAGAATTCATTACTGGTCATGGGGTTTGCGACTCTTCCCTCTCATCGATGACTGAAAAGATTCAGCGCAGGAAGCTGAAGGACTTTCGAGAAAAGAAAAGTAATGTTCTGGTTGCCACTCAAGTGCTGGAAGAAGGAATGGACATAAGGCAGTGCAACCTTGTTATCCGATTTGATTTGCCTGGAGATTTCCGCTCGTATGTTCAATCTAAAGGAAGGGCTAGGGCTGAAGATTCGCTTTATGTCATGCTGGTTGAAGAAGGAAAGCAGCATGACGACTATATCAAAGACCTGGTTGACTTTAAAGTTATTGAAAAGGTATATTTTGTTTTAAAATTGTGCTCATATCAGTGGTGTAGTTTACATAGTTCTATGTGTTTATTTAAACTACAGTAAACTCCCGATTATCCGCGGAATTGGATATTATATAAATGATGCAAGGCAATTGTGGTAAAAGAAACTCTTATAGAATAAGGTTGCAAAGAATAACTGTGAGAAAAGACTTCTCATAGCAAAATAATAAAACTGATAATTTATCTAGTGATATAATTTTTAAATAAATTTGTTTGCATTCTTAATTTAAATTCAGCTTTGGAACTATCCTTAGTAGGATATATTTAGTTATATTTTTTTAACAAATTACAAAGTGAAATCAATAACTAAAATACTTACTTAAGAGCCAAAAAATACAGCTCAAATGCCATTTAATACTAATAATATTATTATAATTTTGCCTTTATGGTCTTTTATACTGATAAAATGTCATGTTGTTTATATTAGTTTAAGATTTTGAAAACCGCTTTATTTTTTACAACTCATTTGTGCAGCTGTCAGAAGTTGTCGATTTGCAGTCCTCTAGCATGTATTTCATTTAAATTAATATAATAAGTAAACGTTTTTAAAAGCTTGTTCAGTAAAATGTTACACATTTAGGCCCCAAAGTACCTAGTTTACTTCTTAATATTTATATTGTATGACAATATTTCATTCTTGTGCCACAGATGTTACTGGCCAAATGCCATGGCCGCTCCACACCAGAGGAAGAGGACATTGCTGTACACATGTCTGACACAGAAATTCCACCCTACATGCCCAAAGGGCCCAATGGACCACGTATCACCATGAATGCTGCCATTTCATTGATCAACAGGTTTGTATAGTTTAGTAATTGAATTGATTGTTGAAGAATCTCAAATGGAAAACATGGGTTATTGTATAGCTGGAAAAGATCTGCAAACTATGAGTATGATATAGTCTGATTTATAGTCTTACAACAGTGGTTCCCAACCTGGGGGCGATCGCCCCCCAAGTGGGTGATTTGTGTTATCAAGGGGGCAATAAATAGCTTGGGGGCGATGAGTATTCAAAGGGGGAAAATTAAAATATATACTGTACTTTTAGTACAGTAAAACCACATTCCAATTTTTTTTTATCACCATGACAATTTCAAACTGACATTCTTACAAGCTTTGAGGATTTCACCAAATTAAAAATTTCTGATTGTATTGTTGATCGATTCCCTTTCGAATCTGTGGGTTGTGGATAACCTTAACTCTTTGTAGACCAGTGGCGGATCTAGCCAGGGGGCGCGCGCCCCCTCCTCAAGACCTGTTGACTGTTTTTTTATTATTATTGAAAACAAAATTTTTAAAAAATGAGATAATTAAATTTATATTTTTTTCGATTTTATTTAAGAGTAACCGGATAAAGCTGCTTTGGTTATTTTTATATATGGTAGTAAGTGTTTGAAATTATAAAATTGCCTTATTAGTTACACTTTAACTCAAATTATAAAAATTAAAGCAATTAGCATGTGATAATTAAAAATTAGCATGTGATAGGTCCCACATTCGGGTCTGGGCATCATCAAAATAACTGCCGACCTATAAACGGCAAATGCAGCCAAAAATGTACAACGAATTATGTCCCGACGACGCATACAAAGTCGCCCTTAAAAGCTGCATTGTGTGCCTACTCATTTGTTGACTCGTCACTTGAACTGGGGTTCTAAATTGAGAGGCCCGTGGCGAATGGACTTAGCTCTAATGCGACAATAATTCCAACTTACCCTAACCCGTTCAACTGGATGAGAAAAGATGCCCCACATTAAAATTTTTACTCTTTGCCAAAATTCAATTTCATCTCTACCAAATTGACAGTTTCATAAACATAAAGTTTGTAGGCCATGCTACAGGAATTTACATTTTTAAAAAAAATTTCTTTAGATCTAGAATAGTTATCGCCTTTAAAGTGACAAAACATTGTACCAATATCTTATCTTCTTACCATTTGTAAACATCAATTAAATTAAATTCGGAAATAAAAAAAAATTCAAAAGATTTAAATTCATTAAATAAAATAATGATATTCAAATAGCAGTCCTACAAGCGTACAAATTAAACTCGCATGCTGTTAAGTGTTTAAAAAATACTAAAGAAGCTGCAAATATGTTATTTTTACCTCTGTAGGATAAGTCTCTACTAATGAACAGTGTAAACTAGTTTTCAATGCATTGGATTTTCAACATTATTATTAATAGTTATAAATTATATTTCTTTATTCAGAGAATATCTTCAACTTTGTGCATGATACATTAGAAGATTCATGAAGAAAACATTGATTATTGGTGCAAATGATTTATTCAGTAGAAATGTCATGTAACTTTCTACTGAATTAACTATTTGCTCCAATAATCAACATTGTTTTAGCGAATCTTCTCATATATTTCTTTAGTTAATAGTTTTAAAAGACTTTTGGTACTTTAAATTTGAATAAAATGGATATGATGGTTAAATAATTGTGTTGGTTGTGGTATAACTGAAGTCTCTAGATGGTTTTTATACAACTGTTCCCTCCATTGGCTAAATTTCTACCATGTAAAGTCAGTGAAAAATCTTTTTAGATTATTGCTGTGGTTGTTATTAACCGACTGGGAGATGAATAAATTGGTTAACATGTCAATTTGTTTTCTACATGGGTTTAAAATTTTAACTGGTTATTTAATTTCTTTGAATTTTATTAACCTTTATTCCCATTGCAGATAATAATAATTGACTCCTCTGTTCTTTAAATTAAAAAATTCTAAATTTTAAAAAATACATATTTTTTAAAAAAAATTCTGTGTATTGCTTGAAATTCTATGTGTTGCTTGGTTTATATGTTTGTATCTCACAGAGGTTTAATAACTTTGTCGAAGGCTTCAATATCTGTTTTGAAATGCATATTTATTTTCCTTAGGTATTGCACAAGCCTCCCAACTGATATGGCATACAGGCTGGTTCCCTTCTGGAAAACACAAGCAGTGGACCCGGACACAGATGCAAAGGAGTATATCTGTCAATTGAGAATGCCAATTAATTCTCCATTACGGAAAACTGTAGTTGTAGGTTTACTGTTTTGGTTTCTATTTAAGTTTTTTTTTTTTTTTTCAAAATTATTTAACGTGGATATGCATTATGTTAAATAAAAAAAATGGTATAAAACAAGAAATATGTTTTAATCAATGTTGATTTTCTTTTCTTCCAGAATTTTACTGACAAAATTTTAAATTTTATTGAGAAAATTATAGCTGTGTCAAAAGTCATAATTTTAAAAATCGGTATTTGTGCACCAATGAAAATAATTTTTAAAATTAAATTTAACTGTAGGTTTTTTTTAAGCTAACCTGAACCATACATAAATTGGGCTTTCGGAGCTTCTTGTGCTGCATCATTTGTAGACTATCACGCAACTTCCTTCTTAAGATTGATTTCAAAACTAGCTAATTTTAAATTTAAAATCAAAAGGAGTCTGAAAATTGTAAAAAGTTGCTATATACAATTGGAGTCAATATGCGCTAAATTTAAAACAATGAAAAATTGCTGTAATTCCCAATTTTATTTTACTCTTAATGATGCAACAATATAAAAGTTCAGTGCATATAAATATGAACAAATAATCTGAGTTATTAGGTCAAAAAGTTCTTTAATATTTATAAAGTGGTCATTTTTAAGTAGTTAATCTAATTCAAACTAGAAAATTGTAAATGATTTTCATTTCAATTATGAAATATAAATGTTTATCATGATGTATATGTTATATTATTCATCATGTTTCTACTTTAAGAGTGACGTAATGAAGAGATCAAGACTGGCTAAGATGTCTGCTGCTCTGAAGGCTTGCAAACTGCTTGATGAAATGGGTAGATACTGCATTTTAAACATAACACTTCATGCCTAACATTAAAACAGTTTTAGTGTCAAGTTGTTTATCTTATAATTCATATTTTCACATATCTAGTGTCTATTTCAATCCATGAAATATTTGTTAAGAAATCAGTGCTTTAATTGAGCATAGCAGACGAACGATTCCACAGAGTTCTGTACCAAAATATGCTAATTTATCTTTGTTCTGAGGCAAAAGTCGTTCATCCCTACCTTAACAATTTAGAAGTGATATTACAAAAGAAATCCAGAGTGTTAGAAATGTGTATTAAACTTTTATTAATTTCAATCCAAGCTTTAAGAATCATGGATTTTGACCTAGAGTTATGCTTTGGAATAGCCCTGAAATAAGAATAAAAAAATGGGCTGTGAGTGAGTAAAATAATATTCGGAGAACTTTTTATTCAGCGGTGATAATTGTAAAAAAAAAGTATTCTGATAGACTTAAATAAAGAATGTATATAAAGATTATCTATAGATATTTATCAATAGTAAATAACATTTCACATGTTATTATATTTGTACAATCAATAAATTTCTGTTTGAAGAAAAATATTAATATTTCGCAGTCATTCATTAATGCCCTAACATTCTAGGATTTTTACATTTGAACAAGGCTTTAAAATGCCTGGACCATTGCACTATTTTTATGGAGCTAATGTGTGACATTATATCTCACTTTTAATAGGGATCTGCTAATCCCAGGCCTCGGAACTAGTCTCTTTTCTAGCTATTAGTTTCAATTTTTAAGGGTCTCTATTTTATGTCAGTCTTTAAAGCTTTTTTTAAATTTTAGATCGTTATCCAAAATTTAAAAGTGTCCGGATTATAGAACATAATGGGTGTCTGGTTCTGTACTTAATTGGCCAATTTCCAAAAATTTGCTACTGTACTGATGTTTAGAGTTTTACATTTTATAAATTCTTAATTTAAGGATTTTCAAGGAGTCATTAATTGCAATTTCTGATGAAAGATTTTGTTTCTTGCTGAAACAATTTGCAAAACGCTGATTACTCATTACTATAGTCTACTTTTAGTATATTTTTATTTGAAAGTATATTTTTCCTCCTTTATTTAGAGCATTCTTAGTTCTGAGGCCTGTAATCCTAATTTGTTTCAGGTGAGCTGAATGAAGACCTTGTTCCCATTAGTTGCTTAGTAAACCAAGCAATTGAAGATGAACTGGGGGTAATAGAAGAAGAGGATGGCAACGGTGCACAACCAGGCACTAACCGGCGCAGGCAAGTCTATGACAAAGGGGTGAGTAGTGCATTACAGCAATAGAGTTTTAACGTTAAAAAATTACAGTTGAACCTCGATCATCCAATCTATATCTTGTTATACAAGCCTCGAAAAGTCTTTTTCCCCCCGTCCTGTTGCTTGGTTTTCTAGGAAACGGGGGAAGCATCGCTTTTCTAAACCTAGCGCGTTTGAGGTTCTGTTGTGGGGTTGACAATCCAAGCAGTTCAAACTCAAGTGGGGGGGGGAACACACTCGACCGTTTCGAGGAAAACCACATGTGGGGATAGAGTAAGAAAATGCTCTCAAGGCTCACATTCTGGATAGACTAGGTATAAATGGGACTGAAGAGGTTTGATAATCAAAAATTTTGAATAAAAGTCAATTTTCAGTGAACTGAGAAACTTATAGTTCAGAAGAGCATCGATAGTTTGCAGACCCCAAATTTCTTCAAAATCTAAAGTCCGCACTGGTTTTGGAGTTGTAAACATTACATTTTAGTATTATTTTATCTTTAAAATTGAGTCTTCCTTAGAAAAAGGAAGTTCAAAACAAGTTGAATTATATTGATTTGTCATACATCGAAGCGGAGTTGTGAGAAAAGTCCTTACTTTTTATTTCATAGTAAATATCTTTGGGAGTCTCACAATTTTTGAAGATTGCGTGAGCTCTCCGAAAATTTTGGATTAATTGAAATTTGTTTTTAATTTTTTGAGTTGCCTAAGTTTGGCCGTCCTCAAAATTGCTGCACTTTCCCTGATTTTTTTAATCACTAATACTTCAGTATCGCCGAAGATTGCTCAGTTAAAATCACTATACATTTTTTAGACTGGTTTCTTTTGTGAACAACTGAAAATAACCTTACTGGAGACATTATTTTATGTTGACTTTGGGACAGCCGGTTAACCGACCTTCCGGTTAAAAGAGAGGGGTGAGATTCTACTGTATTGGAGATTCTTTGTTAGGCTGGACTATTCAGTCAACTCCAATAATTCAAATCAATTGAGACCTAACCCATAACTGCACTTTATATTCAAAAGATAATTTGCATAAATAATATACAAGTACATAAATTAAAAGCACTTACAGTTAGTGCATATAAGTTAATGTGTGACACATAAACTTATATACTCTGCGGATTTCACCCTGTTGGGTGTCATGCCTAGTATTTCTAGTAATTTACTGTATCTGTACTCTGTAGCATGTACTTCCTAAGAGCCTCCTCTTGAAGCAACATTATCATACAGACTGCAAATGCTAAACAATTTTCTATCATTTTATTACTAGTGTAGCAACATTAAATGTTAAATTGGAGATGAAATAGCATTATCAGGTAACAGGAGTTCTTGAAATACAAGCAATAAATTAATTTTTTATTGTTATTTACATTACAGCTTATAATTTTTCTATAATTATTAAAACTTCATTCAATTATCATTCATTCAAGATCGTAATTCATTAAAATTGTACTACATTTCAATTTTAGCATTGTATGCTTAGCTTTTACAATCTTGTTAAATGCACATGCATTTATTTAAAAAACAATTGCTATTTTAAATTAACTTTTAACACGTTGGATGCCACTGACTCGCTAGCGAGTCGCGTGGTTCCGATTCACCGATAAAAGCACATTCTGATTTAATTCATAGTACCATTTCGCCAACCGTTCTTATGAGTTCAAGTTCGTTTGTAAACTTTGTTAGCATGATGGTCTAGTTTTTCCACAAACTACATGATCTAGCTCTTTCATCTATCTTTTTGTGTGATATTTAATTGACACCTAGTAATGCGGGTCTCTGACCAAGCACACAAGTCTGAAACTATATATATATATGTCCTACCAACCAACCGCCTAGTAATCCCAGATGTGACTAATGAATTTTCATACATAGATTTTAAAGCTTATGCAGTTTTTGTGTTATTGTGAAGTGTATCTTTCGCCAGGAACATTTCCTTGTATTTTTACTACTAGCTGCCGTGTACCATTAGTTAGCGACTTTAATTCAACCTAATCTTGTAATTTTACGACCTTGAGGTCAGATTTGTACTTGTTTGAAAATGGAGAATAGTTAGTTACATTTCCATTGTAACAAACAGGTTTTAAAAAGCACGATGTTCTTCTACTTCATCAGCCTCTATCGATGAAGCCTTTATCGATGATATAGTGGCAGCGAATGTGTTAAAATAATAATTTCACTGTCCATTTACAGGTTCCAGTATTTCTTAAGGACGCTAAGCCACAGCCAAAGACAGCATGCTATGTGCACGTTCTTGAAATGAAGCTTGTGACTCCTCTCCCGAATTCTCTCAATCCAAGAAACCGGCCTCTCATCGATCCAGCAAATACAACCAGGAAAGTCGCTCTTCTCTCCACAAAAATGTTGCCTCCTGTAAGAGTACCTAAATATTTTATTTATTACTGTTAAATGAAGAGGTCAGTGGAATTACATGCTATCTGACAAAAAGGTGAAGACTAGAAAATGAGCTTTAAAGGTTTTAGTTTGTATGTAAATCCGTTAAAAATGTTTTTTGCATACTGTGAGAAATATACTTAACTTAAATATACTGAACTTAAATTTTATGAAAAAGGGGGAAGTTTGTTATATTTAAAGCAGCGAATAATATGTTCATTGATACAAAAGTGTCTCATAGCATGTTCTTAAACCAGGGTTGGGCTTTTACCGGTAAAATCTAGTTTTTACCAAGACACAGTAAAAACTTGGTATTTACCGGTTTTGGGGAAAAATCAATTTACTTCCTATGCTCAAAAACAAATATTTCACAATCTGTATATAATTTACGCTTATTATATGTAGACACACATGTGTGTATAATTGGACATGTTTCCTAGTAAATAAAAATGATATTCTATATTGTTATCAAAAGATTACATTTTTGGCCAAGACTTGGGGGGCATTACACATTTTAGAATTCAGTATTCTGTAACTATTAATCAGTTGGATGTATCTATGTTTTGGAATCAAAATCAGTTTTTTTTACCACGAGTGGGAAAAACATGCATTTTAGCAAGAGTGGTAAAAAATGGGAAAAACGTGTTTTTACTAAGGCGGTAAAAACCATGTTAAATACCGGTAAAAACCGCATATGGTAAATACCGTGCCAACCCTGTCTTAAACTGATCTTGTCAATTTTATATCCCTAGTAATCCATTCCGTAAAGTCAACATTGTTAGTAAATAAAAAATAATTAAATATTAATACTTGACAAATAACTATTAAATATTTTAAGATTTGTAATAGCTATTAAAACCATGTTATCCAGGATGCCATATTCTTCTTCAAAGCAGAAATCTGACAAAGGTTTTTAGTTTTAAAAATCTTACAATTTTTTTATTTTTGTATATTGAACCAGTAATGTTTCTTTAGGGCTAGCGCAAATTATATTTTACCTCTTTGCAACTTATCACAGCTGGAAGATTGTTTATTTGTAGTGTAATAAATTACCATATCATATGCTTGTGATTCATCTTGTCAATTTATTTTTGCAGGTAAACCCTTTCAAGGTGTTTACAAAGTGCGGAAAAGTTCTTATAACTGTCAAGACTTCTAAAAATAGCATCGGGTTAGATGAAGAGCAAATTCAAAATGTTGAAAAGTTTCATCGTTTTATATTTTTGGATGCTCTATGGCTTGAAAATGACAAGTCCTTCTTGCCTGGCTTTGCTCCTGCTTCTTACTACCTTGTTCCTGTAAATCAAAGTAAGCATGCAATTATTTTTGTTCCTTTAAGAAAAAGTTTAACATATCTTCTAACAGATCTGTCCATTATGGAATCAGGAATCAACTGAGCAATGCCAGATTTTTAAACTTTTAATGGATTCTAATGGCTGTGTACCAATTGTTGTATTTTTAAAGGAAGTTAGAAATTCAGAAATGGTTTTGTATTTTCTTTTGGTTATAAGATATGTCAATTAATAAGAATGATGTACTTTACCTTTACAAAAAGCGTACTTAACTTAAACAAAGTTTTTAGGGTCAATCATTCAAATACCTGTTGTATTTTTTGTAAAACTTGACCACTTTTGGGGTAGTAACATAGCCTGAAAGTTAAATGCTAGGATTTTGTTCAGAACTATCTCAATTTTTGTCGTTTGGTATACTTTGACATTAATGTGTACATTTTTTATTATATATTTCAGATAAAGCAAAGGAGTATGAAATTGAATGGTCCTACATAAATTACACTCTAAAACACACTTACAATGCTCAAAAAAGAAAGTCACCCCTTTCTGCTGATAAAACAGAATTCAAGGAGGATGTTTTTACAAATGCTGTCGTTTTGAGATCTTACAAGATAAACTGCTGGAAGAATGAACGTCCTACTTTTCATCATGTAGTTAAAATACGATATGATTTATCTCCTAACACAAAATTAGAGGGCAAAGATATAACCCACAAAGAGTTGTTACGTGAGAAGTACAAAGTAAGAGTGAAAAACGATGCTCAACCACTTGTAGAAACTGTTGATTATCCTAGTTTGCAAATGTGGAAACCAATATATCTCTCTCCTAAAGAATCATTAAATAATGATGGTGGGCTAAGTAAGACACAGCAGAGACGCCAGGATTACAAAGAGTACTTGATTCTTGAAATGTGTCTCTTGCATCCATTCAACCAGGACTTCTTTTTCCAAGTGAATTGCATACCCACTGTCCTCTGGAGGCTCAATGGCCTGCTTCTTGCCGAAGAAATCAGACAGGCTGTGGCCAGGGAGGCTCATGTTGGAATTGCTGATCTGCCTCCTTCTTTTGAGTGGCCAATATTCCATTTAGAGACCAGTGATAAAAAGCTCACTCAGCATCTTATTTACAAAACTAGGGAAATTAGGGAAGAGGAGTCTTGTCCTTTGATCACTCCAAAAGATATTAAAAAGGATTCCAAGGGTATTATCACCAGTTTTGAAGTCAAACAGGATCTGAACAAGTGCACTGGGCCTGATCCAAGTCTGTTACTCCAAGCTTTAACCGTCATAAATGCTGGCGATGAATTCGATTTAGAGCGTCTTGAAATGATTGGCGACTCCTTTCTCAAATATGTAATGTCAGTCAAAACCTACATAAAGTATAGCAAATTCGATGAAGGTAGGCTGACCAATATTCGAAGCCGCTTGATCCAGAATCTTCACTTGTACCAGAAAGCCAAAAAGAAAAACCTAGGCCAATACCTCACAGTGACTGGTTTCAACAGCAAGAAAGGCTGGCTTCCTCCTTGTTACTTTGCCGAAGATAAGATTGACGAGAGCAGCTTGATAAAAAAGACCAAGAAACAGAAGAACCAACCGGTAGAAAAAGAAGTTGAAGACCCTGTGAATCCGAAGCATGAGTATTACAATAAACAAGTAATCTCGGACAAATGCATTGCGGATTCTGTGGAAGCCCTCATTGGATCATATTTGCTGACTTGTGGCTCT
The DNA here is from genome assembly GCA_023701765.1 of Hylyphantes graminicola. Classification (NCBI taxonomy): domain Eukaryota; kingdom Metazoa; phylum Arthropoda; class Arachnida; order Araneae; family Linyphiidae; genus Hylyphantes; species Hylyphantes graminicola. The sequence continues at coordinate 61,322,924 of CM043116.1, read as the reverse complement.
CAAGGAGCTTTGAGATTCATGCATTGGTTTGGCCTCAAGCCCCTTGTAGAAGACGACCCCAAAGAAGAGCACTTCGAACAATGGCCCCCAGCCCCACCAAACCCAATTGTCGGTGAAGTTGAGGACATTCAGGAACGCTTGGATATTCTGACCAGCGGCTTCGATAGATTTGAGGAAGAAATCAAATACAAGTTTAAAAACAAGGCCTATCTTCTTCAAGCTTTCACCCATCCTTCATTTTCATACAATGACCTTACCGATTGCTACCAACGCTTAGAGTTCCTTGGGGATGCTGTACTGGACTATCTAATCACAAGACAGCTGTATGAAGATCCAAGGGGTCATACTCCTGGGAAACTGACTGATTTGAGGTCAGCCCTAGTGAATAATATGTACTTTGCTTCTTTGGCTGTTAAACATAAGTACAAAGATTTCCTGAAGATGTTGTCTCCTGCATTGTTTAGACTTGTGCAGGCCTTCCTAGAGACCATAGAAGATAGTGAAGGGTACAAGTTTTTCGAGGTAAATATGTAAACATTTTGCTCTTGTGTATGTTCAATCAAAATTAAAGACTTATTTTTAAACTATACTTTTCCAAGCTATTAAATGCTTTACCTTATTTTGCCAACCATGTAACCTATCTGGTTTTTTTTTTATCTCCCCCCTGCTTAATATAGCAGCTTCTGCCTTCTTTTAGTGCTGTCAGAGAGCACATGTATGATATAAAAACATTTCGTTTGTACAAATTTATGGGATTACCAAACCCTACTAACAATCAGCTAAAATATACTGTCCCTAACAATTTTAACTATAAATATTCAACGCCTGCATATTAGAACCTGGCAAGTGATGCTAAACATTCGATGTTATAAGTAGTGTTTCCATTCCAATTATAAAGTGGTCTGTTCTTGCAGAAACATGGATACTACTTGGCAGAGACTGAGTGCTTTGAATTGGAAGAAGTTGAAGTCCCAAAAGCACTGGGAGACATCTTTGAGTCTGTGGCAGGGGCAATCTATCTCGACAGTGGCATGTCTCTGGACAAGGTGTGGGAAGTCTGCTTCCCCATGATCAGGCCAGCCTTTGGTAAGTTTTCAAAAACTCTTTTAGCAAAGGCCATAGTAATACATGTAATACAGTATAACGTGGTTGTATCATCATTCAAACGTGTTGTTTATGACGATAAAAACGAGTAATGTTCTGTTAAACAAGATGAAGTGAAAATATGTATCATGCACTCACATTATTAATTAAAGTTACAAAATGACATCAATTGAAAAAAAATCTGTGACATTTTAAGCAGTAGTTTTATTTCTCCTTCTCGAGTCGATCATTTATTTATGTGGAAAATAAATTTCAAATTTGGTGATTTTTCCATCGTTTGGAGAATAAAATAAAATTCAAATAGTGAAAAAAGAATTTCTTTAAGAAGCTATTTTAGATATCAGTACACATCTTTAATAAAGTATTGCATTTTTGACATTTTTCTATGTGAGTTTATTTAACCCAGTATTTCCTTATTTTAATACAAATTAGTATGAATGCCTTTTTTATTTACCAGAACACTTGTGCCAATATGTTCCTATTTCACCAGTGCGAGAGTTATATGAACTAGTTCAGAGGGATCTTAATCAAAAACATCTATTTGGGTAAGTAGATGTTTTGAACCATCAAACCATTCAAAAGCAATTATTTTATTAATAACTTTCTATAATAGATATATGTGTTGTTATTATTTTTAACCAGTTTAAGAAAATTAGAAGTCTTTTGCCTTTAATATTTTTGATGCTATGTGGTTACGCAGGGTTCCCACAGACCCTTGATAGTCCTTAAAAAATCCTTAATTTTTATTTTTCAATTTCAAGGACTCATTTATACTCCTAAATTTTGATTTTGGATCTCTAGTACTCCTTAATATTGACAAACAATCGTTGAAAAGTCCTTTATTTTTCTCGGCATTTTTTAAAACAGTACAAGTTAGCGTTAAATGTAAACAATGCTTACTTACCAGTTATATTTTACTCCAAATCCTTCTGCATTTTCCTCTGATATGGTTGCCAAAGCACCTGGCCTTGTCGATATTTCCAACACTTTTTTAATTTTACAATTGCATACGCAGATTTTTTTATTATTATTTGTTATGGATGCATTAGTTTTTCCTTATGTAGTTTTTTTTAACTTCTTCCTTACGGTTACTTAATGCATAATTTATTTTTTTTTAAATAAACTTGAATTCTTCAGTGTTCTTATAATTTTTACAGCTTGACCGATAGGTATTGTTTAGTTGAAAAAAAATAGCCATTGTTGAACTGATGACTTGGAGAAAAAAACATTTGAAGCTCTTGAACTTTTTTTTTTAAAAAAAGGATGCTAACTGCGATTCGCCACAAATAAGCAAAAACATCAAGGTGGCGATGTTTGGTTGACCGATCTGTCTCGGAATTATAAAAATAGTGGTTAATCGGGGGGTTTTTTTTTTCGGAAAACATAAAAATACCAATGAAAATCAATGTTTTTGAGTAAAAAAAAACATAACTTGCACTCAAGTATATTTGTATTTGGCATTTCAAAAGCTATTATCAACATTCTCTATTTCAGTGAGCCAATCATAAAAGGTGATAAAACTTACATTGAAGTGTTCTTGTCAGATGGAAGGAAGTTTCAGGGCGTTGGTCCTAACAAAAAAATAGCCAAGAAATCTGCTGCAAAAAGAGCCCTTGCTCAGATAAAATCCCAAGAAAAAATGGACACTCGCGCTTAATTGATAACATCCTGAATATGTGATTACATTCTAATAATAAACGATTATTTTTCTTGTAATTATTCTCACTATTGGTTCAAAGTACTGGAAGAATATGCTTTATTTATGTATGTGCACATTAAACCATAGATATAGAAAGTAGCAGATATGCCCAATAATTGCGCAATTCCGTATAACGCAATACAAACATGCGATTGTGTGATGGAGCCGCATTTCGCCGTTTTCGCAATTCCTCACGGGATACTGGTTCGTAAAAAATGCTTTCTCCCAAGAGTTACATGCAATAAAAACAGCATTGTTAATATGCTTTTTTTATGAATATGTAGGGGAGAGTGTTGTACCTTGGGACAATTTTTACATTTTATTTTTTTTCTTCAATAATTATTGTCAAAATAAAAATTTAAAAGCAGCATTTCAACACACCAATATATTCCTCTATAATATATTTTTTTATATTCTGGCAGCTCGAAATTAAAAAATTGCCACTCATTTAAAGTAGAGAGGATAAACTGTCCCAAGGTACAATATGATGTTGTACCTTGGGACATACTTTATAATTCAGTCAATAGTTATACACTTGAACTAATTTGTGTCAGGAAACAAACTTTATTGTTTTTTCAAGGAAATACACAAATAAAACTTCATGATTCAAGAATAATTTAAATTATACAGCAAAATTGCAAGTCCAAATAATTTAACATTATATGATGATACAATATGCTTTACTGTCCCAAGATACAACACACTACATGGTTTAAATAAAAGCAAGATAGTGGCCAATCTAAATGCATTATCATTATTTTCTCATAACCAAAATATTTTAAAATCTTCTCTTTTATGAAGAAAATAAAATGCAGTTGACTTTTTGTAAAAGTACAAAAGTAAAAAATTATATTAGAATGAGAAAAATATTTACTTTGGGGTAATGAAATATTATTTTTTGTCACCAATTAATCAATTCAATGATGCTAGTGTTAAATTTTATTTTGATGATGTCTGTTGGTTAAGACTACTATTAGAAATAAAACAATGTATGAATATTGCCAATAGATTCTTAGAAATTGTCAGTGTCCCAAGGTACAAGCGTCTCAAGGTACAACACTCTCCCCTACCTACCTCATGTCTGCCAGAAAATGTCAATACATAACTTATGCTAGCAAAACTGGTAAAAAGTTTTAATTAGTTAATATTAAATATATATATTTTATTAGTAGTTGAATTATCTCATGGTGCCATCTGGTGGCGTATGGCATGCCATGTGCGAGGGCTTGCGAACTGCTTTATGGGATACTGGTTCAAAAGGGGCTTCACCTTTCCCCCTAGGGGCAGATCTGCTACTTTCTAAATCTATCTATGCATTAAACTGTTCTGCGGTGGGCAGATAAAATGCAGTAACTGGAACAATGATTTCAAACTGTTTTTGTCCTGAAAGAATCAGTCTTTTATTATATACTTTCATACAAGTTAGTGTTATTGAGCGCTTGCAACTATTGTCCAAATTATAGCCCAGATGCTGCAGTTTAACTGTCCATAGCAGTGTTCTTCATAACCTAATTTTAGTTGCTATTATTTAGTTGTTTATAGTTTTTTAGTTGCTATTGAACAAAATTGTTATATGTAAAACTGATACTGAGATTTCTTTACTTAATGCTTAAACTGATTTCTTCATGGAATATAGATTTCATTCACGACAAAATGTGAAAACTGTCATTATATTTGTTATCCATTTTAGTCATTTTTTTTTTTAGATATACATAATATTTATAGGCATCTAATAACAATTTAAGTAAAAAAAATATTTAAAAAAATTGTATTACATTACATTAAAATGCGAAATGGAATGTATATAATCTTTTAGAATTTAAATTTGTTGTCATTCACAATGAAGTTAATCTTTTGTTTTCCATTTTGTATTTTATTGTATACAATATATTTTATTGTATATAATGTTACTTAAGTTGTTATTAGACACCAATAAAACTTCTCTCACTTGCTTGTTGTGCATAAAAACTTTGCAAAAGTTCACTTCTTTTAAAAAGAACAATTTATTGTATTGCTATTTTATTGTAACAATAATTAGTATTACAATTGATTTATTATTATTACTTAATTATTTTATTGTAATGCTACTTTTTATTGTATTGTTACTTCAGTAGTTATTAGACACCTATAAAACTTCTCTCACTTACTTGCTGTGAATAAAAACTTTACAACTGTTCACTTCTCTTACAAAGAAAACAAATATGCCTATGGTTGTTTATGCTTATACTTTTACTATGTATATTGTTAATAAATATTTTATATATATGTATGGTGGGAATAAATGGTGCTGCTGTTATGTTGTTGGGATGGTAAAGACATTAATAAATGTAAAATAATAAACAATAATAGTCTTACAAAGAACAAGAATTTATTGTGATACTATTTTATTGTAGCAATAATTAGTATTACAATTGATTTATTATTATTACTTAATTATTATTATTGAACAACTTTATTGTAATACTATTTTTTATTGTATTGTTACTTCAGTAGTTATATAAAAGTTCTCTTACAAAGAACAACAATATGCCTATGATTGTTTAAGCTTATACTTTTACTATGTATATTGTTAATAAATATTTTATATAAATGTATGGTGGGAATAAATGGTGCCACTGTTATGTTGTTGGGATGATAAAGATATTAATAAATGTAAAATAATAAATTGTTAGGGGAAACTGTGATGACGTTAAAAAGTCTTTATTGCTTACTACTAAATCGGGAAAGAATTTTTTAGCGTGTTCTCTCTTCGGGAGAATGAGGATGAGAGATTCATTTAGCCGATTATTATTGCTTGTTCCGTTTGAGTGTCCAATTAGATGCAAAGATCAGTGATGGGAAAGGATGTAGGTCAATTTTAAAATATTTGCCGACACATTTTCTAAAGAAACGAATATGGGGTGCGAATAAATGACACCACTGTTGCGTTGTTGGGATGATAAAGACATTAATAAATAATATCAAAGATAAGTGGAAATAGTAATTAAATTCTGAACTTTAATTATTTTTTCCAAACAGTATCAACTAAGTTTGTAAAAAATATATAATAATTCAAGTAAAATAATTTCTCTTTGATAGCACTTACAAAAGAAGTTGTACTATTTTAATGCACAAATAACTATTCTTATACAAAGTGAAAGTTTTAATTAAAGGCTCCCAAATACTTTTTGAACAATATAATGTAGCTTTTTGCACAAATGAGTGTGATATGTCATTCTGTGATACTCAGAGCTATATTTTATAAATTCATGTTGTATAAATTTTTTTAATTCATTTTTTTTTACAATGTCTATACTAGTCCACAATATTAGTCATGTTAAACAATATTGTTTTTCTAGATATTCTATTGTCTATTCAATAAAATTGTAAATTTTAAGTACTTCGATTCAAAGAAATAAAAAATATATTATCCTATTTTTGTTTTGATGGAATTACTTGCATATGCATATCCTCATCACGAAAAAAGGCTAACTTTGAACATTCATGCATTTACCCATTCTTAATTCAGTTGATAAAATGAGGACCAAGCATACTTGGGAACTAAACACTGGGGTCCTGCGTGAGATTAACCACCTAACCGAGACTTAAGCATAGCACCTCAGAGCTTTTGGGCACAACAGACTTTGACCCTCTAATGGGCTGTTACACCAAGGAGGGTTTTTTTTTTTAATATTCATGCATGTATACATTGTCCAACAAAATATACAAATAGGCAAAAAATCATGTGTATTGCAATGCTGCTATCTCAAAATTGTCATTGGTAGGAAATAATTTGAGTAGGGTGATGAGAGTAGGTAACCTACTCTCTGTTTCTACTTCGTTGCTTCAATACATCCGAAAAACTGTATTGGCAGTTTTATCAATCCTTTCAATTGAGAGTTGGTGCTAAATTCTAAGGTTTGCACTAATACAAGTTTTAGTTCTTAAGATTTTGCATCTAAGCATATTAAAATCACTTTTTGGAAAATTTATTAAATTACAAATGCATTCAATGCAAATAAATATATTTTTAAAAAAATACTTATTCATGTCATCTAACAATTAAAAGTTGTTTATTTAGTTAGGTAAAGGAGGGTATTAATTTTTAACATCTGAGGCCACTAGAGCAACTATTTTTCTGCTTTCTTTCACTGGCAGCCCTGTAGGTTATTTTCTCTTCCTTTTCATTTTTTTACATTTTCTTTTTTAACATTGTGCAATATCTAGAACTTTTATCACTTTTACATGTTTGGATCGTATAAAAGGCGCCTCTGTCAATTATGTGAGGTTTTTATGATGATATTTTGACTCCCCTCCCCTGGTGCGATTCGGCTCGACCTTAACGACCCTCAAACACCTCGCATAATTTTAGATGCGCACCAAAATATTGAATATTACTTCATCAAAATTGGTTCTCTTTTATTTTTTCCCTATTTTGAGTAAGAAATATTTGTATCAAATAATTTCAGAAAATGTGAAGTGACCTTTCTCTTCTTTTTAAAGCACTTCTAAGAAAAGTTAATTGCTTTAAAAAAAAAATCAAACCATAAAATTCCACCTCTACTCAATTGCCGCCTAATGCATCAGCAGCCTCCCTCCATCCGACCTTAAGTTTGCAGAATACAAATGTGCTACGAGAAAAAGGGTAAATAGTTATTAGTTTCGAGTGCGATTAATCGAATACAAAAAGGTATTTCTCATTCAATAAACAAATTTATTTGCTATTGCAAGACATAATTTTATTATTTTTATTAGTTTAGCTTCAGTTAGAGTGTCATTTTAATTATTTTTCCCTTCGATTTTGACCTAACAGGGCGCACGAATATCAGGGTCAAAGGAGCAAGCGAAATTTCGGCGCCAGCAGCGTTGTTTACGCAGTTTCCTCCGCCTAGTACATTTCTTTGCTGCAAACTTAAGGTCGGTTTTTGTATAGCACCCCTCGGCCTGCTATAAATCGGCTACTACGATGCTATCAAAGTCAGTTTCGACAAACTCCAGATTGAATTTTTGTCAATAAAAAAAACAGAAACGGCTCATTCTTTTTTTTATTTCTAGAATATTATAATCTTCTCCCATTCTGATATGAGGGGTTAATTGTATGAAGGTAATTCCAGGAGTTAGATGGCTTTCTCATAGGCCCCCTGTTCAAATTGCCAGAACAGCTATGATATAATGGCCTGTTTTATTTCACGATTAGCGCAACGGAATTGTCCATATGTGGTTGAAATTCCACTCCGTATTTCATGCAATTCGATAGGTTGGGGAGGGCAGTCTGTAAAGGCTTTCGCCTTGCATGCGGTAGCTCCCAGGCTCAGGTCCGGTCATAGCCAAAATAACTGCCTACCTATAAACGGCCCTAGGAGTCTCGTTCAAAAAGAGGTATTTCGCTAAGTCATCGTCAGCCCTCAAGAAAACTTTGTCGCTTCAAACAAACCAAGCAAGGCCATCGTTTAAAAAAAGAAGCATCTGAAAGTTGTGTTAAAGCTATGCAACGAGTCTACAAGTAATCAGGGTAATGTAAAACGCTCAATACCAAACTCAAATAAAGTTTAGTTTCAGTTCAAACTTCAAGTTCAGACGTGTTTAATTTTTAATACAAGTTATTTGGAATAAAATGTGATTTCATACGCATTATCAGTTACATTACCTGCAGATTTTTAAAATTTGTTTTTTTATTTGAAACTATCAATAACTGTTGTAAAAAGTAGTAGCAATACATTTTTATTGATTTTGTGACGAAAAGGGGAGAGCCCCTTTTTGCGATTGCTAAATTTGGTTTATCTTTCATTCAACTGAGAGAGTTCTGTTATTTCCTTTAACCTTTTTTTAACCGAAAAAGCCTCTACAGGTAAGAGATATTAGTTTATTTTTCTCTACTTTTGTTTTGATTTCATTTTACATAAACGTCCTTGTGTATTAGTCATACAAAATTTTTATTTGTATTTTAATATCTGAAAGGTTATATAGTGAAGTAAGATTTTAATTTTTTAATACTATGATTGTTATGCTAAATTTGTGTGACAAGAAAAGATCAATTCTCTTAAAAGATTTTCATTTTTTTAAGGCTTTTCTTTTTAAAGATTATTAAATGAAATTTTGTTCGGTATAAATCGGCGATTTCCATCCAAGGCAATGGATATGGACTTAACTTCTTTGAATTGTTTTTTAGAATTTAGTATACTAAAAAATAAGCCAGTAACAACAGGTACAATTGTATGCGGATAGTACCTAGTACTATATTTAGATTTTTTGTTGTTGTTGAACAATTAATTTTTTTTATGTAAAATATCATTCTGGTCCTTGTGAATATGTAAAAAATCAGATAATAGATAGACAGTGAAACTCTTCATTTGCATTTTCTTATGAATGTTTTTCTATGAGTCGTAAACACTTATGTTATGTTCACAGGGTGATTCAGTAATCTTTTTACTCATCGAGTTGAGTTGAAAATTATCCTCTCACTAGAGCTACTGGAGGGCTACATTCTATTCATCGACCATGGCTGAAAGTGGGAATAATTCTAATACTATAAGAAATGAGGAAGAAGGCAATTTAGAAACATTTACACCAAGAGTTTATCAGGTTGTTATTTACATATATGTGTTTGTGTTTGTTTATTTGTTCGTTTGTTTACAGGGTGTCTACCCGGTAGAAATTTACTGTACGGTAACTATTGGCGAACTTCCCGAAATCGCGCAGGAAGTCCGTATTCTGGCGACTTTTGACGTCATGCTCTCTTCACTACGATAACGTTTTCCGGCAACCCTATCTAACCATTATGCGTTTTGGTCAGGTCAGACAGGTTGCCACAAAAAACTATTTATCGCCAAATCGGAAAATCGGGCCAATAGTTACCGTACAGTAAAGGTGAATCTGTCTACCCATCTAAAAAAGGCAGGGAATTATCATCTTTTGGACTGTAAATGCCAGGGAAATGTTAATTTTTTGAGGGGGTGGGGAGACTTTTTGTGGTTTTAGAGTATCTATCATGTATTCTTTGTGTTTCATGTATCCTGGAAGTAATTAATGATACTTTAAAATCTAATACTAAACAATAGTATGCTAATCTTGTAATATCTCTTTCAGTAATATGGCAGGAGTCGAGTTTACCTTCCCTTTCCCAAGGCTTTTCATTTTTTTTTTACTTAGTTACTTACAGTACAGTCCTGATTATCCGAGCCCCGATTATCCGATTTTCCGCCTTAACCGAGCTTTAAAAATATTTCTTTTTTTGATTATTTATTTTTTTGATTTTCCGACGACTATCGAAAAAAATTCTGAGCAGAACCTGATCTCACAAACCGTCAGGAAAGAAAAATCCAACAATAATCCCCTTTTACTTTTCTTACATTGCTGCCGAGAAACGCCAAATAACGTAAAACACAAAAAACAATTAAGGACCTTTTTAAGTGAAAGAACTATTTCAATATCATGCATAGAATTGCACGTGGTCTATATAACATTTGTATTTGTTAAAGTATACATTAAGACATACAGAATTGCTTTATTTACATTTTTCGCTTTAACCGAGTTTTTCGGTTATCCGAGTTAGTCTCGATCCACATTAACTCGGATAATCGGGGTTCTACTGTACTTTAGTTTTTAACAAACAAGTTATGACTAGCTCTCTAGTATTGAAATGTTTGTATGTGAGAAATTTTACTTTTGCAAAATTTTCAAAAACAGTTTAAACTACAAATACATATTCATAGTTATTTAATTTAACTTTGGTGTGCCTTTATATTTTTAATAGATATTTTGCGATTGAAAATTCATTTAACCTTTATTATACTTAAAATCCTGCCATAGATGTAAATGTTTATAATTCACTTAAAGCACTATGAGTTCTGATCTTGTGCTTTATGAAATGACTTTAGAGCGACTCAAATCGAGGTTTAAATGTGATACCTGGAAATTTTTTTGTTTTTTTATGGAAAACCTAGAACGGTCAGAGAAGTTTTATTCATTCAATTACATGACGGCCCTAGCTTTCTCTAGAAGTCTCCTTCAGGCATATCTGTTCTCAAGTTGGCTCTCAGTTTAATAGGACCTCCCCCTATCCTTTTCTGCCTCTATCGTTTTAGTGTCTTTCCGTAGTCCTATTATCGTTTAGTGTTGTCTCACCGTAGTCTTGCAAACAGGCTACACCTCTGTCATATGTAAATGGTACAAAGAAATGTACTGCCTTCAACTGCCGAATTGAAGATATCCCAGCAATACGACCATATCAGGAGCCTCCTCTGCCCATCCCGGGGGGCTGGGAAGCCCAGTCGGTTAAGCACTCGCTTAGCATGCAGAAGGTCCCAGGTTCGGGTCCGGGCATCTCCAAAATAGCTGCCGACCTATAAACGGCCTGTACAGCCAAAAATGTCCGACGAATAATCCCCCGTGTAAGTGAGTGCACGCTAAATATCCTTCAAAGTTCTAACGCTGCGCATGATGTTGCCCTTAATGGTTGCGTTGGGTGCCTATTCAGGTGTTGGCTCGTCACCTGACTGTGGTTCTAAAATACCGACGGGGGTCGCCAATAGCCCTCGTTTAGATTTAGTGCGACGATAATTCAAACCTAACTAACTAACCGTGCTCAACCCGGGGTAGGTGTCAATGTTCCCCGTTGCCTGAAGTCTACTTGCTAGGTCTGACTACCATGTTCGTCTGCCTCCGCCCATTCAACAGCTAAGTGTCACAAGTCATGGATCTAAATATTGTGTAATATTACGACTTTTTGTTTGCTATTGTCGCAAAATCTAGGTCTTCAAGAAATGTGTTAAAAACCCAATCTTATTCCTCTATGTATGGTTCCTATTGTTTTTCTCATAACCCAATATCCAAGATAATGATAAACAATAACCTCGATAACATGCAGCCTTGTCTGACTCCTGTTTTAATTTCAAAATTTTCAGTCATATTACCAGTACCTGGGCCTACTTCCATTGTACATATCCTTTATGATGTTAATGATTTTTTTTTAAAATTTCATAGAATCCCAAAATTTTCCACAAGCACTCTCTGTCAATGCTATCAAAAGCTTAATAAAAATCTTAAAGTTAAAATAAATTGTCTCATTTTGCTTGACACACTGTTCAATTATGCTTCGAAGAATAAATATTTGGTTTAGTACAATACTCTTTCCATTTCGGAATCCTGTCTGCTCTACCCTAAGGATGGCATTGAGTTTCTTCTTAATTCTGTTTATAATTACTCTCGAGAAAATCTTTCTGGGTACAGTGGGGAGGCTTAACAACAGCTACTAATCACTAAACATAAACATGATGGTGCAATCACGTACTAGAAAAAACTATTTATAAATCTATGATAGAAAATATTATCATATAAATATTTTCCACAGACTATCTTATAATATTAAAAAAATTATTTTGTTCACAGCTTGAAATATTGGAAGAGGCTTGTAGAACCAACACCATAGCATTCTTGGGGACAGGAACTGGTAAAACTTTTATCGCAGTTATGCTGATTCGAGAAATGGCGCGTGAAGTGAGAAAGCCCTACTCGGAAGGCGGAAAGAGAATATTCTTTCTTGTCCCCACAGGTGAGGTCAAGTTATATTTAGAACTAGTTTACACAACAAGATTGCTTCTAACGCCATCTATAATAATAAAAGAAAGAGTCTGTCTGTCTGTCTGCGTGTATGTCTGTGGATCACAAAAGACCTACTTAGACTGTTCTAAAAAATTAATATAGATTCATTTTAATACCTACGTGTGCACCTGAGGCTTAGTTTTTTCATGTTTGATTGTGATTTTTAATTAATATAATTAGTTTAAAAAAAACGTCATCCACGTGGGATTGCGGGACCATAACAGGGCTTGAAAATACATGGACCGGGCCGAAACGGCTGCTTGCAACATCCTCTATTAGTTTGATTGAGTTTGGTTGAGATATGCGCTCGCCCTAAGGCTGCTCCATCCACTGTTGTATTTGCTTTTTTAAGGCGCACGAGGCCAACACGAATTTAGTTTTGTTTTGATTTTGAGTGTATTTTCACAAGTAAGCATGTCTCTAAAAGGAAGCAATGCGAAGTTAACGGGTTCCCAGTAAGGCGGGACCATACTGCTAGTAAAGTATATGCAGCATATATAAGTATGCAATATAGATAAGAATAAGTATCAGCATATTCTGAAGTCAATAATTTTTCTTTTTTTCCCAATTTAGCAATCCCTGTTGTTAGTCATCAAACAGTCAAGCGATTATCCCATCTGCAATAATGGTCTGGCTATTTACGCTAAAGTGTGACATGATGCTACAGTGGTGGCCAAAAGTGTGGACATTTTTTTAAAGTTTCATGTAACTGTGTGCTTGTAAAATATATAAATTTTCACTTAAATGCAAACTTTTATACATTAAATTGAAGGTAATTAAATGTAGCATTTAGTAAAATAAAGATTGCCAAAAGTGAAAATTAATATATTCTACAAGCACACAATGTTGAAAACATGAAACTTCATAAAAAAAATGTCCGCACTTTTGGCCACCACCGTATATTTATATAAAAACTTATACTGTTTGTGAGATGTTTATTTTTTTTAAATTCAAGACAAGAACTTTCAAACTACAGTAATCCAAATGTGCCATGTTAAATTAAAATAAGCTATACCCCCAAAAAGAATGTGTTCATTAAAGCGACTTTTGATACAGCTTTAGCCAAAAGTGCCAGATTCGTTTATATATTAATGCTGAACCTAATAGGTAGATTATAAATTTAAATAACATTTCATTTCAATGAATGTGTAACAAAATTATTACCTTTAAACATTTAGTAATGAAGCACATTTATATATTTTTCTTTTTTAGTGCCACTGGTTATTCAACAAGCAGGAACTATAAAACAACACACAGACCTTAAAGTGGGAAAATTCCATGCCGAAATTAATGATAAGTCCGAAAATAAAGAAGAATGGGACAACAATTTCTGTGATAATGAAGTTTTAGTAATGACTGGAGAAATATTTCAATTTTTAATCGAACACACTTACATCGAAATTTCCAAAATCCAGCTTTTAATATTTGATGAGTGTCACAGGGCTCAAGGGAACCACCCTTATCGTGAAGCATTAAAATGTAAATGCTTTGTGGGCAAAGAAAACATACCTCGTATATTAGGCCTCAGTGCCTCTCTGATCAATGGTAAGTGCAAACCATCAGAACTTGAAGGAAAACTTAAGAATCTAGAGCTGTCCCTAATGAGCAAAATATTCACTGCAAGTGATGATGTGGATCTTCATGGGACTGATCCTATTGAATTCATTGTCATGTTTGACAGATATAAAAATCTGGATAACAATCTCATAAAAGAAACTAAGGAAAAGAGAAACGAAATGCAATTGATGAATGATAAAAAGAAAGAAGAACCAAGGGTGAAGAAGCATAAGTGTTCACACAAGCCGAGATACACAGATGAGGCATTATTCTTTGAAAAGCCACTGAAGAGCCTTGGGTCCGTCATTACTATCTTCGAGACCCTTGGAGCATGGTGTGCATGCAGAGCAGCCCAAATGTATGCTGATGACCTTCAAACTTTACTGAAAAAGTCCCTGCCAGCAGATATTAAAAAAACATTCATTGAAACTTACGATTTTCTTATTCGGTTCATTAGTATTTGCCAGGCGTTAAGCGAAGACGCTAAGGCTTTATGCCTTGATAAAATACCTTCAAAACTCCAGAGACTGCTAGAAATCTTTCGCACTGCTAAGAAATACCTGCTTCTTCAAGAGGAGGAAAAGTCAACCATCATTGATATCGATTTCAAAGAACATCCTGAGAAATATATTCAAGAGAAGATGAAGCAAGAAAAGTTTGATGGCATTCCCCTTTGTTCAATTATATTCGTGGAGATGAAAATTACTGCTTACGTCCTACGAGAATGGTTGTCAGAAGTGAAAAGCACCAATCCTGAATTTGACTTCTTAAATCCAGAATATATTATTGGTCATGGAAGTTGTGACTATTCCAAGGCGTCAATGACTGAAATGGTTCAGCGGCAGAAGCTGAAGGACTTTCACGACAAGAAAAGCAATGTTCTGGTTGCCACTCAAGTGCTGGAAGAAGGGATGGACATAAGGCAGTGTAACCTTGTCATCCGATTTGATGGTCCGGGGGATTTTCGTTCTTACATTCAGTCCAAAGGAAGAGCTAGGGCCCAAGATTCACGTTATATCATGATGGTTGAAAAAGGAGAAAAGTTCACAACATTCGTTGAAGACTTAATGGATTATAAAGTTATTGAAGAAGTATGTAGACATTTTATAGTTTTAAATTGTACTGCGTGATTGGATGTGTATAATTTAGTTTGTTTGATTTTAGTTTTTGAACAATTCATAGTTTTCTAACATTTCATGTTTCGTAAAATCTTTGGATAACAAATTAGGAAATCTATAACAATAGTTATACCACGTCTTTAAGTCATGTTTCGTCACATAAGTTCCCACATGTGCTATCTCATTTTGCACAATGGATCAGATTTACTGTACAGGTAATGTGTATCTGTACTGTACATGTTGCAAGGGAGAATCCTTGGAGTGATATTTTGGGATTTGGCAATAATTTTTTTTTTTGCTGCAACCTGTCTCACTTTGACTGATGACTCCAATTCTTTGAGTTTGCAATGATGACGTTTTCTGGCAACCTTATCTGGCCATTATTTATTAGCGCAGTATAGAGATCGTGACGTCAAAAGTCGCCAGAAGCACGATTTTGGAAAGTTTGCCAATTGTTACCGTTCAGTAAATCTCATCCATTGTGCAAAGTGAGATAGCACACGTGGGAACTTAAGTGACGATTTATGCAACAATGTCTCTCTGATTTCCAGTACTAACTATCTATAAATATTTAAGGAATCATTTTTTGTAACATAATCAATAATTTTTAAATGATAAATAATTTTTTTATTTGTGATTTCTATTACAATATTTTATTCATTTAATTTATTTTACTCGTCTGTTAGAAGTTAACGGACAAATGCCTTGGCCGTTCCATGCCACAAGAAGAGGACATCGCCATACATATGTCAGATGCAGAAATCCCACCATACATGCCTAAAGGACCCGATGGTCCTTGTATCACCATGAATAATGCTATTAAATTGATCTACAGGTTTTGTATATTGCAAAATTTATTGTTTTTTATTTTAATTATTATGGATTTAATTCTTTAAAAGCCTATTGTTGATTAATTTTTCGATTTTTGTTGTGGTAATTTCCCAAATTTTAATATGTTCTAAGGAAAAAAGTTTTTAAAGTTATAGTTAAAGGCACCGTACCATGCACAGAGAGTGATCCTCCTTCCATTAAGTTATTATGGGAGATCTGTCACTTTTCTGGGCCCAGCGCTGTATTGTAACTGAGACAGCATTATATAAGAGGTGTTAACATTACACGACTTTCAATTACTGCTCAATAAATCAATCCACACATTTAACTTCAAAGGTAATTTCAATAACTTTTTATCCTAAAACAAACTTTTTAACCTAAAAAGTTTTATTCCTTGTGCAATTTTCTAGAAAACCTTATTTTGATGTCTCACTGGTACTAGAAACTTCAAAGATGGATTGGTAGCCCTTTTATTAGGTCATCTGACTTCTGGGTTAGTTCGAGCTGTAGAGTGGTTTCAGACAAACAGACCAATGTTTCAAAACCAATTTTTCATAATTAGGACCCTCCATAAGGTGATAAAAAGCAAGAAACCTCTTTTAAGATTTTTCATAACAATTTTTTATTACTTAATATTTCACTTTTGGGTAATTGAAAGTAAAAAAGGGAATGTTGCTGTCCTTTAAATGTCTTTTAAGTAACTTTTTATTGGGACTTATTTAGCTCCATCATATCTATCTTGTTTTAGTTACCAGTTACCATGCTGTTATCTATAATGTGACATACTGCTTTTTATTTATAATTGACAGCTTAAAATTTTCATGTTGACTTATTTTTAGTTCAAACTAAATATTCTTAATTGGAATTAATGAAGTGTATCTTTTCCTTAGCTATTGTACAAGTCTCCCTACTGATCGATCATTTAGGCTGATTCCTGAATTTGATATAATAGAAGTGGACTCTGATTGTAACACGAAGCAGTTTATTTGCAAATTAACATTGCCAAAAAATTCAAGTTTAAAACAAACTATTACTGTAAGTATACCATATTTTTTTCAGAGTATATCTTTTAAATTTTTGTCTTAGCCATTCTATCAACAGATCAAGTTGACACAACAACATCAAAAATATTCTGATAAATACTGCTGTGTATATGTGACTTGTACATTTAAAGATTAAAGTTGTTGTGGTTCAAAATCAAGTTGCAGTGTAAAATGTCAATGTATATTTACGCTGAGTGCTAACTCAGGTGTCCCTTTGAGACTCTTTCATGATTGCAAGACTCATCAATAGTCGACCTCAAGTGCTATGTTAATTAAACCAAACCAAATGATCTCCATTTGAAACTCATTTCTATTATCTCTGACGTCTCCTTACAATCTTTATTTAAATAAGTTTAATTAATTTAAGAATGGAAAAATGGAATTTTAGAAATCTTAAAAAAAAAAACTAAGTACTGCAACCCCTCGCTATATCGCGATTCCCGGGAGACAAGCAAAAAACCGCTAAATATTACGCTAATTACATTGAAAAAAAATTAGGAGACCTGATACAAAGCGCGATATTTCCGAATGTGCGTTATAACGAGGCGCCATATAGCGAGGGGTTCTATATCAGTGTTTGAAAATTATATTGTCTGATGTGTCCCGGGCATGTAAAAATTCTGATCGGGCCTGTATTTTATCGCCTCACATGCCCAAATGGGCATGTAAATATTTCAACAAAAGTACCTTTCCGCAAATAAACATTTTTCGTCTTATGTTTTATTGAACACCAATATATTCCTCGCGCCGCATGTACCATCGAAACACGGCAGGGCTCATGTGTAACTCCTCCATGTCACATGAGATATGTTACATCCGTTTCTCCATGTCACATGATATATGAGTCTTCCAATCCCAATTGGATTGTGACTATGCTAGTGGCATGCTGTTTATAATCATGCGTGCAAAGCGAATGTTGCTGTACTCGAATTTGTTTAGATTCGTCTATGTTTTTTTCGCATTTCATTTGGCTTGAAAATGGATATACGACAGTTTTTCATAGCCCGCAGTGACAGTGTTATGCCTTAGCATAAGAGCCAAGAAGGTGAAATAAATGTTGATAGTGTGATAGAATGCCAGGCGTAAAAACTAAAACCTTATTATGAACAGGAACGTAAACGGTTGTACAGCTGGATTGTTTGACAGAATTTACAAGGTTGGGCGCAAATATTGAGCACACTGGAATGTGGTTCAATGTTTGCCGGGCTTTCCCGAAAATCGCTGATGTGTCCAGCTCCTATTTTAAAGAATCAGCGCTGCAAGGAGATGCTATATGCATCGCATCGGTACGAGCATACAATAAAACAGAAAAACAAGTTCTGTGCGTTCAAGCAAAATTAGCAGTTGATTCCCTTACTGCCACTCAGTTAAGAAAGTGTTAGGTCAAAATAACAGCAGAACAGCTTTAAAAAAAATTCAATTATCTTTAAACAGCCTATTTTTGTGCAAAAAGAAGAAATGGAATTTGTGAAATTTAAGGGATTCTGCGAACTTCAAATAAAAAATGGGATGGTATGTAGAAACAATTATCTAAATGATAAAGGAGCTGTGGATTTTCCAATCACATTGCTCAAATAATGAAAAAAGATATCAATAAAAAACTGGAAAAAAGTAAGATTAATTTTTGTTCTCCCGGTCCAGCCTCCCTCTTTACCCCCCTCCCTACAAAATATGTAAATAATACATTTTATTGTGAAGAACACTTATGTATCAAAAATAATGTATGAAAATATTTGATGTTTTCTTAGGTATTTGTTTTTAAACTGAAAATGTGAAAAGAATTTGATTATTGAAGGTTTTTTTATAATTTTTTTTATTGTAAATTGTTTACTAATGATACAATGCCTTTGTTTAATATGATATTTATATTTTCTTTTTAAGGGTGATGTAATGAGGAATAAAAAATGTGCTAAGAAGTCTGCTGCTTTAAAGGCTTGCATAAAGCTTCATGAAAATGGTTTGTAATAACTTTCTATTGTCACACTTCTTTGCATTAGTTACTTTTTTTATGTTTCCTGATTTTTGGAACTTCTGCTATCCTAAAATTGTAATACTCAGGTGATTCTATAGGAACATAACTCTGAGGTTTCTAATATTGTACATTTAGGCTACGTTGGCGTCCAGAATTTGTGTCTAAGTTCAAAATTGGTTTTAAAAAAAATATTTTTCTTAAAAAATACTCCTAGATAATGTGCCTTTTCTTCTAGTTTCTTAAGTCAGTATCACTGATTCTCCTAAATTTCTGTGTTTAATTTCTAACTCAAAATGCAACTTACAGTGGATGTTCTACCAGGCGTCGCGACTTTGTGTATGACAGATTTAATGTGCACCAACCAGTTAAGCAAAGATTTATTTATTTTTATAGAATATATATTTAATTTATATTGCATTTATTTTGTCATTGTTAGGTGAGTTGGATGACTATCTTGTGCCCACAAGTTTTTTAATTGACAAAGCAATTAAAGATGAATTTGGAGAAATCGAAAAAGAAGATGGCAATGGGCCCAAACCTGGCACTAATCGACGGAGGCGGGTTTACGACAAAAGGGTGTGTAAAGTTTATATAACTAACTCCCCAGCGCAACAGCCCAGTATTGAGCAATGGCCTGCCGTGCCCATTTCAGCTTTCGTGATCTACGGCTCTGGGGTGCAAGGCATATGGTAAGGTAGTCAGCCTCACACGGAACCCCCATTGTTTAGTTCCCAAGCATGCTTGGTACCCATTTTATCGACCCACTGAAGAGATGAAAGGATGGGTCAACCTTGCCAAATCCGGGATTCGATCCCCGGACCTGTGGCGTGGCAATGCGAAGCACTACCACTAATCCACTGGGCCTCAGTAAAGTTTATATACCAACTGATATTTTACTAAGAAACATTAGTTTGAATGAATCGTTGATTGGAAAAGAAATTTAATTGACTTATTTTTTTCTTTTTGAAAAGCTCATAAAAAGTATTATTGTAATTCTTTTAAATGGCTTGTCCTAAAATGGATTATAGGTGTGTCCAACGTCCCTACCGTTGTTTTCTGGTAAACCGCACAAGGAGATATGGGAAGCCAAGCTTGCATTGTGATCGTAAAGACTATAACAAAGTTTTAGGATATAATAGATACATAATAAGATTTGTTTGACTTGAATTATTATTTCCCTGAGCCTTCACTTCATGGAGTATTTAAAATATGAAAAACTTTTTTTAAATACTTATTTTACTGTCTTTTCCAGGTTCCAGTATTTCTTAAGGATGCTAAGCCACAACCAAAGACAGCATGCTATGTGCACGTTCTTGAAATGAAGCTTGTGACTCCTCTCCCGAATTCTCTCAATCCAGGAAAGCGACCTCTCATCGATCCAGCAAATACAACCAGGAAAGTCGCTCTGCTCACCACAAAAATATTGCCTCCTGTAAGAGATTTACCTATTTCACCCATATTATTTATTACTGTTAAATGAAAAGCTTAGTGAAGAACATGCTATCTCACACAACGGTGAAGGCGAGAAAATAAGCTTTAAAGGTTTTAGTTTGCCCTTAAATCCGTTAAAAATGTTTTTTGCAAACAGTGAGATTAACTTTAATATACTGAACTTAAATTTTATGAAAAAGGGAAAAACTTGTTATATTTAAAGCAGTGAATAATATGTTCATTGATAAAAAATGTCACATAGCATGTTCTTAAACTGACCTTGTCAATTTTACATTTCTAGTAATCCATTCCGTAAAGTCTCGCCACACAAAAGTTGCCGTCTGTAAGAGTACTTAAATATTTACCTTATTACTATTTTTAAATGTGCATTGCTGACTATTTTACATTTCTTATTCAGAAGATTTAACATTTAGTATAGGAACTGTCGTGTACAGTGGTAGCTTGTGTTAAAACAAAAAGGATACTAAACTAAAAACAGCTCAAAGTTAATGATGTCTTCATTTTTATTTACATATTAGAAATTTTTTTTACCATGTAGTATGACAGTACTTTCTACTGTTAAATTTATGTTAACTAATTAATAATGTTAAAAGGTCTGGCTTAAGTCCGTATATACAATTTTTTTTTATAATGGGAGGGGCCCGGGAGCCAAGTTGGTTAGACATTCGCCTTGTATGCGGGTGGCCCCAGGTTCGGACATTGACAAAACAACTGCTGACTTGTAAACAGCCCGTGCAGCCAAAAATTGTCCGAAGACTAATACCCAGTGTAGAGGTAGTGCAAGTTAAATATACTTCAGATTCCCCCGCTGCGTACCATATCGCTCTTAATGATGTGTTTGATGCCTACTCAGATGTCGGCTCGTCATAATTAACTGTGGTTCAACAATAAGACACTCTAGTGTGACGATTACACAAACTCACCTATTTATAATCTTATGAATTTGAGCAATTAAAAAATATATTTTTTTACTTCACAATGGGCTGTGTAAAGAATTAACATTTCAAATATGATTAAATATTATACTGTATGTATATATTTAGTATATATTTTAAGTATGTTACTCTTTTTTTAAAAGGTAAACCCCTTTAAGATATTTACCAAGTGTGGAAAAGTTCTTGTTACTGTCAAGACTTCTAGAACTTGCATCAGTTTAGATGAAGAGGAAATTCAAACCATTGAAAGGTTTCATCGTTTCGTATTTTTGGATGCTCTATGGCTCGAAAACGGCAAAATTTTTACACCTGACACTGCTCCTGCTTCTTACTATATTATTCCTGTAAATCAAAGTAAGTTTAGCAGATTATTTGACTTTACCACATTCAAGAAGCATACGTTTCAAACCACGACTGAGTAATTGGGTTGTTTCAGATGATGTAACTGTGCAGTTTTCATTCTTGAATCTCTGCAATTTCATTGGTTGTTTTGGTTTGCTCTTATTGTGAGAGTATTTCAGTGGCTGTGTTCTATTTTACAGCTTTTTTTCATGCAACTTGTTTTTATTACTACTATTTGTAAAACTTTATTGATTTCAATTTGATTAAATTTAATTATATAAGTATTACCACAACATCAATGCTGTTGGAATAACTTCGGTTCAGATGATATTTTGTTTTATGCAGGGAAATTAAGCAAATAAGTGAGACATCAAACATGATTCATGTCAATAAAAGTTTTACTTCTACTGTAAAAAAAAGTTTGTGCAAAAAATTTGTTTATGTAAGGTTAGAAAACACTGTAGTTTCCAAAACCTCAGTACTACCAAAAGTCTCAAAGAAAAAAAAACATACTGCTGGAACTTTTGTCACTCAAGATGTGAAACATACCTATTAATAACTTTATCAAATTAAAAGAATATATTAATAATAATTATTATTTAACTTCCTATTTATTCTGTTCATGCAAATGATCATGCAAATCCTATTGCCATACGTATTGGCTAATTTAGTCCAGCAAATGACATGCTTAATATTTAAAGAGGTTACTATAATCTAAACATATACACTTTTAAGAAATCTAATGTATAAAAAAATATTGTATTATGGCCTGGAAGCTTTATTTGCAATCAAATGACCTGACTAACAGGTTGCATTTGTTGCTAGATTAGGTGTTGTTCTCAACATCTAATTTTCTAAAAATACTTTAGTTAAACATTCTAAACATTTAACCTAATTTTCAGTAGATTTTATGAGGCAAATGTTTGTAGTTTTCCCCTTCTGTTGTTTGTAATTTGTTGGCCAATTTGTAACATCTCTGGGAAAAGCTTATGGCCTAGCACGGTTTATTACTTTAACACCATGCTCCCAGGCGGAGTAAATATGGCAGAAAAGGTCACACACACAATTAAAACAGAAAAGCAATTTAAATAAATTAGGATATTTAATGAATACTTTAGGGAAAGAGGTACAGGGGGATGTTTAAAGCAAACAAAATAAACTAAGTAAGGATATTGCAGCTGACATCGGCGAGTAGACGAGCCAGGTCATGCACTAGATCTTAAGTTGTCAAAGAATGGCTGGCCGACGTTCTCGCATTCCCCAACTGGTCAAGAATATATCAGGAACTTTCACATTTCCAAAATATAAACGCTAAAAACTCAGCTGCTATCTAAAAAGACAAAAGACACTATTAAAAACACCGCTAAAAACAAATCATACTATATAGACCAGCGGCGACGCCCCGCCACGAAGAATGTCAATATTTATACTGGTTTGATAATAATATTCATAAATGCTGTTAGAATCTTATGGCATGAAATTATATGTGCATGGTTGAAATGCTAAATTACACAAGAACTGTATTACTTCGTAGAACAACTAGGCAGGTCCGTCACATCCCCCTCCCTCTTTAAAAATTTCAAAATACCAAAAATTTTGAATTGAAAATTGCATATTTTTTTTTAATCAACAAGGACGAAACGGATGACGCCGTCAGACGAATTTTTAAACAATAGTTTCCGAATCTTAAATACGACGCATACAAATACACTTAAAATATAGGATACAAATACATTTAGAAACGTTATCAAAAGTGACCAGAAACTGGGATTTATGCCATTACCTCTATAAATTTAATAAAAGTCACACCTTTAACTATAAATTTAAAAACAAATGAAATTTACCAACAGGGATTCAAATAATCCAAAAACTCTAATTCCAATCAAATATCGAATACCACTTTTACAGAAAATTAACTTCGAAACCATCCCGTTACCAAACCACCCGAATCCTTGAACCATTCACCTCTCCCGTTGTGGAACCAACCCACCCAAACTATGTTTTGACCTTTCCACGACTCCTAAAACCAGCCAATTTCCTGTAATCCAATTTTGGTCCTTTCCTGGGGCGCAGCTGACGGGATCCTATCTCCTGCTTATTCAAAGGTTTCGATCCCCTAGAACCCCGGAGATTCCCCATCTCATCGCCATCCATAACAAGACAACCAATTTCCTCAGTTTCACTAAGGTCTCTATTACTAGGTCCAGCGGTTAGCTCTTCGGGTACACGACTCGGAGTTTCAGACGAAAACAAAATATTCAAAGAGGACACGCTTCCATCCACCTCATCCTCTGAATTATCGCTATCCACCTGGTCTTCCCTTGAGAAATACGGCTTGAGATCCGCCACATTATGCGTACCCAACTGCCTACCAGTTTGACATTCAACCAAGCGATACACCAGTTTGGATATTACCTCCGTCACTTTACAAGGTCCTTCCCACTTAGGCATGAACTTGGCAATTTGATGCCTGTCCCCAGACGACAAGTGATGAGTTCGTAACCACACTAAGTCATTTACTTTAAAGGTTCTATCGACTCTATTCCGATCGTAATTCCTCTTTTGACGTTTCTGTGATTTTTCAACATGGCCCCGAACTTGTTCAACAATTTCTTTCAAACTGCCTGGGGCATTCCATGAATCACCACCTACCATACTATCCCATGGGAGAGCAATCTCACGACCCAGAAACAGTCTACCTGGAGAAAAACCTGTCCCTTCCGAGACAACAGTGCGCAAGGCGAAGGCGAGCGACGCTAAGTTCAAGTCCCACTTGCCATGTTTTCCCTGTAAATAACTTGCAATCATAGGTCCCAGCGTACGATTTACCCGTTCAGTTCGATTGGCTTGAGGATGATAGGGCGAGGTAAATTTCCGCTTTATTCCAAAACCCGCACAAACCTCCTTAAACAGTCCTGAAACAAATTGAGGTCCATTGTCTGACAAGATATACTTGGGGAAGCCGAATCGTGAAAAGACATCTCTCACTAAAACTTTCGCAATTGCCCGAGTCGTGGCACGTCGCAGTGGGAAGAGTTCCACCCATCTAGAAAAATAGTCCACGGCCACAAGGCCCTGTGTGTTTCCCAAAGTAGAGGTCGGCAGAGGTCCAACCAAGTCGATTCCCCAAATCTCTCCAGGACTGCCAGCCGTAACAGGCTGCAAAAGCCCAGACTTCTTATTTTGCGAGAACTTGAATTTTTGGCAAATTGCACACGATTTTATGTACTTTTTTACGTCCTTTTTCATTCCAGGCCAGAATAGTCGACTCGAGCATTTTCGGTATGTTTTGAAACCCCAGGTGTCTGGAACCTTCACTGTCGTGAAATTCACTCAGGACTGCAGTTACCAATGCCTGGGGAATTACCGTCCTCGAAAAAGTCGCATCGGGCTGTCGAAATTTTAATATTCCGTCTTCTAGGGTATACCGGCTCCAATTGTTTCTAGTCGGCGTTCCATCGGGTGGTATTCCTTTCTCGAGAAATTCGCAAATAGGTCCCAAAGAAGGGTCCTTACGTTGCTCCCGGAACAGTTCTCGACTTCAACTCCTTGAATTAGGAAACAGAAACGCTTAGGGAAAGTCATCTCCTCACCAGTCTCTACCCGTGTTCTAGATAATGCGTCCGGCACAACCAGCTGAGTTCCTTTCCGATGTTCAATCTGAATGTTGAACTCCTGAAGCTGGATAGCCCATCTAGCCAAACGTCCCTTCAATGTTTTCTTCTTCTGTAAGCAGGTCAGTGCGGAGTGGTCTGTAATAACAGTTACCAGAACTGAAAAATATGTACGAAAACGTTCACAGGCCCATACGATCACCAAGCATTCTTTTTCAGATACTGTATAGTTGATCTCAGCGGGCCGCAAAATCCTACTTGCGTAAGCCAGCACTTGTTCCGTTCCGTGCACCTCCTGGGTTAGAAAAGCACCTAATCCAACATCTGAGGCATCCGTATACAACTTCAGCGGAAAATCAGGATTGAAGAAGTGCAGAACAGGTGCTGAACCCAAGGCTTGTTTCAAAGTTTCAAAAGATTCCTGAGCTTCGGTTGTCCATCTCCACGAACGTGACGGCTTTGTTAATCCATACAAAGGTTTAGAAATTTCGGCAAATCGGGGAATAAATGACTTTAGCCAACCACACATTCCCAGGAACCGACGCAGTGACTTCAGATTTCTCGGAACTGGATACTCTTTAATGGCCAACACCTTGTCTTTCTGTGGAGACAACCCCTCACTTGACAAGTGGTGTCCTAGGAAATCCAAGTCCTTCTCGAAGAAAGCACATTTGTCAAAGTTTAAAGTCAGTCCGGCCTTCTGTAAAGCTCCCAATACCTGCTCCAAGTGCTCGATATGTTGTTCCACATCTTGAGAGTAGACTACGATATCGTCCAGATACACCTCGCAGAACTTCCCCAAGCAGGAGGACAGAACTTTGTTCATCAGTCGCTGAAATGAAGCAGGCGCGTTTTTCAGACCGAAGGGCATGACTTTATAGCAGTACGTTCCAAACGGCGTCACAAACGAGGTCTTCGGCCGATCCTCTACAGCCACCCTCATTTGCCAGTAACCTGAAGCCAAATCCAGGGTGCTCCAGATCTTTGCTTGTCCCACCTGCTGTATTATTGTTGAAATCAGCAGCAAAGGGAAACGATCAGCAGACGTGACGTTGTTCAATCTTCTGTAATCGACACAAAAACGCGTCTTGCCGTTCTTTTTCTTCACTAGAACGATAGGAGAAGCCCACGGAGAATCTGAATGTTCAATATGGCCAGCTTCTAGCATTTCCTCGGTCAGTCGGCGCACTTCCTCCAGTTTATCTCGGGCTAACGGGTAGGGATTCTGAAAAATCGGCTTAGCATTTCCAGTCCTAATGTGATGCTCCAGAACATTCGTAAGTCCGGGCCTATCTCGGAAGACGTCTTTTACTCGGTCAAGCATTCCTGCTGCCAACTCTTCATATCCAACGGCCAGAGTCGCTAGGCTCTCCAGCATTCCCGCTGGGACCACTCCCTGAAAGGGCAGTCTCCCCACCGATATTTCTCTGGATCCAAAGTTAATGGTCGCCTCGCATTCCTCGAGAAGGTCGACTCCAATCAAGGCAAAGGCATCTCCGGGATGATCACAAAGGGGAAAGTCAAACAGTGCCCCAGCAAGTCAGTTGGTACGGTCAATCTTCCAGCAGTCCGAAGTATCTGGCTGTCGGCCTGTCTCACAGCCGGAACATAGGCTTCATCCATAACGGCCACGCCATTATCCAACAATTCCCGAACCAGTTTCCCAGAAACAAAAGAAAGGTCCGATCCTGCATCCACACGGGTGTCCACACAAAGATCGCCTAGCTGAATTTTCATACTTAGGAAGGTACTTGCAAAAGAGGCCAAAACGTGGACTCGTTCCCTCTACCACCAGTCCACTTAGAAGTTTAAAGGAGCTGATCGGGGTGTCTCCGCGGGTGTTGACATATTGCGAGCTTCAGCATCATTTGCCGGGCACGAGCGGGCATAATGTCCGGTCTGTCCACATCTGAAACAAGTTACCGTAGCGGGGTCTCGGGGTGTCCGACTCAACGGGTGCATTGTTCTCACACAGGCTCGGGCATGGTGTTCAGCTGATCCACACCGTGTGCAGGTTCGTTGATCGTGAACTAAGTTTCTAGGGGTACTAAATTTCACTGGGGTACGTTCTCTACTACTGTGCCGTTGATCAATAGCTTCATGCTGGCCCAACTCTTCAAATGAAAAATCTGGTGCTTGCATGATAGAAAAGGAAGCATTACTTGACCATCGAAAAAACTGCTGCAGGAGTTCCTCTATCCGGCTTACGTGCATAAAAAGGAACGGTAACGCTCCGGGTAACCTCTTGACCAATGCGCTAATTATTTCACGTTCCTGTGCGTATGGGTCCCAAATTAGGTACAAATTCCTAAATGACCAGACAAACTCTTCAAAGTCTTCCCCGACGTGAAACCTCTTAGAAAAGAGTTCATCAGCTAGGTCCGCCCTACTATACACATGTCCATATTATTTCAACAACTGGCCCCTCAACTGATCCCATGTGAAATCACCCAAAACAAAACCTTTAAAGCGGAACCACTGCCCAGCGTTTGACCTCAGCCTAGCAACCGCAAAAGCAACCCTCTCGCCATCTGTAAACCAACCGGTAGTTTCCTCTATATCCGAAATAAACTTAAAAACATCCTCCTCCGAATGTCCCGAAAAATACAAATCCAACCGGTCTTCCACTAATCGCTTCAACCTAGGTTTAACTGCCACTGGCACCTCATTCCGGTGAGAAACCAAGAGCAATTTTATAACCAATCCAATAATGGCCAAAGACAATAAAGCAATAACTAAACTCATGATTAGTCTATATCGATTGCCGTAACTATACAGGAAAACTGCCGATACGTTCTCGTAGTGGTAAATTTTCAAATGATTTCGATTAAAACCCTTGGCTACCCAGATCACTTAGACATTCAATAAAATCTACATTAAAATTTTTTTTTAAAATACTTAAAATCATGGAATAATTTAATTTAACGCGTGGATTCTAGAATAAATATGCATTAAGTATAAATATACATGATTACTAGAATTTAACACTAAACTCTCCAATTTCGAACCCATTTCACCGGTACACAATATCAATAAAACATACCATAAATCAATGATAAATATCACTTTTAGCCTACTTTTCCAAACTTTAAGTTCAGCGATAAACATTAAGAAAATTCCTGTTAACCAAACACCAGTTTCACATAGCATACATGCACCAAAAATAAAAACTAAGCAGGGGGGGGGGGGTATCGTTATCTGTTAAATTAAAATAAGAAAATTATTTCATAATTGCTTTCCAAAAAACTTTTAACAGTGTGACCAATCCTGGCAGGCTCGCCAATGTAACGTCTCTGGGAAAAGCTTATGGCCTAGCACGGTTTATTACTTTAACACCATGCTCCCAGGCGGAGTAAATATGGCAGAAAAGGTCACATACACAATTAAAACAGAAAAGCAATTTAAATAAATTAGGATATTTAATGAATACTTTCGGGAAAGAGGTACAGGGGGATGTTTAAAGCAAACAAAATAAACTAAGTAAGGATATTGCAGCTGACATCGGCGAGTAGACGAGCCAGGTCATGCACTAGATCTTAAGTTGTCAAAGAATGGCTGGCCGACGTTCTCGCATTCCCCAACTGGTCAAGAATATATCAGGAACTTTCACATTTCCAAAATATAAACGCTAAAAACTCAGCTGCTATCTAAAAAGACAAAAGACACTATTAAAAACACCGCTAAAAACAAATCATACTATATAGACCAGCGGCGACGCCCCGCCACGAAGAATGTCAATATTTATACTGGTTTGATAATAATATTCATAAATGCTGTTAGAATCTTATGGCATGAAATTATATGTGCATGGTTGAAATGCTAAATTACACAAGAACTGTATTACTTCGTAGAACAACTAGGCAGGTCCGTCACAAATTTTGTTTGAAATCTAGTTTAGTTATGTTTAGTATAATGTGTCATTTTACTCATAAAAAGTAATAATTATTTCAACCACACATTTCAATAAATACGTTAATTTTGCATTAGTACATCAAATGTTTGCAAAGTATTTAAAAATGTATATGTAGTATAATAAAAATATGTACTAAAGAAAATTCAGTTGCAATGTTATTGTTAATGCTAAGTGTATTCAAGAATGTTCTTGAATTTAAAAGGAAATCTTTATTGCAACTTATTCCAGCAAATTATGTTAAATTTGCATTATTTTTATTCATGTAATTTAGACAACATTCCTTGAAGTTTTCATTAGGAGTTAGATTAATTTTGGTTATAGTTATAACATATGTACTTATACATATATACAAATAACCTAAATATTATTATTATTTATTTTAGATAAAGGGAATGAGTATGAAATTGATTGGTCTTTTATAAGTTACACTTTAAACCACACTTATAATGCTCAAAAAAAGAAGTCAGCCCTAACTACTGATAGAACAGAATTCAATGAAGAAGTTTTTACAAATGCTGTCCTTATAGAATCCTACGAAATTGATACTTTGGAAAAGAAATGTCCTACTTTTCACCAGGTTGTTAAAATACGATATGATTTATCACCTAAAAGCTTTTACAAAGACTTGTACCCTAAAAGAAACTTAGTTAGACAAGACAGAACTTTCAAAGAACATTTGCTTGAGAATTATAATGTTATGGTGCAAAATGATGCTCAACCTCTTGTAGAAGTTATCAATTACCCTAGTTTGCAAATGTGGCTGCCATCTATAAGGCAGAAACCTTCTGATTACAAAGAGTACTTGGTTCCTGAAGTGTGTCTCTTGCATCCGTTTAATCAGGACTTCTTGTTCCAAGTGAATTGCATACCCACTGTCCTCTGGAGGCTCAATGGCTTGCTTCTTGCCGAAGAAATTAGACAGGCTGTGGCTAGGGAAGCTCATGTTGGAATTGCCGATCTACCTCATTCTTTTGAGTGGCCACCATTCAATTTGGAAAGTGATAGAAAACTCACTGAAGATCTCACAAAAATTGGGGAATTGAAGGAAGAACAGCCATGTCCTTTGATCTCTCCAAAGGATATTGAAAAGAATTTAGAGGGTATTATCACCAGTTTTGAAGTCAAACAGGATTTGGACAATTGCACTGGGCCTGCTCCGAGTCAGTTACTCCAAGCTCTAACTGCCAAAAGTGCTGGAGATGAATTTAATTTAGAGCGTCTTGAAATGATTGGGGATTCCTTTCTCAAGTATGTAATGTCAGTCAAAACCTACATCAAGTACGGCGACTTTCATGAAGGTTGGCTCACCAAATTCCGTAGCAACTTGATCCAGAATCGTTACTTGTACCTAAAGGCTAATGAGAAGAACCTTGGGCAGTTCCTTACGGTGACAGGTTTTGACAGCAAGAAAGGTTGGCTTCCGCCCTGTTACTTTGCCGAAGATAAGGTTGATGAAAACACCTTAATAAAAAAGACCCAGGATAACCAACAAGTTGAGAAAGTAGTTGAAAATCATTCAAATCCAAATCCTTCAGTCTATTACACCAAGCATGTCATCTCTGACAAATGCATTGCTGATTCTGTGGAAGCCCTCATCGGTATATATTTGCTAACTTGTGGCTATCAAGGAGCCTTGAGGTTCATGCAATGGTTTGGCCTCAAACCCCTCGTAGAAGACAACCCCAAAGAAGAGCACTTTGAGCAATGGCCACCAACCCCTCCAAACCCAATCCCCTCCTACATAGATGATGAGGTTGAGGACATTCAGGAACGCTTGGATGCTCTGACCAGCGGCTTTGACAGGCTTGAAGATAAAATCAAATACAGGTTCAAAAACAAGGCCTATCTTCTTCAAGCCTTCACTCATCCTTCATTTTTTGAAAATGACGTCACGGATTGCTACCAACGTTTAGAGTTTCTTGGGGATGCTGTACTCGACTATCTAATCACAAGACAGCTGTACGAAGATCCAAGTGATCATTCACCAGGGACACTGACGGATCTGAGGTCAGCCTTAGTGAACAATGTATACTTTGCTTCTCTGGCAGTTAAGTATGAGTATCATAAATTCCTCGACAGATCTCCTGACTTGTTTCACACAGTGAATAAATTTACAGAGGCTTTAGACGAAATTGATGAATTCAAGTTTTTTGAAGTAAGTATGTTTAATTTAACCTTATTTAACTGCCAAAATATTAGTTTTGCTTTTTTCTATAAAATAACTTTAAAAAAAAAACATTTAAGTAGACAAACATTTAGTAGTACAAACAATGTAAGACATCTTTTGATACCTGACACATTAATTTTCAAAACATTCTAAATTTTTCCGTGAATTATTAATTTTAATGATACAATAATTTTCATTGACAACTCTGTGTGGCAGATCATTCATAAATTTATGTTTAAAAATGGAACGATATGGTGAATCTGTTAAACTAGTTAAGTGCTCTATTCTTGCAGGAAAATGGATACTACTTAGAGGAGGTTGAGAGCTTTGAAATGGAAGAGATTGTGGTCCCAAAAGCACTGGGAGACATTTTTGAGTCTGTGGCTGGAGCAATTTATCTTGATAGTGGAATGTCTCTGGACAAGGTGTGGGAAGTCTGCTTCCCCATGATCAGGCCAGCCTTTGGTAAGTAATCAGAAGTTTTTCATAAAAGCCTTATTAGTGTACATGTTTGAAGAAAAATTGCAAATTTCAGTCTTTGTGGGGCTTCATGTTTATTTATACCTACTAGAGATCAGTTCAATGATAATGATAATGAATGTATATTTCCATTAAAAAACATGCGTGCCTGGAAATCCAACTAAAATCAATTACTAGGAGATATTTATTTATATCTTTTTAAATAAATTTTGGTTTTGAGTCACTAGTCTCTTAATAAACTTAACCCAATATTTATCTCTTAACTTTATTTTCAGAACACTTGTGCAAACATGTTCCGATTTCACCTGTTCGAGATTTGTATTTAAAAGTTGATAAACCTCTCTTTAGGTAAGTTGATACAGTTGAGTCTTTAAAGAATTGCTTACCTCTCTTAGAATTTATAAAATGATTAACAGTTGTATTTGTATAGGTATGTGTGTAAGAAAATAGTATTCAGCTGGTTCACCACACATGAAAACCTCAAAATAACGTCCCTGCTTAATGGCGTTGATTTTACATCGTGTTTCTACCAGTTATCTACAGTAAAACTCACATTAAGTTTGCAGCATGTAAATGTTTTACGGAAAAAGGAGTAAATAGTTCTCATTTCCGAGTGCGTGAATCGAATAAAAAAAGGTATTTCACACTCAAGAAAAACACTTTATTCGTTATTTCAAGACCTACTTGTATTAGTTTTATTAGGGTTTTTTTCAGTTAGAGTGTAATATTAATTATTTTTCATTCAATTTTGACGTAACAAGGCGCACGAATATCAGAGTATCTCAAAGGGGCAGCCAATCAGAGCAGACGAAATTTCGTCGCCTGCGGATGCGCGCGCAACTGCATTCTTAATCTGTGGTTGCCTTTAGTTAAGGACAAAAAAAGTAGTATAAAAGCCAAGTAACTCATCTCTAAGGATCCTTTTGGTAGACTATGGGTTGCTGATAGGCAGTTACAGTATTAAAATCTAATCAGATTTTTTCCTTTTTAGTGAGGCATTCACTACAGACGATCAAAAAACCTACATTGAAGTCACTTTACCAGACAACACCAAAATCCAAGGAGTAGGTCCCAACAAAAAGATTGCCAAGAAGTCTGCTGCGAAAAGGGCACTTGCTGTTTTGAAAAACAACCCCGAAAGAATGGACACATCCACATAATTTCCCTCCTCAATATTTAAGGGCATGGGATCACACTTTTTTTTTTTCAAAAGTTGTTTACTTCTTTCATATGAACAATATTTTGTAACATTTTTCAAAAAACCATCATGTATCAATGATTTTAGATGACAATATTTTACTTTTTAGTGTTTTCAGCATTAAAAATATTTTATATTAATTAATTTTTTAAAAAACATATCTATACAATTTCATGTGGGTTGTTTTCTTATTCCTAGAGTTTATTCCAACTATATTTTTTAACAATGTATTTGCATCAGTTTGTATGTGATAAAAATGTGTGGAAACCAATCGACCTGCTGCAGTTTTTTGTATCACTAGATGGTGGGAACCCTAAATTTTAACTTTATGTATTACTTTATATTATGCTTTCAGATTTATTTTTAAATATTGATTTTAAATTTTTTAAAGTTTTATACATTCCAAGTACAATTGTGTTTATCTTGTCCAAATTAGGGACACAGTTTTTATTATTATGACTAAATATGAGTTACCAAATTCATAATTGTAGTATGTTCCAGGCCCATTCAAACACTGCAGATTTTTATAAAGTTTACCTGTCATTTTGCCCTTTAAGTGGGTTAATATATGAGATGTGGACCAAGCTAGCTTGAGAAGAAAGTACTGGGGGTTCTGCATCAGTCTCATAACTTTATTTAAAAAAAAACGTTGACTACCTTGCATCCAGGGGTTCTTGGTATCAATGGCTGGATTGGGATTTAGTGACCCATGGAAGTAGTTTTGTTTGCTGATTGTATGTTCCTTTTTATCTGTTGGATCGGTTCTCCACTATAACCAGGTGAATTTGTTATCCTTAAAATGTAAAAAATAGCTAAAAACTAGTTTTGTTATCAATGACAAACTATGTGGCAAGTTTATTTTTTGGCTTCAAGCAGAAAAAAAGGTAACTGATTTTTTCCAATGTAACTTTTAATGCTTTATTACATTGAAGAATAGTGCATATGGCTAATTCCGTGTTTCTGTAGTGTAAGTCACATGTTTATAAAGTTATTATAAGTACAACTTTTAACATTGAATAAAAAAAAGTTAGTGGGATAGCTGCTACACTTATTAAAATTAAATAATGTAATATGCTTGATTTAATTCGAATTATTTTTCAAATTTAAAATCTTTTAATATCTTCTTGAATTGTGACTTACACTACAGTTACATTTAATTAGCCATACACTTAATTGTTTTTTTATTTGGCAAATGCCATCAATGTTATGCAATGAAAGATGCATCCAAACCTTAATTAATTGCATTTCTTAGGTTTAACCGTATTTTAATGTTAACCAGCTTTCCTTTAGTTCAATTTAATAAGGGATAAGAAGAGTTGTCTACTGTACATCGAAACTCTATATCTTGCATATAAATACAAATTAAATTGTGTGTTGTAAGTGTAAAATTTAACTTGCTTAATACTGTCTGAGAAAACGTTTCATTCTTACTTCAAATATTTCATCATATGAACCAAATTAAACTCACTTAAAAAGTCAACTTTATGCAGTATTTTCATAAATAATTATTTTTTTACCTCATTTTTAAAACAGTTTTTCAACAAAAAAAGTTATGCTTTTTCTTTCAATTTACTGAAATTTGTTTGTTTTGTTTAAATATTACCCTTGATCATTAGGCTCTTCTCCTCAATAATTCTATTTAAAATTTTATCACTTGCTTTATAAATAATAATTTTATACAGGTATAAAATGGAAGTTTTCATCCAGAAAAAAACCAGTGCGTTTGCAAAATTAAAAGCTTTTGTTTTTGTACACTCACTCATTTTGTACTTGAACTAATCACTTTATAGATTTCTGTAGTATTTTTGGAAAAAATGTTTACTTATTGTTATATTATTGTTGGTAAATATATTTATTTTGTTATGTTATGTTTGTAAAGTATCATGCATTTTTTTAAGTTTAAATGAAATACATCTATTTTCTTCATCCTCTCTTAGGATTGCTGCATTAAACTTTCCATGTGACCTGGAATTTTACAAAAAAAAAAAAAAAAAAAAAAAAAAAAAAACATGTGATAATGATAAATATATTTCTATGAAATACAAAAAAAATGTGATAATGATAAATATATTTCTGTGAATGTTATAAAATTCTATTTTTGTGTGTGATAATAAAATGTTTCGGGCATTTTTGAGAACTAGTTTCTACATTTTATTTCCTGAGACACATTATAAACAACTTATTATCGTAATTTATAAATGTAAGATCATTTTCATACTGTAGTTAAAATAATGTATACTCTTAGCTTCAATATTTCATCTTTAGAACCCAGATTTTAAGTTAAGTTCAGAAATTTTTTGAAGTACCAAAAATGAATAGCTCCTTTGACATGATTTTCTAAAATTTAACTTCGTAATAAAAAAAAAACGTTCACTATATATGCATTTTTTTAAAATAAAATACTTTAAATAAGCTTTAAGAAATGTTATTTACTTAACAATTTCACTTATTTTCTAAATTTAATCTTAAAAAGTAGTTTATTTATGTAGTTTTGCTTTTATATACAAGTCAAATTTGTGCAAACGAAATTAAAGTACTTCAAATTTTGAACTATTTCCATGTTAAGACTCCACCACAAAAAAAAAAAAAAAAACGGATGCTATATTTGGAAATATTTTTTTTAAAATTAAAAAAATATATATATATTTGAAAAGGGTAGCATTATAATCCCTTTTAATTATATTACTTTTCAAATTTAATGTTAATAATTAAATAGTCTTTTGTCAATGATAGAAATATATATTTTTTATTTGGACTATTTTATTTTTATTAAAAAAAATACTAAAAAAAGAGTATTTTATTGGTTTTTAATTGTGTTGATGTTATCTAGCTATATAAAAATGTCTTATCTGGTGGAATGACCTCCACTTGTATCTATACTAGGTTAATCCAGATTTTCTACTAAGATTACTATCTTTTAGCATCTTTCAATCCTACCACAACTTTCGTAATTTTAGATAAAGACGAAACATACGTTTCATAACTTTTATCATCGCAAATGTTGAGTTTTCCAGATGTAGTTTTCGTGCTGTCACGCATTCATAATCGGAAAAACACTGTTGAAACTAAAACACTAAAAGTGAATGGCTTTACGACTGACATTATAAAAGATTTAAAAACAAAATAACCTGAAAGTCTTCATCATTGAAAGTTTCTTTCAAAATTGTTTGAATTATGATACAGAATGTTTCGTTACTCAAAGAAGTTATAGCGTTAGTGTTTTTTTTAATTATTTTTTATGTAACGGCTCAGTGGCTAGATTTTATACGAGTCCGCCTCGTAAGCCCAAGATCGCGGGTTCGATGCCCCGGCTGAGTCGTCGGATTTTCCGGATGGGAAAACTCTGGGCTTGATTATGTGGCATGTAAAAGATCCCTAGAGGCCCATTTGGCCTGTGTTCTGTCGGCCAAATTAAATCTCGGCAAACTTTAACATCCACAGAGCGCTCAGATTCATATTGTAATCTGTGCGTCAAAATTGGTAGTGAGAGAGTCCGCTTAGACGGTTCCAAAAAAAAAAAAAAAAAAATGGCTCTCAGTTCTGAGGAATGTGCAAAGGCTTGACCGCCAATGTTACAGCCCCATTAGAGAAAAAATATTTTTTTTTTTTATGTTCTAAAATCTATTTAATCTATATCGGTGAGTGTGTTCGGACCGAAATCCGGAAATAATTCCTATTGGTGAATATCCAAATTTTTTTAGCTGTCTGTATTTATTTTGTAAATATATCAAGCAAACAATTTTCAATCACCCAAAGCTGCTGTAGTACAAAATTGAGTTCAACTGAAAACCTCTCTTACGAAAACAACTATATAAACTAGTCCTACGCAACTACTTTTTATAGACAATATAAATAGTGGCATAAAACATTTTTTTTAATTTTGCCAAAGTCCTTACAAAAGAAACGAAATAGTAGTTTTGGATATCATCCAACAGTCGAAGGACAGCGTGCTTTTAGCAAATGTTTTTTTCGCCCTTTTTTCTATAATCATCTACTTCTCAATTGGCACCCATTTAGAACAGGACTTCCTTTATTGTAACTTGTAACATCATTCAAAATAGAATAGATTTTAAAGATTAGAAAGGTTCTCAAAACTGCATAAAATCCCCTGTTTACGTTCGTAATAAATTCAAAGTTTATTAAAATGCTACTTAAAAAAAAACATTGTTCGAATTTCGATATTGAACATGATGCATCAAAATGATTATAAAGAAAAACTATTCAAAAGTAAAAAGAGTATATTAAATCCTTTACCTAAGTTCAAGATTTTTAAAATAATTTTGTAAATTCTCTTACATTTAACCAAATGGAGCGCTAGTTTCAATAAGGAGAATGTTGAATTAGCTATAGTAACATTTCACCGCTTACAAATTTTGTATAACTTAAAATACGATATGAAAATAATAATAGCAATCTAGTACTAAACTTTATTGATAAATAATAAACGATTAGTTTGGGTAATTATTAAAAGTTTCGTAAAAAATTGTTCCTCTTTATACTTAAACTCTAAAAATAATTCACCATGAGCTGAAAATTCCCAGCTATGGTATTCCTAGCTTTGGTTATAAAATGTAATAATATTTAAAAAAAAAAATGTATAATTTTATGCGTCAAACATGTCAACAGCCGGAATACCTTCTCAATTAACAAAGATATACAGTCGGTCAATGTACCGATTTAATAAATTTGTCTAACTTTTAATCCAGAGGACATGAACTAAAAAGAACTCAGTCGCATTCATCGTTTAAAGTAGAAGATTAAAGCTAAGAGGATTATAATCGAAGTAGGAGAAAGATAAATTTTAAAAAAATGTTAGTTCAATTGAAAATATTAGCTGAAGAACGTGTTGTGGGTCAGTTTTTTTCTTTTAAATTTTAATTTTGTGTCAATGTGATCAAATTATTACCTTCTTTAAAAAGATAAAAAGGTTACACCCTTTCTCCTACATATTAAGTTAAATATATTTTTATAGTTTGCAGGTGCATGTAAGTTTTTAAAGGGCCTACCGCCTACTATAAGTGCAACTAAATACTTTCAAGTCCATTTTCTCGTTTTCACCTCTTTGCCACCAAGCAGTGTTATTACACTCTTCAATTGTAAGATTCGGAATTATCCAACGGAAATGCATTACGATACCTTACTATTAAAAAAAATCTATTAATGGTTTTTCAAAATTTAAAATTATATTTAAAGAATTCAACAAGATAGTATATAATTATTGCCAAATATATGTTGACAATATTTTTCAGTTCATTTTTTGACAATGTATGAAAATTGATTGAAATAAGAACCTAAGAAAGGTCTAATTTTATCAATGACATAAAATTGGGCCAAACTATTATTTTAATTACTTTACTTCAATTGCGTTTAGGAATATGTCAAAAATTAGAAATTGAAAATTCTCTTTATTTTTATTTAACACCACAGTAACATTTGATGTAAGGCTAGAATAAGCTGGTTCCATAAAAAAAAAATTGAAAACTCTTTGCTAAAACTTAGAGCAGACAACTTTGCTTTAGCAAGTTTCGGTTTTCGTGTTGCCAAAAAATTTGAATAAATTTCATGACCACGAAACATTGCGGTTTTTTCTTCTTCTTTAGATCAGTACAATAATAAAATAAAGGATCTTAAAAAAACCTAATTTTAAGCTTTGTGTTTATGCCGTTCGATAAGTTTTCAAGGGAATGAGGGTTTTCAAAGAGAAAAATAATCTGCTGACATAGGGAAAAAAAATAGGGATTTTCAAACCGGTCGGTAGGGAAACTGTTTTCCCATTTCCAAATCCGTTTTTGTTGTTATTCTGCGAAGAGGGAGCGCGGAGTGAAGGTGTGTGTACAGAAAATGTTTAGTGAACATTTACTCAGGTTTTTTAAATAGGCAATAAGACTTCACATTTTCTAGTTTCAACCCATTTCTCTCACAACACCGCTCAAAGCCTTTCACCCTAACAACATGCTGGGCCAAACCGTCTCACTCGTATCCAAAGTTTGCTTAGACCTAGGCCTAAGGCAGGCAAGGTCGAACGTCCTGAGGGCTTCCACTTTTCTACTCTCATCCAGGAACTACTCCTCTCATCTGATCCCGGAGAATCTGCAGTATGTCGAAGATGCCGAGAACCCTTCGTTTTTCCACATGGTGGAGTACTTCTACCACAAAGGCTGGGCCATCGTCGAAGACAAGTTGGTGGAGGAGTTCAAGGGGAAGCTGAGTCTGGAGGAGAAGCGGGAGAAGGTCCGCGGATACCTGGGGATACTCGGCCCGTGCCACTCTGTGCTGGAAGTGTGCTTTCCCCTCAAGAGGGACAGTGGCGAGTATGTGATGATCAACGGGTGGAGAGCCCAGCACAGTCATCATAGGACACCCTGTAAAGGAGGTGAGTAGGTAGCACTAAGAATTGATTGGTTTCAGCACACTTTTGGTTTAAAATGAACATTTGAGTTCGGTTTTGTCTCCAAAACAATCAGCCGAGTGTTGAGTTTTTGATTTAAAATTTTCCTATGGGGAAAAGTATGGGTATAATAACTACACAGACACATTTTGACCATAGGGTACATTGTTTCCAAAACAATCAACAGTGTGTTGAATTTGTTTTACAATTTCCTATGGGGAAAAGTATGGGTATAATTACTTCATAGGCACATCTTGAACAACCATCTTAAATTGGCCATTTCAACTCGGTTGTCAGGAATCGGAGAAATTGCACATTTGGTTAACATTTGTTTTTCTTGGTGAAATTTCTATATGTATGTGATTCTAGGTTGACTAGAATTGCACGTTTTTACAGAGTGCTAAATAATTTTTTGGGCAACTATGTACACTATTTAAATGAAAAGGATGTAAAATAGCGTTGTTGCATGCATACGAAATTGGATGGAGACTATTTTTCTGGTTACTAAAAAAATCTCAAGCTAAGACAGTATTTGGAAAACATGATTTTAAAAATACCACCAAGGTCGCTGGGCCATCGACTAGGATTTGACCCTTTTTGTTTTAATATAATTAAATCCTAATTGCTGGCTCGGTGACAAATAATTATTAAAAAATCAAATGAACTGCAATCGTTTGTTAATTTTGGTTAATTTTAATTGGACGGTACTTCTATCACCAAGGGATTTGGCGGTTTTATAGAGGGGGATAAACAATTTTACACAAGTAGAATAGATATTGTTAGAGATTAGTGTAGATATTGTTTCTACTAATATAGAGGAGAGGGGTGACAACTTTGGTGAAATATCAACCTGCATTCATCGTATAAATTATTCTGGTTTATTGGCAGAGAGTTATCAGCACACAAAGCTAATGAGGCAATTGACAAGATTGCCATACTTATTTGGTATAAAAGGAAATTGTCTACTGTTGTTCATTATGCTTGCATGTATCTTGACCTTTTGAATAAAATTTGTTTTCTCTGGATTAACAATCTCATGCTACTGCACTTTTGTAAAACGATTATATAAATTGCCTTATCACAGTTTTGTCTAAGACAGTACGAGGACAAAAGAACCCTTTAAAAATGTGCAGAGGCTGGGGAGCCCAGTCGGTTAAGCACTCGCCTAGCATGCGAAAGGTCCCAGGCATCGCCAAAATAACTGCGGACCTATAAACGGCCCGTGCAGCCAAAATGTCCGACGAATAATACCCCGTGTAAGGGAATGCACCCTAAACATCCTTCAAAGTCCTAACGCTGCCTACGATGTCGCCCTTAACAATTGCTTTGGGTGCGTATTCAGGAATCGGCTCGTCACTTGACTGCGGTTCTAAAATACGACGCACGTCACCAATAGCCCTCGTGTAGCTCTTGTGCAACGATAATTCAAAACCTAACCTAACAAATGTGCACTTATTCCAGGTATCCGATTCAGTCTTGACGTCAGCTTGGATGAGGTGAAAGCCCTCTCTGCACTGATGACCTTCAAGTGTGCCGTTGTGGATGTGCCTTTCGGAGGTGCGAAGGCCGGACTCAAGATCAACCCGAGGGAGTACAGCGACTTCGAATTGGAGAAGATCACACGAAACTTCGCTCTGCAACTGGCCAAGAAAGGGTTCTTGGGTATAATTGAGTTTTTACTTATTTGCTTAAGGGTAAATCGGTTTGGTAACCGGGTATGCAAACAGAAGTATTCTTTTTGTGTTGATCCAATGGGGAAAAAATGTCCTAGCTAAATTACTCCAGCTGTATTTACAACGGATTTTTTTTATCTGATAAATGTAGCTGACTTACAGGGCCGTATAATTCCTCGTTTCAAAATTGGTTTAAATATTTTGTTGTAAAGTTAATAATTGTGTGGAAACTAAAATGATATTCGAATCAATTTTAAGAAATGGAATTATATAGTCTGTAAGTGAGTTTTTCATATAAAACGTGTTTTTTTATTTTTATTTTTTATTATCCCAAGTGTATATACACAAATCCATGGACACACAAAACAGGAACACAACAATTAAACAATATCAAACAAGTTGAAAACATTAAGAAAGTCCAGAACTTGTAGCGGGTTGGCAGAGAACAGTTCCTTCTTTGACACGCCCATGCAATCAAGAAGATGTTGGGGTGAAGCCTGAACGTGTTTGTAAAAATATTCAGTACTGACCTAGTAATTTGTCTTGGAAAACTATTTTTTGCCATTGCATTAAAACAGAGAATTTCAGTTTGGGAAGCAGGCTATCTTATCTACCATTCCCTCTTCATAAGCCCTCTTGGTAGCCCTCTTAAGCTGAGGTGTTAACAAGACTAACACTCAGCTTCTCTCTGTTAATCGAATGGGGAAAATAATTTTTGAAGCTTAGTTTCTCCAGCTTATTGAATGTTTTTCAAATTTTTTTCTTCTATGATTTAATGTAGCTTTCTTAAATGTTTGTGCTTTTTTTTCAAACTTATACTGACACTAATACAACCAATTAATACCTCATAATTTAGAGCCACAGTGTAGTGACAAAGTCTACATTTGAGCTGGCATCCTCCCAACATAACAGAACGACATGACATCATACGCTAATGTTGTTATGACTTGAACTCCACCAAATTAAGGAGCATGTCCATCCTATTAAACTCCAGGATCCTTGTGATTTAAATAATTATTATTACAAATAAAACCTTGTCTAAGTCTATTAGGTGAATGAAGATTTTATACCCTTGAGCCTTCTTTAGGAGAGACAGACATTCTGAAGACTCAGCCAAGGTTGGGCCCTACAAGTAAAATAATTAAAAAAGTGGTTTAATTAAAAAAAATTTAAAATTTCTCATTAACATGTCATTTTCTTCGGTTTTGTACAATTCTGTAAAAGTGAGTTTTTAAAGTTCATACTTTTTTTGCCTAGGACCTGGATTGGATGTCCCTGCACCAGACATGGGAACTGGGGAAAGGGAAATGAGCTGGATTGCTGATACCTATGCTCAGACTATTGGTTAGTATTCTTTACATTACTAAAATCAGGGTTGTTATGTTTAAAACATTTTGTTTAAAACAAATGTTTTAAACATGTTTAAAACAGAGTAATAAAAAACATGTTTAAAACAATTTTATTAAGTATTATATGTTTTATAATTTATTGGCCAAATACAGTTTATTTAAGGAAATAGGTTTTATTTTAGGATATATGACCATGCTGTATTACCTTAAAGATTAAGATTGTGATAAATAGTAGACCCTGATGGAATGGTAAACCTTGTATGTGATACTTAAGATTCCAAATGGGACACTACTGAAATTTGTTATTTATTAATTTATTATAGCCCTTAATTTGTAATATGCTAATCAACAATGCGGTACACAATTTTAGTTCATTAAAATAATACCAAACATAAACTAGTATTACATTATTAGGTTATAAATTCTTCTATTAGCCGATCCGATTTAATCAAAGGAAGACACCGAATCACCAGATAATCGAAGGATTTCTTGTATTCTATGATTTTTCGACAAATAAAGATGTAAGGCATATGCCTAAAATTATTGGGGATGGAAGTAAATATAGGAAACCAAAATTAAAAAAAAACATGTTTCTTTTAAACCTAAACAACTTGTTCAATAACCAAAATTTAATTGATTACAAAAACATGTTTTAAACAAAAAAAAAACACGTTTAAAACAAAAAAAAACATGTTTTTTTGTTTTATTTAAAAAAA
The DNA here is from genome assembly GCA_023701765.1 of Hylyphantes graminicola. NCBI lineage: Eukaryota > Metazoa > Arthropoda > Arachnida > Araneae > Linyphiidae > Hylyphantes > Hylyphantes graminicola. Next base: position 61,279,794 of record CM043116.1, on the reverse strand, counting down.
AACATGTTTTTTTCCAACCCTGACTAAAATACTAACTTAGTTTTAAATGAAATGCATTCAAGTAAGTATCGTTACTCGTGTTATATTTGAAGAATTTCTTAATTAGCTTTTTTTTAAAAATGGAAACATGGTACAATTAAACTTGTTTACAACGAACACTCGTTTATCATGCTCTGAAAGTTCGGTAACTGAATTGTCCGTAGAGCTTAATGTTATAATATCTTGTATATAATGATTTTTAATAAAATCCTCTGTTGTAACACTTAAAATATGTATATATTCAAAATGCCACTTGTTTTCACTATATAAATTTTATTTTATTACAAAATGGCGGGAAAAGTAGTCGAATGCAAGATACATTTCCATAAAAATTTTGACCGGAAAGGGAGAATTTATTTTCAATTATCTTTTTAATTTCGCACACCAGCAATTATCTCATTCAAGTTTCATTTTTTATGTCTTGCTGCTTTTCAAATTAAGTGTTTGTAATGAAAAAAGGTTAAAATTATTTAGGTTTTTTAATCGGCTAAATGCATTGTAGTTGATACTACCTAAATTTGGTAAATGCCAGAATTGTTTGATTTAAAAAGAAGAAATGCGAAGTAGAAAATCCAATTTACTTGTTCGCATTAGATTTGCTGGATCTCTCCCTGGATTTTATTTATGACATTTTACTATTTTGTCATTCGTTTTAATGATAAATGTTATGACTTGCAAGTTTGCCTAAATTAACTTCTCTCTCTAGGTTGAAATTACAGGGCTGCCAGTGGCGACTTAAAAGGCTACTAAAGCTACTATTTTAGTGTCTAGGCGACTATGGCTACTATTTAAGTCCAAAAAGGGCCCAAAACGACTATTTTAGGCAAAACCTTCAACTATTTTCAGTCCCGGGCGACTTTTTTAAAGATTTTTTTAGTTATATGATTTTCACATAGATGGCGCCACGATAATACTACCAATGCACAACATTTGAAGTGCAGATAAAGCCTTTAGCTTACGTTTGATTCTCAAATCCTACAGCACAAAACAGAAACGAAACCATGTGTTTTTTACATTTGCATTTGACTTATGATTTTTTTTTAGCAGCCTATGTAAAGTTCATGGAAACTAAAACTTTGATTTTGTATGCTTTGTTGAAGATTTTTTTAAAACTGCATTTGGATAGGATTTACTATCTGTGTGTTATTAATTTGCTTTGTTTTTGAAATTTTTATTTTTCATTCTGTAAGTTGGCAATAAGTCCTAATACTGCATGCTAAACAAAACATACCATAACTTGATTAAAAAATTTAACTGCTATCAAATTAATCCAGAAATAAATGCTAATTGAAATTTTTAAATTACTAAAGTAATAGGGAGAAACATATGTTGTTTCCAACACACTGTCTAGTTTTAAGTAACTTTTTTTACTGAAAAAATATATTGTTGTCAAATTAAGTTTTTGTTTTAAGTTTTATTTAATTAAAATATGTACCTAAAAAAAAGTAATATTTTCTTTTGAATTTCGATGATTCTAGATCGTCGTAAATAAGAATACTTATATTTACGTTAAAAATTAAATTAGTTTTAATTTAGCCCTCCTTACATGATATTAAAAGCTGGGAGTTATTTCAGTGAAACATATTTACATGGATTAGTATTGATCCTTATGTTTCTTGAATAACTGATAACTATTTGAACATTTGTTTTATTTTATAATATATTTTAAAATGAATTTATTTTCAAGTAAATTTAATTTTACTGGCATCATCAATCCTTTCATAAATGATAGTTGGTGTTGCAATTTGTAAATTTCAGTTTTGGTTTTAAATTTTTGGCACAATCTAGCATTTAACTTCTTCCTACTCGCTTCTGTAAAATGACAGGCTTTTTCTAGATGAATGTTGGTTTTTCCCAACTTTTTTAAAGTCAAGCTAAAAGCAAATGAAAAATTTAAATATATTGGTCGTACACATATATAATATATATTTTTGAAGGATTAAAAAGGCACTTTTATGACTTTCTCCAAAATTATCCAATCGTTAACGAAATGTTTTTTTTTAAATGTTATGTAATTTGTCAGTTAAATTCCAATACAAATAAGTAGATTTAAAATATTTTCCCTAATTTATATTCTCTAACAATTATAGATAAATTGGTTTAATAATTTAACATGAAATTTTCTGTTGCAATACATCCAAAAAACTATTGTCAGCTTTATCAGTCCTTTCAACTGAGTGGCTACAATTCTAAGATTTGCATTAATACAAGTTATAATTTTTAGTTTTTAAATTTTTGCATCGAAGCATATTAAACTAACCTATCATTTTTTGTGTGGAAAATTTATGTAATTGCAGATAACATTCAATGCAAATATTTTTTTAAAAATTACATATATTATCTAACAATTAAAAGTTGTTTATTTAGTTAGGTAAAAGAGGATACTATTTTGGCTACTATTTTTTAACATCTGAGGCTACTAAAGCAACTATTTTCAAAGCATTCTGGCACTGGCAGCCCTGAAATTACAATTGTAGTTCTGTTCAATAATAATAGCAATTTTAATTAATATATCTTGTTTTACGTCTCCCGAATTTGTTATCCCTGTATTTAAAAAAATAAAAATCTGAATAGAAGAATTCAATGTCCTATTGCAATAGTATTTTTACCCTTTTAGTATGTTTTGCTGCTTGCCACTAGTTTTCTAGGGGAACAATCAAATTGAAATTTAACTCTGTTTTTGTTATACCCTGTCTATGCAGAATGCAAGCCTCGAAAGCTTTTTTCTCCACCATCACCGCATGTGGTTTTCTTCGAAACGGCATGAGCGTGTTTTCCCCCCCACCCTACTTGGGTTTGGATCGTTAACCTCACAACAGAACTTCAAATGCGTTAGGTGTAGAAAAGCAATGCTCCCCCCGTTTCCTAGAAAACCAAGCAAAGAGATGAGGGAGGAAAGTGTTTTCGAGGCTTGCATATTAAATGGACAAGGTATAGTGTATTGTAGATGATGCTGGGCATAGTTTGCTGTTAAAATTAGAACACATCACAAAAAGGTAACATACTTTTTGTACAGGTTAATTTTGTTTTGTGAGTTAACATATGCACTTTAATTTTTAGGGCACACTGATATGAACTCCCACGCTTGTGTTACTGGCAAGCCAATCAATCAGGGTGGAATTCACGGAAGAATTTCTGCCACAGGACGGGTAAATTGGCCAGTTTTTAGTTTGTATTTTAATTTTGCAATTTTAAATATGCTGATTGTAAATACTCCTAAACATATTTTTAATTTTTTTAAATGTTTAAAATGTGAACAAAATAACTTGTTTATTGTTATTTCAGATTTATGTTTAAAATAAACTAACAATAACTAAATCTTAATAAAAAGTCATGAAATATTTTAAACGGCCATGTAAATACGTGTAGAGGAAGTGTATTTAATCATTAAAAATTTGTATTGCCAATTGTTCCTTAAAAAAATTACTTTTTTGTGAGTCTTTGCAACAGTAAATCCCCAGATTAATTCTAGTTTTACATGAAACATGTAATAAGGAAACAAAAATAAATAGAACTAGTCAAAAGTATGTTGATAATAAATTCTAAAATTTTTCTGGAAAATTAGTTATTTCTTACGTTCTGATGATAACCATAAAATTTGTTCTATTTACATTTAGCATTTTCCACTCAACTTAAATTAGTTATCATTCAAAACTTTTATATCAGAATAATATATTTATTTCTATAATATAGTCAGTCTCAAACGAAAGTTGTAGTTTCGCATTGCTTTAGTTGTTTTACATGAGACCTCTGCCATTTCGATACATATCCTCCTCAATGCGATTTCAGGGTGTCTACCACGGTTTACACAACTTTGTAAATGAAGCTAGCTACATGGGCATGATTGGAACCACTCCTGGTTGGGGAGGAAAGTCCTTCATTGTGCAGGTATTTAAATGTTTTTTAAATCCTTTTCTCATTTATATGGCTCATGGCTTGTAACAGTGCTTTATAATTAAAAAAAAAAAAATATTTTGCTCAGTGTACAGAGTTGCAAAGGAGCATTTAATAAAATGAAGCTGGAGGGATGCTAGAAAAGATATATATTGCTAAAAAAAAGCTATTTGATCGCTATTTAGCTTAAATAGTTTTGTGAATTCTTAAACACTACAGTTTAATCTTGTTTTCTTTGCTATCTATGTAGGATAACATAATGCTTCGAGTATTACAAATAAACAAGTCTTTAATATATGTAATTTGAGTTTGGAAATCAGCCTTATATTTTCAAAATTTTGATTTAAGGTCCTAAAATTTATTCAAATGAAATATTTCATGTATCAGCTACCAATAAGTTCTTTACAAATTTATTTATGATTCCAATAATAAACATATCTGCAGATATCTGAAAATTAAAGGCCCACAAAATGACTGAAATTTGTTAAATCGTTTTTCTTTTCACAGGGTCTTGGTAATGTGGGTCTTCATGTGATGCGCTACCTTCACAGGGCTGGTGGAAGATGCATTGGTGTCATGGAAGTAGATGCAAGCATAATTAATCCCAATGGAATTGATCCCCGTGAACTGGAAGATTGGAAACTGGTAAGAAGTCTTGTTTTAAAAAAAACCTGTACTATTACAGTACTGCTGCTACAAGAAAGACCATGTCTGAAATTTTGTAATTTTTTTAGTTATATACATTTGTACGGCAATATACATTTAATACAGTACAACCCCGATTATCCGAGTTAATGTGGACCGAGACTAGCTCGGATAACCAAAAAACTCGGTTAAAGCGAAAAATGTAAATAAAACAATTGCGTATTTCTAAGTGTATATTTTAACAATACAAATATTAAACACGTCACGTGCAATTCATAAAAGATAACAGGATTGCTGGTGGGTGTCGCTACTTCTTGTTGTTCCATATATTCAGTAGCACTTTCGATAGCTTTTAGTCCATCTGTGAGAGATTTTCTGGGGTGGGAAACATGCACATTCACATTTCTGCGCACAGGCACATTCTGTGAATTCTCATTTGTTGATTGCTTCTCATTTTCTCTACTCAGAATTTTTTTCGGTAGTCGTCGCAAAAATTCTAGAAAAATTTTAAAGCTCGGTTAAAGCGGAAAATCAGATAATCGGGGCTCGGATAATCGGGAATGTACTGTATATTAATTATCATTTAATATATTACGCCAATATACATTTAAAGAGATCTTATTTTGAAAGCCTACATAATTACATTAGAACTATGTCAATTTAAACTTTTTTTTTATTATATCGCCAATGTTGCAGCCCCATTAGAGAGAGAAAAAAATTATTGCCGTTTAGTGAAATGAGTTTTTTTCAGTTGCTCAAAATTCATTTTTTTGCAGTGGCTTAAGCATACACTTACAGTGGCAAAGTAGTTCATTTTTTATGTTCCAAGTAAAATTCTGTACATTTTTCTTTTCGAGGGCTGGTTATCCAGATTAGCCTCTTTGTGTATTATGTACTGTATAACTTATCATTTTTATTTTCTTTTGCTCTCCGTTTTGAAAATTTTTTGTTTTCGTAAATTCTATATCTCTGTAAGGGCTTTAGCTGCCCATCAAGGTGTCTTTTGTTATGTATAACTTTTTTTTATTTTGTATCAATAAATTATTATAGTTTTCTATATAAATTGTTTAAAAACTGTTCTTCCTTAAATTTCTTTTATAGGCTAATGGCACTATCAAAGGATTCCCTGGTGCAGAACCTTACACTGGTGAATGTTTATTGTATGAACCCTGTGAAATTTTGATTCCTGCTGCTACAGAAAAGGTTATTACTAAGAGTAATGCGGATAAAGTTCAATGCAAGGTAATTCAACGTTTAATATTGTGAAAGGATTTTTTTTATGTATTGGGAACTTCTTTCAATGCTCTTTTAATGTGGTGTAAAAATAAACATATAGTGAAAGAGGTATTAAGTTACAATTTAATGCTGAACTAAGTATATTCAAATATGTTATATCTTGTACAGGTAATTTGATTAATAATAAGAAATAAAAAAAGCATTGTCAATATGAGATTATTTTATTAACTTTCGCATGCTTCAGTATGCAAATACCTTTTATTACAACTTATAAAAATTGTTTATCTTTATTAAGACATTTTGATTATATACTTAGATGTTTCTTAACCCCTTAAAAATGCTTAAACCTTCTAAAGGATGATAGAACATATGCAAATTCCAGTGTTAATTAAGATTGTTAATTATTTTTTGAAAAAAAAAAATGAATTTAGTTCCAACAAAGTTTAGAAACAACACTTGTTACAGTATACAAAGCAGCTTTAAAGAATCGCAAATAATTTCTGAGTTGATCTGGCAAGTTGTTAAAAAATGCTTTCCAACCCAAATTTGAACTGCCTAAAATTATTTTAAAAAGGATATTACTTAAATAGTGTTTCAAAACGATGTCCCTATGCAGATATTTGATTTCCATATTTTATTCTTAACACTTTACCTACGGGCGTCGACTGACCCATAGACTAAGAACACTCTAAGTTTCAAACTCTCATTGGAGAATTTCTACATTGAAATTGACATAGAAACTAGCGCGCCCCCTTTGTGTCTAAGGGAATTAATGTAATGGTTTCTGGCTGCCTATTTGCAGTCACCTTTAGGAGATTTAACAGAGCCAATGACATATCGTAATTTGGAACCCTTATCAAGTGACGATAGGGATCTATTTTTTACTACAACTTATTTTCGACTTTATTTTTGAATATATACAGCTACTCATTGACTTTTATATCCCTCGTCGGCCCATCCTCAAGATATTTGACCTTGTGCTTCTTTTTCTCCATTAATAAACCTACAGACTAACTACGCTTGTCATTTTAGACATGGTCCCCCAAAGATCCACAAGTGATTCGATTGAATTACTCGTCAAATATTCATCCAAATGTAACAAAAACTTAGATTTAGGGGTTTTCGAGGGTTTTTCACATTTCTAAGTAATTAAAATTGGGTGTTGCTATTGAAAATTTTAAAGTTCGTATCATTTTTAATATTAAGACGGACCCTTATGCAAATTTTGTGTCGTGCAATTAACTCAAAATGTTATTTGTTCACATAGTCAAAAAGGTCCGATGTAAAAGGATGACTAACGGTTGAAATAATCACTAGTGGGTAACTTTTTTTTAACAGAGAACATTCCGAAGAAACAGTAGTCCTACAATTGAAAGTACAATTATGCCAATCAACAAATCAACCTTTAATAGTGTTTTAGTTGCTTTCGACACGTTAGAAGAGCTAGGCATTAGATTAAGTTGCTGGTCTAGAAGATTTTTAGTCTACGGGTCAGTCGACGCCCGTAGGTAAAGTGTTAAAATAGTACAATTTCCAGCATTTCATTAACTCTTTCTAAAAATGGTTTGCTTGGTTTTTAAAAAAAATAAGTGGGCCCAGTCGGTTAAGCACTCGCTGCTTAGCATGCAGAGGATCGCAGGTTCGGGCATCTGCAAAATAGCTGCCGACCTATAAACAGCCCGTGCAGCCAAAAATGTCCGACGAATAATACCCTGTGTAAGGGAGTGCACGTTAAATATCCTTCAAAGTCCTAACGCTGCATACGATGTCGCCCTTAACGTTTGCTTTGGGTGCCTATTCAGGTGTCGGCTCGTCACCTGACTGTGGTTCTAAAATACGATGCCCGTCGCCAATAGCCCTCATGTAGCTCTAGAGCGACAATAATTGAAACTTAACCTAGTCAAACAAAATATTTTTACGTCTCTTAATCCTCATGTTTTTATTTTTACTTCAGATTATCGCTGAAGCTGCCAATGGACCAATCACCCCTGCTGCCGATAAGATCTTAATGTCCCGTAACATCTTGGTCATCCCCGACTTGTACATCAATGCTGGTGGTGTGACTGTATCTTACTTTGAGTGGCTCAAGAACTTGAACCATGTCAGTTACGGACGCTTGCTTTTCAAGTATGAGCGAGACTCAAACTACCATTTGTTAGGTGAGGCTTTGTTTTTATAATTAGTGTTTGTTTGTATCTGATTTGTTTTAACTCTCTGTGGGATAAGCAGTTTGGCTGAAGTGTAATCTTGATTTCAAAGCATGAGATTTAATGTAAAATTTTAACTAAAAATTTAATTTTTTAAATTTATTTTAAAATTGTCTCTTTGGTAGATGGTTATAATTAATTCAGTTCTTATCTTGTAAATGATGTAGTTTAATTTTTGTTACTTATTCTAAACAAAGTGTAGGCTCTTTAAGTTCTTTAAAAAATTGTTTCTTGCACGTTTCTTTTTAGTCTTTAAACAACTACAATCTATTTAAACTTTATTAAAGTTAAGAAATTTTGTGTGTATTATCATTAATAGACAAGTAAGGTCTGTTAACATGCAATGAAATTCAGTCATAATACAATTGAAGTAAGTTGTTGTCTCCAGCCAGAAGTTTCCTTTCTTAAAAAATTTGTTACACAGTGGTTTGTTTCTCTTTACGAACTACTTAACGAAAAGATCTAAAAGGTGTTTTATATTCTCATCTCTTTCAGAGAGTGTCCAGGAATCATTAGAGAGGAGGTTCGGAAAAGCTGGAGGTCGCATTCCAATAGTTCCAAGTGAATCTTTCCAGAAAAAGATATCTGTAAGTGAAACATCTTGTGCCAGAGTAATGAATTTCATATATCTTTGACCTACAGACCTTGTGATTATCCCATGAGGCATGCGATTGAATGTGATCTTTGACAATCTGTCCTTTAGTTTGTGCTGTTACAGTCAAACTTGGTCACAGTGACTTTGTCTAAAACAACGGACTCGTTTTGTAATGCTATTGGTACCTTGAATTTCTCATTGAATTTAATGTTATAATATCTTGCTTATAGCTCAATTTTCAATTAACTTCCTGGTTATAATGCAAATAAATTTGCTAATATGATACTCAAAATGCCTTCTACAAAGAATTTTCTTATTTTTTTGTTTTCACTATTTAAATTTTATGTTATTAGCCAAATGATGCAAAAAGCCAACAAATTTGAAATTTATTTCCAGTCTAAAAAATTATTGCTGGGAGAAGAAATTTAATTTCTACTAATAATAGCATATATTAAAAGTTTTTCAATTCATATCATTTTATAACTTTTTTTTTAATAATATGGGTACATAATATATGATTTACTATTAATATCCATCCTTGATTTTAATAAACTTGTTTATAACACCATGTTCCCTTGAACAATATCGCTATACCGGGTTATACTGTATAAATACTCTAGCATAATGTTAATATTCTATAAAAGTAGTAAGCAAACTGTCCTTTTGTAGGGAGCATCTGAAAAGGATATTGTGCACTCTGGATTGGATTACACGATGGAAAGGTCAGCGAGGGTAAGTTGGCTTCAAATTCTATAAAGATTTATTAATGTAATTGGGGAGAAAAAATTATCTAGGCTATTTTTCTCTAATTATTGGAATAACCTATTATTCATTTGAATACATACTTTTAATTAATGATTTTATGATGATTATTTGTGTCTAACTTCTGAAAATTTTGCCTTTTCTTTTACAATTACTAGTTACTTGAGTTTAATTAAAAGTAAAAATTACTTGAAACTGCTGAACTAAATATTCCATGTTTATGGTCCGTAAGGCATGTGTAGTTTTTCTCAGCCTAATTTTGATTTAAGTGGTTTTCATTAAGCGGTAATTAAGAAACATTTTATTGTGCACAGATGGAAATATAATGGAAAGGCAAAAATTTCCCCTATTGAAAATCTGATTCTTTGTTGTAGATACATGACGTACAATGCTAAACAAATGTCATTGAATTCTTTATTAAGTCTTTAAATCCTCAGCTAATTTTGTTTTAATAATAAATTAATGATGAGTTATCTTATACAAAGTTTTGCTTCTTTTCAGGCCATCATGCGTACTGCCATGAAATACCAGTTGGGCTTGGATCTCAGAACTGCTGCCTACGTCAACTCTTTGGAGAAGATCTACGACACATACAGAGAAGCTGGCCTCACTTTCACATAAGCAAACCACAGTCTTTGCCCAATTGTTACTACTATTCTTGTTTTATGGTTATGCATTTTAGATGCTGGTGTTTTCTGTTACTCATCTCAGCCGACGGTTGCTCTTTCTTTTACCAGATTTATTCGCTGTTGAAAGGTCCTGCAGGCAATAGCTTTGGATGCTCTTTCTCAAAATGTAACCAACTTAATAGTTTTAGAGTTTGTTAACAGTTGAACCTAAGGTATGAATAACTCTAGTGTCTCCCCTGTCTGCCCTAACAATATCTCCGTGCTGTAGACATTCGGTGTCTTTATCTCCTGTAGATTTTTGTAATTTACAATTTGTGTAATTATTTAAATTAAAATAAAATTTTATTGCATTTTTATTACACAACCTGTGTTGGGAATCACTTTATTTACTTGTTATTTTTTCGTTTGTATCTCATTCTTAGTCTTACTGTTTTTTCTAGCCTTATAATGGAAATATTGTTGATTTGTTTTCTACTGATTGAAGGAATCGAAAATATACATCATCATAGTTTTTTCGCTTTATTAATCTCTTGAAACCCTATCAAAATCTTACATGTATATTCATCTAAACATATTTTTATGTTTCATAGTTACTGAGAGATTTGGCATCATTATTTTTTTAAAAAAAATTTTGATTGTCTATAGCCATTTATGATATCAAAAAGGATGTCAAAAGATTCTTTAAACTATTTTTAATTAGAAAATATTTTTTTATTAATCCTAATAGATGTCAGCAGAATTATTTTTTTTAAAAAATTCTGATCAGAAACATGATGATGCCAAATGGCATCGCTGGGATAGAAAAGGTTAAGGGGGAAATGGGTGCGCTGGACCGGGGATCTCCAGACACAAATCAAATGTCTCGGTGTTATTAATCCAATGAAAAAAAAACTATTTTTTCTACCACATTATTCATAATTTTAAAAAAAATTTCGAACCAATTTCAAAAAGTGGGATTGTCGGGACCTGTATTCAGCTGCATCATTTATTACTTTAAAAGATCGGAAAAATATTCAATACACCAGTGGTATGTGGCAGAGGCAATATTTTTTACTCCATTAGATTAAAACTGACGCTCTTTGCTTTGGAAACCCGCGATCCAGCGCGCCCATTCCCCTTTAATTGCTAATAAGATATGAAAGTGTAATATAGCCGTCTTCAAATATTCCTATTTGAAGAGTACACGGGAAGAACCGATTGATTTGTTTAGAGTCTTTCCGTAATTGTCTCTGCTTGGCGACCGAAAACCGGTTTTCCTTATGATATGGTTCTTCATTTGCGGCACAAACGTGTGACTCGTTCCACTCAACTCTGGCGTGAATCAGGGTTGCCGCGAAAGATAAACAAAGCGAGTAACTGGCTTCTTTACACCAGTTTAGGCGATTTCTCGCTATCATCCCCAAAGAGGCTATTAAGGAAAGCCTTGTACGATATCAATTGGTTCTTCCCGTGTACTCCTCATTTGCTTGTGCTTCAAACCACTCAACAATATAAATTAGAAGCAGAATGCAGTAACCACAAGAAGAATTGCACCCTTTTACTCAGTGAAATTATCTTAATATCAACGAGAGATTTATATCTATTAAAGACGTAAAAAAGAACCGTAATCCTTCTTATATGGGGGGAGCTCAGTTTGTTAGGCACTCGCCTAGCATGCGAAAGGTCCCAGGTTCGGGTCCGGGCATCGCCAAAATAATTGCCGACTTTATAAACGGCCGGTTGTGCAGCCAAAATTGTCCGACGAATAATACCTCGTGTAAGGGAGTGCACGTTAAAAAGCATTCAAAGTCCTCTGCGTACGATGTCGTACTTAATGGTTGCGTTGGGTGCCTTTTCAGGTTTCGGCTCGTCCCTTGACTGTGGTTAAAAAATACGACCCCGTCGCCAATAGCCCACTTGTAGCTCTAGTGCAACGATAGTTCAAAACTAACTAATCTAACCTTCTTATACGGATAGCTTTATTCTGCTTCTAAGATGCACCTAAGCTATTGTGCCGGGTATTTCATTGTTTCGTTGGCTTGTTTAGCTTAGGGAAAGTGCTTTATTAACAGTTCTACGTAGGCTATTATTAGAGCACTGTGTCTTAATTAGTTTTATTAAGAACGTAGGCTTACATAGATATCTGGCTTACATAGATATCTGAGCTGTCATCTGCATTTAGAACGTCTTTATTAGATTCTGATGCAATCTAATCTATCTTCATATGTCTAATTTTGCACTTCATTTACCGAACTATAATTTGTGGATAGAGATTTGAGGAAGTTAAAGGTGAAATATGCTTTGTTTGATAATAGGTCATTTTCTATTTTAATTTGATAAAGAGTCGAGTTTCAGGTTGTATATTTGACTATTAAAATGCCTATATTTTAGCTTTCAAATTAAGTTACTGCTATATGTGATTTGGTTGGTATACATATATTTTCAGGCTTGTGTGCTTGGTCAGAGTCCCGCTTTATAAACCTTCGTCAAGTAAGACAGACACAACACACTCAAACGCATACGTGACAGATGCTGCCATCTATCGCGCGCCATCTCCACAATTTAGACACGTCCCTGAAGGGGAGGGAAATTGTCTCCGGGGACCTGTACCCGTGGGAAACTGCGTAGCGATCGCCCACAGGACTTTCGGACAAAACCGATTTAATGAGCACGTACTCCGCATATACTCGGTGGGTCTTCAGGACCAGGACTCGATCGCAGGGCGTTTCGATCCGGAGATCGAGACTCTGACCCCAGGGCTCCCCACAGCCCTGCTATTATGTAAAAATAGAGGAATATACCATCGATTTATATTTCTGCCAATCGTTTTCGCAGCCAAAACTGCACACTTCATTGTCAAGAACAAGTAAAGATGCGTCAGAAAATTTGTTGGCTTAATCGCGTCATGTTTCATTTAAAATTCAGTAAACAATTCGGAAAAGGACAATTTATTTTAATATTGGGAAAACTTGATTTTGAAATTAAAGATTTGAATCATCAGCAGCTATTTTTTAAAATCCATTTAAGGATGGGGATCCCAGTGGGTAAGGCGCTTGCCGCATGCGAAAGGTAATGTGTTCAGTCCCGGGAATTACCAAAATAACTGCCGATCTATAAAATGGTCTGTGTAGTCAAAACGTTAAACGAATAATACCCCATGTAGAGAGAGCGCACGTTAAAATTGCTCCAAAGTCCCGACGCCGCGCACGGTCGCTCTTAAAATTTGCGTTGGGCGTCTACACAGGGGTCGATTTGGCACTTGACTCTTGACTGTGGTTCTAAATTATGACGCCCGTCGACAATATTTGAAGAGTACACGGGAATAACCGATTGATTTATTAGGCCGGACGCCCGCAATTGTTTGCTTGGCGGCAGAAAACCACGGTTTCTCTTTCTTCTTCGCTTGGTTCAAGCGTTGGGATCGCCAATCGCCTGAATCTTGGTAGCTAGGAACCACAGAGATAGTAGTTGAAGCATTAGCGTGGCATACCACGTGACCTACAACACTGACTTCATTGGGGCTCTTCTGGGAGCTCCTTGCTCGATCCGTCGTTAGCATTGGAGGTCACGTGATCTACCACTCTATTACTTTAACTATGATATCTATGGTAGGAACTGGTTTCCTTACACAAGTTTAGGCGATCACTCGCTATCATCGCCAAAGTGGCCTACTAAGGAAACGTCTCTGCAAAATCAATCGGTTTTTCCCGTGTACTCTTCATTTCTCGTGTATAGTTTTAGTGCAATGTTAATTAAACTTAAGTCCATTTTATTGAACTGCTGTCCCATTTTAATATATTTTAACGAACTTAATTTGTGAAAAGCCTAGTTAAAAAGTAAGCATAGATATGATATAGGATATAATGATATGTAAAATACAATATGGTCATTATTACTTGGTCATGGTGCTGCTATGAATAACAATTAGGTTCTGAATGGTATATCCATTGTTCGGTTCAACTGCAATATCCGTATTTAATGGTCTGCTCATTTACACCTCTCTGTATAATAGGTTTGACAAAAATTTAAAGGGTATCCTAATTATAACAACATTATAATATTAGAGTACACTTTTATAACTACAGTAGGTTTAAAGTTGGATTATTTGCAGTTTAACATCAATCTAATTTGATTTTTTACCCCACTTCTTTTTAATTTGAAATAATTTAAAGCAATATGTTGGGAATTATTCAGAGTATCATTCTTTCCTGTTGTTTTAATGCTCATTGAAATTATTATATTACGAATTGGCTATGACTTATATGACTTTCTTGGTGGGGGGCAAGTTCGCCGAACACTGCGACCTTAGGTCTATTGTATTCAACCCATGAAATGACACAATCACAAGAGACACACAAAGAAAGAGACGACACAAACACATGGAAAAATAACAACATTTATTGACGGACACAAACATCCATGCCATGACCGGACTCGAACCCGAGCCCAACAGCACCAAGAGCCAACACGTTAACCATTGCGCCAGCGGGCCGGCTTCGGATTGGCTAACAAACAAAACAAATTATTAAAAAATAGTATATGATTTCCTACATTTCTATCATTTGTTTTTAATATTAGTATTTCAGATGAGTTAAGGCGGGATAGTACCGATTAAGGCAACTCAACTTGGCCGAAGGCGACATCTGGTGAAGATATTGGAACTGTTAAAGAGGGAGGGTCAGAGAACTCGGAGACCAGCAAATCACAATGCTCAATTAATTGATTGACGTATTTATCTTGATTATCTCTGATTTCAGCCCTTCTATAAGTAGCTGATTGGTCACTAGGAAACTATTTTTTCTAAGCCCCTCCCTCGTCAACCAATCTTACACACCCAATGAGAAATCCCCGCCTTCGCCCTGGGTGTAATTTCTCTCTCTGTATCAGTACAAATTCTGTCTATGTCTGTCTTACTTGACGAAGGTTTATAAGCGGATCTCTCATCAAGCGCACAAGCCGGAAATACATGTACCAACCAACCATCTTCCCTAAAGAAAACGGGATGACATACTTAGTTTGCAGGTTAATTGAATTACGTCGCTCTAAATCTACACTTGAGCTATAAGCAACCTTAAGGTGTCACAGGAGTCTTAAAAATGTGCAAAGAAGATACTACAAAGCATAGTTTGATCTTTCATGTCACTTTTTAGCTACTCAATAAATGAGTATAATTTTTTTATATGTAATTCTACAGGATTTATTTATTATAAAACAAGTTTTAAAATTTATGAAACTTTAGCCAAAACTAAAATAAATGATATTAAACATGAAGCGATTTGAACACATTGGGATTAGGCTTGCGCGGCAAATTGTGAGGTCAAAATTTAAAAAAATGACCAAGAAAATGACTTTATATTGAACAAATATGTACAAACAAAGACTTATACCTAAATTCTCAGCTCAATTTTAATTAGAAATTATTTTAAGAACTTTTTTCTAAAAAAATTAATAAAAATTTTAAAATTTTGATTTTTAATTTTTTTACAAATAATTTCTAATTAAAATTGAGCTGAGAATTTAGGTATAAGTCTTTGTTTGTACATATTTGTTCTATATAAAGTCATTTTCTTGGTCATTTTTTCAATTTTGACCTTACAATTTGCCGCGCAAGCCTAATCACAATGTGTTCAAATAGCTTCATGTTTAATATCATTTATTTTAGTTTTGGCTATAGTTTCATAAATTTTGGAACTTGTTTTATAATAAACCAGCGGGTGACCGAGCTCTGCTCGGAGAAAACAGGTATCGGAGCTAACTCGAAGATTTAAATTTTCAATTATGATTTATCAAAACAATACATACCATAAGAAAATTTGTGAAACCATTGGTGAAAAGATAACCGGTTAAAGTTAATGTGACCAGATATTCAAAATCAAAAAGTGCGACACTCCATCACCCCCCCCCCCCCCCGGTGTATTTTTTAAGTATTTTTTATGCACATAATAGCCCTACTAAAAATGGTCAGTAGAGATCAATAGAAAAATTTTATGTGGAAATGGCCTACTGGTACCAATAGCAATCTCTATTGATATCTATACAAATCTCTACTGATCTCTATTGATATCCATGCAAATCTCTACCGATCTCTATAGATATAGTGCAGACCTATTGATGTCATTTGAGATCAGTAGCTTACTGATATTTTCTTTACTGGTGTCGTTAGAGCTCTATTGATATCAATACGAAATATTATCAGTAGGTTACTGATATCAATAGCTTCTACTGATAACAATAGAGACATCCTTAGAAGTAAGTACACATCAATAAAGCTGTACTTATGTCAATAGATTTTTGGATTGATCTCTATGGATCATTTTTAGTAGGGAGTCCCTTCACACAATTACACACTTGGTATAAGAAAGATAAGGAAGGCGCGTTCAATAGCAGCAGTGGTTCCAGGCAAACAGAAACCATACTCCACCAATTTGTTGATGACTTTAACTTCATTTAACAATTTCTAAAGACATCATCATAGCGTTTTACAACGATTATTCATAAAAAAAGTCTATTTTATTTACAATTTCCTCGTTTTTCGGCACATTGCGGGACTGTTACAAAAAAGCGGAACGTTTTGGCGGGACAGTAACACAAAAAGCGGCACTTCTGGTCACATTAGTTAAAGTGCACCATTGTAAACAAAGTCAGAGTTTGGAAAGGAAACTATTCTATACAAAGGTAAAGTTTTAAAAGTCATAGGAAATGAAATGTAATTGATAATTGGCGTTTCATTGAAAAGCAACAAAAATGTCGAAATGTGGTAAACATTCCATTTCATACTTCATTCAACTCGATAGGTATAGCAACCATACGTTAAATTTTCAAGATCGCCAAAAATCGCCAATGAACAGAATACAACTGAAATCGTCTGCTGATTGGAACTAAAAAAATATTCATGTTACCATTTCTGTAAAACTCAATAAAGTTTAAAGCAAGGTTGAATTTATTTAAATTTGAAAAATTAAAATCTAAACTAAACATTTATAGCTTAAGCAGAGGCTTATAGCTTTAGCAGATGGCATCACGAAAGTAGCCATTATGGCGAACTAATGAAGTTTGAAAATATCCTATCTGTAACTCCGAACTGCTTGACCGTAGCGCTTCAAAACATGTGCCAATCGATTCGTCGTGGCCAAAAATCCCAGATCCCCAAGTTTACCGGAGTTTATTAATTCTGGGGCGATTTTCGACTTGGGTCCAATTCCTCGTTTTATAGTATAAGATAAATCTTGTAGAATTACATATAAAAAAATTATACTTATACATTTAGTAGTTAAAAAATTACATGAAAGATCAAACTATGTTTTGTAGTACCTTCTTTGCACATTTTAAAGACTCCTATGACCCCTTAAGGGATTTTTGTCAACGTGCCTCGTAATTTTGAAGTGCCGTTAAAAAGATGCTTTTATCTGACTGGGAACCGATTTGCGATATTCCTTTCGCTACGAAAGATTTTTGCTTCCTCGTAATATTTGATAGGAATAACATTATCGAATCCATAGTTGTTCGGGCGCTTTGGGGCGCTTCAGTAAGAAAAGGGATATTGTATAAGACTATCTGCCATTGAACCACAATGGATTTAACGATCACAAACCGTCTCTAGACGGTATATATTCGATTGATTTTTTGATTCATTGGAGGTTAGGTTAGGTTTTAATAATCTTCGCACCAGAGCTACACGAGCGACGGGCATCATATTTTAGAACCACAGTCAATTGACTAGTCGACATCTAAGTAGGCACCCAACGCAACCGGTAAGGGCAACATCGTACGCAGCGTAAGGACTTTAGGGGATATTTAACGTGCATGAGTAGGCACCCAACACACAACCGTTATAGGCAACATCGTACGCAGCATTGGTACTTTAAAGGATATTTAACGTGCACTCTCTTACACAAAGTATTATTCGTAGGATGTTTTTTAGCTGCACGGGCCGGATCCGAACTAAAATAGCACAAATTCACTCTGAATTGCAGGAGCTCTCTGAATTGAGGAGCTTTGTCAATTGAAATGGTATTGTGGTGTTTGGAATTGAAAGATACTTCAATGCATTCATGGTTTTTTTTTTAAAAAAACAAGTTGGTTTGTTACAGAATCTGTCACTTTGTTCACAATGTCAAAAAGGTCCGATTCTATAGGATGACTAACGGCCAAAACAATCACTAGTGGGTACTTTTTAAGACTCCTATGAAGGCACTTACTTATCAAGGAGGGAAAGAATGGAACCATAAAAAAAACTCTTCACTTGACCAGGATTTTAATTACGAGGAGTAATTGGATGTGTTGGCCGTAATTTGCCATAATTGGCTATGCCTCGTAATTTAGAACCTTGGACAAGAGACGAGTTTCTTTTATATGATTCCATTCTTCTTGGAAAAAAACTCGTCTCTTGACCAGGATTCTAAATTACGAATCGTAATTAGCTGTGTTGGCCGCAATTGGCCATAATTGATGACGCTTCGTAATTTGGAACCCTGGTCAAGAGACGAGTTTGTTTTTTATGCTTATTTTTTATGATTATTTTTTAGGATTCAATCTTTTTTATGAGTCCATTCTTTTCCCCCCTTCTTGATTAGTAAGTGTGTTAATTTTTGATGCATTGTGATTATTCATTCCAGCTACAGACCACTCCGAATAGCGAGCGTTATTTTATAACCACCCTGTATTTAATCAAAGATTATTAATCAAAGATGCACTCGGCTGGGGAGCACAGTCGTTTACGGCGTTTGCCTTGCATGTGAAAGGTCCCAGGTTCGGTTCGGGCATGTCCAGAACAACCACCGACCAAACCAGACCAGAGACGTGAACGCACGCTAAATATTCCACAAAGTACCAACACTGCGTACGATGTCTCCTTGAACGGTTGCGTTGGGTGCATACTCTGATGTCGACTCGTCACTTGACCGGGGCTACGACGCCCGTCGCCAATAGCCCTCGTGTAGCTCTTGTGCGAAGATAATTTAAAATAACTTTACTAAACTTAATTAGAACACAACAGATGAAAATACTTCGCTTTGAGAGTGAAACCGAAACATCTATTGAAATAGCGGAAAATGAAAAACTGAAAAAAAAAATCCCTAATATAAAACAAGCCAATACTACTGCCTAATGCCCAAACAGAGTTAAAAATGTCGTAAAAAACCTTTTTGAAAGAAATTCAAAATTAAAACAAAAACTTCAAGAAATATTGTTTTTTAGGATTTAAACTTGAATTAATATTTCAACAAAAATTAGTCCAAAATTTGTGCAATTGATCACACTTTGTAATGCTTTTTATAAGATCCACGTTCCCAAAACATTTATCAAGATCTTTTAAATAAATCATAGACATGGAAACAATTTAAAATGAACATTTTACTAATTAAGATTTCGAATCTAATAGAATGAATCTATGCTGCTTAATTTTTTTTAATACTTTTAAACTGGAAGCGATAGTAAAAAATCTCTTTGCATTTTCGAAATCAGCCTCCAAAAACACACAGGCACACTCAATTGAAACTTTAGCTTACAGACAAGAAGTTAAAACTCGCTGACTCTTAAAATTGAACTACACGTACCTTATCTTATCGGAGTTTTAGCTCATTTAAATGCAAGGGGAGGAGCTTATGTTACCAGGGGGAGGAGCTTATGTTCTACTCCTAGGGGGCGCCACTTCCTGGATAAGGGAATTTCATAATTTCTTTGCCACTTTTCGACCCGAAAAATGCAAATAATTTCACACTTTTTTTTTTCATTGCGAAGGAAATTTAAAGTTCTACGTCTCTATCTTCTCAGTTTTTCTAATTTCGACCTTGTTCATATTGTAAAAATGTTTATTAATAATCAAAAAATTATTTTAACCAATTTCAAAAAAATGAAAAGATAGAGACCTGCAAATCATCTGCATGTATCATATAAAAAAAACCGTTTGAAAAAATATTCAATACAGCCGGAGAAATGTGGCAAAGTTTTTATTTTTTTCCCATAGGATTAACACAGAGAGAAGCCTTCGCTTGAGAGGTCGATTCTCGGTACTATTCCCCCTTAAGGTAGGCGAATACCCAAAATTCTTAAATTTTTACTATAAGTTCAATCTTTTTCAAATTTGGCATAGTGATTTCAAGTATAATGAACAATGCTTTTTAGGCATTTTTTTAAAAATTTAAATATAATTGATTTATTTTAAACGGTGTTTTTCAACTAAAAAAAAAAGGTTTTACGCTAACACTTCTGAAACACGTTGAAAAACACCGTTTAAAATAAATATTTTTTTTTCATAAAAACATGCCTAAATAGAATTGTTCATTATATTTGAAATCACTATGCCAAATTTGGAAAATATGAAAGTAATAGTAAAAATTTTAGGATTTTGGGGAATTTTGGGTATTCGCCTACCTTTTAGCAGGTGTAAAAATAGGTGTTGAATAAAAGAAATAACGACTTTTGGAATTGGAGGCAAAAATAGTTTGATACCTTTTATCTCTTTTACAGTTTTAAGATATAAATAGCTAGTTAATGATGGAAAGTTTGAAGGATTGATTGGTTTTTGTAATTATATCAAAACATTCGCTTTCTATTACAATAGTTTCTTTTGCCTTTTTTGTATTTGTTTTCCACAGTATTTTTGCTGATGAACTTTAAAGTAAAAATCGAAGAGCAATGAAAAAAACAATTTTCAAATGGTTTTAATCTCTATACAAAGGAATTTCAACTATCAACTAGTTTATACGAGGACATATGAAGAGTACACGGGAAGAACCGATTGATTTCGTACAAGGCTTTAATTAATATTCGCTTTGGGGATGATAGCGAGAAATCGCCTAACTAGTGTAAAGAAGCCAGTTACTCGCTTTGGTTATCTTTCGCGGCAACCCTAATTCACGCCAGAGTTGAGTGGAACGAGTCACACGTTTGTACCGCAAATGAAGAACCATAAGGAAAACCGGTTTCCGGTCGCCAATGTTCGCCAAGCAGAGACAATTATGGAAAGATTCTAAATAAATCAATCGGTTCTTCCCGTGTACTCTTCGTATAAACAAGAAAAGCACCGCAAATAGAAATTGTAATAAATAATAATACGATGAAAATTTTTTTTTATCAACCTTTTATTTTGCACAGAGTTTTTTGAAGACAAATAAATCTTATCGTTTCATCAATAAAAATCTGTATCTTAGAGGACATAAGCATCGTAGCATGGGAACATCGGTAGAAAACAATAGATTTTGTTGCGTGCTATCGAAGTTTATGTCGGGTCGTAACTTTCAAGTTCTTGTGGTAAAATAAACGATTGCCTGACTGCTTATAGTTTCTTCCACTTTTACCAATTTAAGTTTGGTAGATACAGGGTGGTTATAAAATAACGCTCGCCATTCGGAGTGGTCTTTAGCTTGAGAATAATCCAAATGCATCAAAAATTGAGACACTTACTAATCAAGAAGGGAAAAAAAGAATGTAATCATAAAAAAAAGATAGAATCCTAAAAAAGAATCATAAAAAAGAATAATCATAAAAAAGAAACTCGTCTCTTGACCAGGGTTCTAAATTACGAGGCGTCGTCGTCAATTATGGGCAATTACGGCCAACACAGCTAATTGCGCCTCGTAATTTAGAACCCTGATCAAGAGACGAGTTTCTTTTTCTTCCTAAAAAAATGGAATCAAAAAAGAAACTCGTCTCTTGACCAATTACGAGGTGTTGCCAATTATATCTAATTACGGCCGACACATCCAATTACGCGTCGTAATTTAGAACCCTGGTCAAGAGAAGGGTTTGGTTTTTATGATTCCATTCACCTCTCCCCCCCCCCCCTTCTTGATTAGTAAGTGTCTCAAAGCTTTTTGCATTTGGATTGTTAATTAAAGCTACAGATCACTCCGAATAGCGAGCGTTATTTTATAACCACCGTGTATAAATTTATTAAGAGGCTGTTACTGCTATAACTCTGCATTTAACCCGGCAGCACTCGCGCTAACTTACCATAGACAAAGAATCTTCTAAACCGAGAACTCAATCTGATGCCTAGCGCCCCCAAAGTGTCGAACGGAACTAATACACTATTAATGATTGATTTGTGATTGGCATAATTGCACTTTCCGATTGCAGCTCTACTGTTTCTTCGAAATGTATAAGGTGGTTATAAAATAACGCTCGCTATTCGGAGTTGTCTGTAGCTTGAATGAATAATCCAAACACAAAAAAACTTTGAGACACTTACTAATCAAGAAGGGGAAAAAAGAATAGAATCATGAAAAACAAACTCGTCACTTGACCAGGGTTCTAAATTGGCGTAATTGGATGTGTTGGCCGTAATTAGCCATAATTGGCTGTGCCTCGTATTTTAAAACCTTGGTCAAGAAACGAGTTTCGTTTTATGATTCCATTATTTTTAGAAAAAAGAAACTTGTCTCTTGACCAGGGTTCTAAATTATGAGGCGCAATTGAAAGTGCTAAAGCTCCTAAAGGAGGCTAGAAAAAGGCAGCCGTGAACCATTACATTAGTTCTCTTAGACACAATTGGGGGGAGTTAGTGTCTAAGTCAATTTTAATATAGAAAATCCTTATAATGGTAATCCAATTAGAGTTTCAGATCTAGAAGTGTATTTAATCTATCTGGGGTCCATTAGACCCCAGGCGAGTGCTGCCGGGTTAAAAGATTTAGTGCAGGCCCCGTCTCGTAGTTACCATAAGCAAGGAGAGTGCGTTTTGTATTCACCATAATTTCTGTATTATCATGTAACAGGTTTTTGTTCCCGAAACTTAAAAAAATGGTTTAACCCTATACCTAAATTATGGTGAAATACTTCACCACACTTCCGTTGCAGCCCCTAGGGACAATTATTATGGTGAAACCAAGCACAAAATTTTAAATGAGTAATCTTTTTTTTTTGATGTTGTAGTGAACGAATAAATATAGCTTCAACACGGCCGCCCAAAAAAGGATTGTGTCCAACACCAACAAAAATTAATCTGTGAAGATTTGATGCTGCATGTTAAATCATTCTTGGTCCAATGTGCTGAGGACGCTTATGGATAACTATTTGGATATAGACCCAGTTGACCGTTCTATGTATTAACAAGACGTAAATTTGTTGTATTACAGCTTTCTAAAAGGGCCAAAAACAGACCTCCTTACGCGTTGCTTAACTCTAACCGATATAGTTTATTTTAGTAAACTACACATAAAAGAATATTTTTTGTTTCTTAAAAATAAACCTAACAAAATCCATTTTATGCATCCAACAACACTTCAAACAAGATTTCCATGGCTTTATGAGCCATTGATTCAGAACTAGTTCAACACCATTGAATTATATAAATAGAAATAGTGCATATCCAACAATCCAAATGCCTAAGAGAACTGCATCATTATAAGCGCAGTAGAAAAAATATAATTACATCTTGTTTACTTATACACCTGCTCATGACGCTAATGGGATCTGAGATTAATTTTAATCGCCCTTAACAACCTATTCAAAGCCACAACAATGGGCGAAAGACCAATTTATCTAATCATAACAGGGTTTTCACTTACGGTCATTGTAATCGTATAAGGATTCATGTTGGGATTTGAAAGACAAGAACGTTTTGTTTTTTTAGAGATAAGCAGACGGAAAGTGCCGCTTTTTACCGCTTATCCATAATATTTCAAAGCTTCGCAAAAATGAAATTTATCAATAAAATTACGTTTAAAATAACATTACGGACATTGTAATCATTTTAGGATTCATAACGGGATCTGAAAGACAAAAAAAACGTTTAGTCCCTTTTCTTTTGTTATTATTTCAGCATTTCAAATTCAAACTCGTAATAGTTATTTAAGCAACTGGTGCCGAAAATTACACTTTATTAAGCGAGTGGCTTTTATTTCAGAAGACCGTAGGACCTATAGGTCTAGGAAGACCGTTTCACTCGGGTGAAATAATGACAAGAGCTTAATAAAGTGTCATTTGACACATGCTTGCTTACAATATTTTTTTATAATGACGTGCGAAAGCGTGAAATTTGTGTTATTACTTTTGTCGTATTTAATTTCCTTTAATAATTTTTGTAGCAGTTTCCATGGAGAGATTAGAAAATGCAAATGTAATGAACCAATAGTAATAAGTGAGTTTCATGACCATTTAGTTTCCATGGAGATATTCTAGACATCATTTTGCTTTTCTACCAATCAGATACTCTTATTTACTTTACCGCACTAGTGCAGAAAGTCCCATTTTCACCACTGTCTGTGACGCAGGCACGTAAAGTGTCATTTTCGCAACGATTTATGAATGAACATGATATAAAAAGTGAACTTTTTTGCACGTTGTTATAAAAATAATATTACGTTTAAATCTTAGTAATACTTTGAAATGCACATTTGCTATTTTTTCCTTAAAGAACGACTTGTTCTTTTTTTAATGAACGGAAAGATTAACTGAAAAGTTGATGGAAAGGGTTACTTTCTACCGCTTGTTCTTAATATTTCAACTTTTCAAAACCAAATTCGTCAACAAAATTTCGGATAAATCGTAGTGATACTTTTACACGACACATTGGTTATTGTTTTTTGCCAAAAATTCACTGACAAGTTGGCGGAGAGTGAAACGTTTTTAACTGCTTGTTCATAATATTTCATAATTTCAAAAACTAATTCGTCCATGTAATGAAATTTCGTTTAAATCTTAGAAATTTACTTTTGTACGCCAGATTTTTTTCATACGTCAGATTTGATTGTCTTCTGAAAACTCAACTAATATTTTTTAAAAATCCTTGTTAATTTTGTCTGTAATAGGGATCGGGATGTTTCCTGTCTTGAGTGGCAACAGCAATGCGGAAATAATATCAATTCGTAAACTTTAAAAACTCTTCTTTTAGAATTTTTTTTATTCAACTGAAACTTAAAATTTTTTTTAAAAAAATTCCAGAATCAAACTTTATTTATTTTCTCTAAGTATTATAAGTATTAAGTTTGTAAATAAAAAATTATTACATTTTGATCATAATAAAAGACGAATACGTTTCGATCATAATAAAAAATGAATACATTTTGATCATAATAAAAAATGAAAATGGCTGCAATACAGCTTTGACAGAGAAAATCATTTTAAAAATGGAGACGGACAACTCAACTTTTCAACTTTTTAACAGTCAAACACCTTGGCACTCATTGCTCTCCCATTCTTGTTCGCCGCGATCGCCAAATTATTTCGCCAAGTAGATAGCGAAACCGAAACACGTTCGATGGAATCATTCGAAGAGGGAAAAGTTTCTGTTGTAGGCGGAATTTTGTTTACCGTTGTTCGCGGTGGACTGACATGTCTGTTGTTTTATTGTGATGGACTCTGAAGAGGTGCTGGATATTTTTTTTCTCCAAAATATGATCTCAACTTTGAAATCGATATATGATTTTCCCGATTCTATGTGATTTGACCAATTTCATTAGTTCGGAAAAGGATTATATGCAAGTTGTTTTTTTTTATGACGAATGTTATTATTGATCAATTCTAATTTTGCCAAGAAATATGAATATTTGAACATTTTATAAAAAGTTTTTATATAACGAAAATTAAGGTGGAATTTATATCCTATTAATGATCAATCATTTCGTCTGTAAAATAAAAAAAAATCGTTTTATTTTCTCATAAATTTATTCGTATCCAAACGATTCAGTCCTTGACAATCATCACAAAATAGTCTATTCTGAGATTCCTTAAATCTTTAGTGACATTTTACCTTCCAAGTCCACTCCACTCAACCTCAACATCGACAAATAATCGAACGAAATCCTTATTCAAACAATGAAATCGAGCCCCACTCTATGAATCCCAAACAACCAGAACCCAAAAGACCAGGAACAACGAACCCACACCAACCACTACTGGACCGCAACTGCTGCCTTGGGGTGGTCCTCATCAGGACCACCTCTGACCCCACCAAGACAACATTTGGATCCATCAAGACAACATCTGACCCCACCAAGACCCCTTCTGACGTCACTAAGACCATTTATGGTACCACCAAGACCACATTTGACCCCACCGAGACCATCTATGGCACCACCAAGACCACATTTGGGACACCAACTGAGGATGGACCAGCGATCTTCTGCGACTTTGTGCGGAGGAATTCCATGTGTTTCTGGAACGGGTGCCTCACCAGGAGCGTGTCCAGCCTGGAGTATAAGGGCTGCGTGGTGCCAGCCACTATCCTGGTCTCAGGGTCTGAGTTCGCGCTGGAGGTGGTCAGGTCTGCTTGGGCCAGGAGGGTGCTGAGACCGCCCAAAGGATATACCATCGGAAAGCTGGGTGAGTTCATTTAAATACATATTTTTACTTTCACAGTTGTTACAAGGTGCATATGTTCTTACTATTGTTTTTCTTATAATGGTTTGGTATGGTGTGGTAGGTACATATATATATTATATTCTAGCTTGTGCGCTTGTTCAGAGAACCGCTTATAAGCTTTCGTTAAGTGGGACAGACACGGCACAGGAAGAGTTTTTACAAGTACAAGAGGCACACAAAGAAAGGATAACACAAACACATAGACAAATGACAACATTTATTGAAGGCCACAATCATCCATGCCCGACCGGGATTTGAACCCGACCCCAGCAGCTCCAAAGGCTAGCAACCTAATGATTGCGCCACGGGGGCGGCTCTTTTAATGGTGTTTTTAGTAATGACGTCAGTTAGTGTTCAAATCGTAACATTTACCTAGTGCTAGAAGTGTGGGCAGGGACTGACTTACAACTCTAGGGGCCCTGGACACAAGTAAATTTGGAGGTCCCAAAATATACCTCGATAAAATATTCGTCTGTATTTTTCTATCATTCAGAGTTTTCCAAAGAAATAGTCGAAGTAATTTGTTTGGAAAGCATGCTTAATCTCCCCAAAATAAATATTGTTTTGTGAATTAACTAATTCTGAGTTTAAACACAATTTCTTAGTCTATTTTGTTGATGAATTTATTGTTTTGTATACTTTATATAAAAAATTTAATTGGGGGCAGTTATATTGATCATAAATTATGTTCTTAAGTGTTTAAAGAAACACTCTTTATAGCTAAACAAATACAAAAAGCAAACAAGATTAGATCTACATGATTAAGTTAATACGTTTTTAGTAAATAAACAGAAAACAAAAAACATAACTAAGATAAAATAAATGTCGATTTTAAAGGGCTAATTTCAACAAATTAGTTTGAAAACATTATCATGCTTTTCGCCACTTCAACTATTAAAACTTAGTTACTTTTACCGTTTCTTTTTTAACAATTTGTTTCAACACTTTACGATTATCCCCCAAAAAAATCTTGATCAATGTATAATATTACATACATTTTAGATGCATATTTCTTGTATAGCAAAACTGTTATGTTTTTTGATACTTCAACTATTATAACTTCAAGTATTACTACTTTTTCGGAATATTTTTTAACAAACTTTTTTAAAACATTACTATCCTCTCCAAAAAGCTTGACCAATATAACCAATGTAACCAATGTATTGTATTTAGAAACAGATACATTTTTGTATCGTAAAACTAATGTGTTTTCTACCATTTCAAATATTAAAGATTCCAGCAACGTGACTTTTCCGATGAATTGTTGACAAATTTTGAAAAATTTTACTAATCTCCTCAAAAACCTTGACCAATGTATCGTATTTACGAAACACAGACACTTTTTCTTGTATCGTAAAACTTCCTTTCACAGTAGCTCTTGTATGTATATTGTATATACCTTCACGGAACAATATGACCAGTTAGTTGAATGGAACATCAGAAGCCATTCTTCTCGCCAAGGAATCCGAAACGCGCGAAAAAGTATTTCAACTGTGGGAAGAGAATAGAGAAAATGATTTAGTAGCCGAAGAACATTTCACCATAGTTTCTTTTTCCAAACTTGCTTTGTGGAAATAAATATGGAAATAAAATGGCCTCGTAACCTATACTGTATGCACTGTTGACATAGGAAGGTGCAGTTTGTTTTATATTATTTGTTATGAGGCGCGTGTTTATTTTAATTGGATTCATGATGAATTGCTGAGTCGGAGAAACGGATTGCATTTGTTTATGGATAGTCTTATTATTAAGCATGTATATTTAATTACATGCTTTGCTGGATTTGGAATATGACTGAAATGCATACAAGGTTTTATGTCAATTAAGTTATTGTGAAAAAATGTTGTGGAATATTTTTTATGGGGCTGCAACATTGGCGGTCAAGCTTTTGCAGACTCGGCACATTCCCAAGAACTGAGAGCCATTTTTTTGTGGCACCATCTAGGAAAATTTCGCCCCCAATTTTGACGCACATGTTACAATGGATCTGAGCTCTCTGTGGATGTTAAAGTGCTCCGAGATTTAATTTTGCTGATAGAACCCAGGCCAAATGCCAAATGGGCCTCCAAGGATCTTTTACACATGCCACATAATCATATAACATGGGTGCCCAGAATTTTCCCATTCAGAAAATCCGCCGACTCCGCCGGGGCATGCTGTTTAATTTTTTGTGTGGATACATTTGTTTTGTATTGAAAGCAATTTTATTGGAACAGCAGCAAAGCCATTGGTCGTTAACAGCCGATAAAACACAGCTTGCAGTTAATATCATTTAACCACATAAATATTTTAAATGATGTGTCCAATGAAACATATAAATTTTTGAAGCACTGAAGTTGATTTGTTTCCTTCATAATAGTAAGCTATATTGTATTTAATAAAATCGCCTGCGCGGTATTAGCACTGACTAAAATTGATAACTTTGCTTTGATGATGATTCAAGTGTTATTAAAAATTAGGTAGTTTCTATTTTATTAACGTCATTTTTTATTCTGTAATAGATTAAATTTGTAAAGCTGCTTATTTCAATCTACTTTTTGCTTGACATATCACAGTTGCCAATTATCGATGATAAATTGGGTGACAAATATAAGCAAACGGAAGGGCAAAGCGAAATATAAACTTCAATTTCAATTCAATTAACTTTAATTTCAATATTAACTTCAATTTTTTAAAAAAACTAATGATGATTGAGGAGGTGATGAAAAGTAGACAATGAAATAAAAATTCGTCGGTTCCACTTCCCGTTTAAGTTACACCCGATAAACATGCAAAAATGACTCCGTAAATGCAAGAAAAATCACACACATAACACTGTTAACATTCTCCCAGCGATTTAAAAGAAAGCTTGTTTTTATCGGAATTCAATTTAACAACGGATCAAATTTGCAAATTCAATTCCGTTTCTTCCTTAATGACTCAGAAGGAGGGAAAAACTCTGCCCATTCCGAAAAAGAGAGAATAATAACTGGATCTGTAAAACGAGTTTCGCTGCCGATTGATATACTCGGCAGGGAAGATTAATTACAGGAGTAGAAATTGTGCCAGGGGAACTAAATTTTTTCTCTCCCTTACTTCCTCTTTTTCAGCGTTTTCTTGATTAACCTTTTTTTACTAAAAAAGTAAATAGAAAGTTTGCTTTACATGTTTGAATTATATTGTACATTGGGTGCGGGATAATAGTTAATAGTGTTAATTATTTTGTCAGGTTTCATTTCCTCTTTAAAAAAAAACCCTTTTCAATTGTTCGATTTCAATAAGTATTCCAATATTTGAGTTCCTTATAACTTTTTTAGTTTTAATTTTAATTTTAGACTTACTAATATGCAAGACCAATAATATCAAAGATAATTTAATAATATGCAAGAAATAAATAAAAAAAACATTCGAAATTATACTGGAAATTTTTTGATTTTTTTTAGATATAAAAGTTTGTTTAAAAATATACTTCTTTAGAAGTTTGAAATGAAAAATGAAATTTTATGTATGAAATTTTAAATTATAACAAGTGATGGCCGTTTTTTGCCCTTCAAAATGAGCTTATTAATATTAATATTATTGCATTAATAAAACTTTTTACAGTTAAAACCATGTGGAATGCAAACAATCTTAGATATACACGATTAAAATAATAGATGCTTAGTAAATATATACAGACAAAATAGCCTTACTAAGATAGTGCCTACTTTAAGGCGAAATTTCAAAAAATTCGAGGGAAAATAGTAAATATGCTTAATTATTTTATGCTGGATTGGGGGGGGGGGGATATCAGAAAAAACATAATTGGTTAGAACTATAGATTACTTTAAAAAGCAAATAATTTAGTTTGTTTAATCATAAGTTTGAATTAATATTCACAAGATTAACAATAAAGTAGAGAGAGCTATTTTATTTACTTTAAATGTATTTGTTAAATTAATCTAAAAGCTTAGATAAATTTAAACACATATTCTGGAAGGATTATTGAATACTGAGTTTCTAATTATTAAAAGTTTCGTTTAAACAATGCACATATTGCTTATGTTTATATAGTTTGAAAATATTTTATTTAACATAAGACCTTTCACACGACATCTTTATCTCTAAACCAAGTGAAATAGTGGTATCTTAATAACGATGCTAAAGAAATTTTAAATTCGTTTTACTGTACTGAATGCTTAAAATTAAATACTTGTTCGAACTATGCAACTTAATACTTAACAACATTAAAAAGCTATATTAATACGTTAACATAGGTACAGTTGAAAATTATTTTTCTCAAAAATTATTTAAAAATAGATAAAATTTCCTTTTCCTACAAAAATGTTCATATAAACTTTTTAAAGACTTCCCATTTCTCAAAAACATGTCCAATTTTTATTATTCCTTTACAAAATTCCCTACAAAATTCACTAAGAAAAACACTCAACCACACAATCACGAGGAATTGTATTTGTTCTACTTCTTTTTGTGTTGCCATTCCGCTACAAAAGCTGGATCAATCAGGTGAGTTCTTAAACAGCTATATTAATACAGTTAACATAGGTCTAGTTAATATCCTTACAAATTATTTGTCTCTAAAATTATCTAAAAATAGACAAAATTTCCTTTTCCTACAAAAATTGTCACTTAAAATTTTTTAAGACTTCTCATTTCTCAAAAACATGTCCAATTTTTATTATTCCTTTAACAAAATTCACAAAGAAAAACACACCACCAACCACACAATCACGAGGGATTCTATTTGTTCTATTTCTTTTTGTGTTGCCATTCCGCTACAAGGAAAGCTGGATCAATCAGGGGAGTGCCCAGTGGGAGCTACGCCTTCCTCGCAGCACGTCCACAAGAGGGATGGATTGTCGTCTTCTCACAAAGGCACGGAACGTATTTTGGGCAAGATTTATTGTCTTAGTTCCCTTTTGTTCTTTCTCGTTTACACTTGGGTGGTTCTCCCCTAAAGGACAGGGATTAGGGGGACTTTTAAATGTACCGTTATGTGATAATGAAGTGTTTAGTTTGATGGTGGGGGCTTGTTCGATTAAATCTTAAGTTACTTATTAACCTGCCGGTCCACTGGCGCAATGGTTAGTGTACTAGCCTTTGGAGCTGCTGGGCTCGGGTTCGAATCTCGGTTAACGCATGGATGTTTGTGTTTGTCAATAAATGTTGTTATTTGTCTATGTGTTTGTGGCGTCCTTCTTTGTGTGTCTCTTGTGACTGTCTCTTCTGGCGAGCGGGGTAATGGGCTATATAGCCTACGCCCTTCCCTTCTAGAGGGCGCAATCACTGTCATTTGTCATAGTTAGTAACCTTCTTTAGTGATGTATGTTACATTTCTGTTGAGGGATTGATACATTTTCTTATGCAATATAAAATTTATTAATTGAACAAAAGTTCTATAATTTTATATTATGTTGTGGACGCACTATCTTTTCACAAATCCCATCCCTTTTGCAAACTTATTCGTAATCAATTAATGAAATATTGTTTAATTATCCTTTCACCAATTTGCAAAATTGTTTGTAATCATCTATGGTCTCTATTCAACTATGGTCTCTTATTACGTTATTGCTATTTTGTAAATTCTATAACCTACACTCTTAAAACAAAAGAGTGAAATCCACTCCAATTGAAGAAGTGCATTTTCGACACTGGAAAGGAGTGAATATTAACTTAGACTGAATTAAAATCACTCGTTTGGAGTGATCCTGCCGGAGGTTTAACACACAAAGTATCCACTCCTTTCGGAGAATTGCATTTTCCAGACAGGAGGAGTGAAATTAACTCAGACTGAGTTAAAATCGCTCGTTCGTTTTAAGAGTGTAAACTAGAGCTCCAATTCTGTCAAAGAACATTTATCTAAAATATTTTAAGAGATATATTTGTTCATAAAATCTTTATTTTTTTTATCAAAATATACTCAGCTTCTTGGTCAATTGACAAACCGTTTGAAATTTATTTTGTACAAATTTTTAGCAAAAATTTTTTTATTGTAAATGGTGTTATGAGCATTAATAGTAATTTCTTATTTTTTGCACAAGCGTACATTAAAAAAATACATTTGAAGTATTTTGAAAAGTTTGTTAAACTTATGTTGTCAGAATATTCCGCAAAAGTAGACTTAGTTTTTATCAAAGACTGCAACAGTTTCTTAACTAGTGGTATAAATAGTATATTTAAAAGCCTAAAATCCAACTTCATGAAACCCGAAAAAATAAGTCAATTTTTCTCATACAAAATTAATGTAAACCCCAATTGTAATTTAACAAACTTCCCATTTGAAAATAAAACATAACATTATTTTATACTATTTTTCCTAAATGTATTGATACAATTTAATCATATTATTAAGTTCCGGAAAGCTGTTTTGATAGACTATTGAGAATTCGATTGCATTTCGTAATGTTGAGGTGTGTATTTTTCTTTTCTTTCATTTGTTAAGTAAGCCTTTTGTAGTTGCATTTTATGTTTACTTTTAATCTATTCGGTTCCTTTATTTGTGAAAATAACTTAAAATATCTCAAAATATTTTTTTAACGCAGTAACGAGAAAGTTATTTTCAAGATAAAATTAATTACATAGGCTATTGTGTCGAAAGCGAAATGTTATGAAAACACATTAAATTGAAATGGGGTTATTTCCCTTGGCGATATTTTAATAAAAGACATAAATGAAGAGATTAGTGGAAGAACGTGCTAAGTGACATTTTTGAAAAAAAAATAGAGTTTTGTGTCAATGAACACATTACTAGCTTCCTGAACGATTACCAGTCTCCACTTTTCCTAAACTTAAATGTTAGTATATATTTTTTAAGGTTTTCAATTTCCGTGTTTAAGGTAGGCAATACCCAAAATTTCCCAAAATTCTAAAATTTTTACTATTGCTTTAATCTTTTCCAAATTTGGCATAGTGATTTCAAATATAATGAATAATACTATTTAGGCTTTTGTTTTTATTTAAATATAATTTATTTATTTTAAACGGTGTTTTTCTACTAAAAAAAAAGAGGTTTACGCCAACAAGTCTACCACATTGAATTTTCATCCTATGAACATTTATTACGTGTTAAATTCTTCGTTTTGAACTGATACATGCAATGACCCTCTAGAGTTACATGCAAATTACAAGAAAAAAAGTTACTAAGAAAATTTTTATAAATTAACCACAAAAAAAAGGATTTTTTTCGATTAACTTACACTTGGACATTTAAAAAAAAAACTTGTATACTTACACCAGATGTTAGAGGTTCATGGCACATATATATATATATATTGAAATAGCATCTGTGAAAAATTTCAGGTAAATTAATGTAAAACTTTTTATGCTAGAAGTGTTGGCGCAAACCCTTTTTTTTTAGTTGAAAAACACCGTGGGGCTGGGGAGCCCAGTCGGTTAAGCACTCGCTTAGCATGCGGAAGGTCCCAGGTTCGGGTCCGGGCATCGCCAAAATAGCTGCCGACCTATTAACGGCCCGTGCAGCCAAAAATGGCCGACGAATAATACCCCGTGTAAGGGAGTGCACGTTAAATATCCTTCAAAGTCCTAACGCTGCGTACGATGTCGCCCTTAACGGTTGCGTTGGGTGCATATTCAGGTGTTGGCTCGTCACCTGACTGTTGTTCTAAAATACGACGCCCGTCGCCAATAGCCCTCGTGTAGCTCTAGTGCGACGATAATTCAAACCAAAATGAAAAACACTGTTTAAAATAAATCTAATATATTTAAATAAAAGCATTGTTCATTATAATTGAAATCACTATACCAAATTTTGAAAAGATTAAAGTAATAGTAAAAATTTTAGAATTTTGGGTACTCGCCTACCTTAACTGATCTGAGTGCAAACGAAAAACTTAGGAAGCTTATTTTCTCGTTTTCACCTTTTTTGTCACTTAGCACGTTCTTCCACTGAGCTCTTCAAATGTTGTTCAATGTTTCGATTGTTGAAAGAATACTAAAATTTTTGACTATTTATTACATCATGGATCCAAAACATAAAAACTAAACCGAATAAATTTATATTGTTAGTATTTATTAAACATATTAAACACAGAAAAATGAATTAAATTTCAAAACAGGGTTGTAAACTTGCAAAAAATACTATTTCAAATTAAAAAATGAGAAAAATTGATATGAAGTTGTGTGTGCTCAAAAATATCTATAATAATAAAAGAAAGAGTATGTCTGTGTGTATGTCTGTGGATTGCAAAACACCTACTTAGACTGCTCTAAAAAATTAGAAATTTTTAATACCGATTACTTTTAATACCTACGTGTGCACCTGAGGTTTAGTTTTTTTTCATATTTGATTGTGATTTTTAATTAATATAATTAGTTTCAAAAAACGTCTTCCACGTGAGAGTGCGGGACCATAACTGGGCTTGAAAATACATGGACCGGGCCGAAACGGTGGCTTGACGCCATCCTCTATTAATGTTTGCTTTTTAAGTGCGCATGCGCCAGCACGAATTTGATTTTGAGTGTATTTTAATAAGTAGGCAGACCATAACAGGGGCTTCAAAACACTACGACCGGGCCGTAACAGGGGCTTGACGCCATTCTCTGTTATTATTTGCTTTTTTCTTGCGCTTGCGCCAACACGAATTAAATTTAGTTTCGATATTAAGTGTATTTTCACAAGTAAGCATGCCTCTAACATTAAGCAATACGAAGTTAACGGGTTCCCAGTAAGGGGGGACCATACTGCTAGTCTTATAATATATTCGATAAGCGATATTACGACCCATGTGAACTACAGTACCATACAGTTACCTAATGAAACCACGCAAGAAATCAGTAATGATAAACTTTGTAAACAAAAACTTTTAACTTTAAAACTCTTACAGAAAAAAAAAATCTTTACATCATTTTCGTGAAAACAATCGCAAGAAGTATACAATAAAAATTTTCAACAATAACTCAAACAAAGAGACGACAACTTCCATATTTCACCTTCCTATCTAACAACGACATTTCATTCCACGCCATTTGACACAAACAAATTCAATCACAATTTTAAAGAAAAGAAAGTGACTTAAAAAAAAACACTGACAAAAAGAGGGGGAAACTGACAAAAAAAATCCCATAACTCTACACCAGTGGTTCCCAACAGGTGGTCCGCGGACCCCCAGGGGTCCGTGAGCTATGCCAGAGGGGTCCGCAAGATGCTATTAGAATAGTAAAAAATATATTTAATATATTTTGTATGATAACAGAATTTTTGTTTTGGCCGCTTTCTGCATGAGCAGAGTCTAGCGCAAAACTATCACTCAAAATTTTCTAACTTACTTCTCTTGATTTTACTCAGTTGCGTACAACTTAGCTCATGTATATGAACACTTTAATTGGTTAAACTTGAGTTTTACAAGGAAAAAAATGTAGACACCATCAAAGTTGAGGGTAAGATTAGTGCTATGGTCAAAAAGTGTCAGGTCTGGGCGTCAAGAATAGAAAACAAGTTACTAACTTTTCTACTTTAAAATAATTCTCGGAGTCATTAGAGGAGAATTTGCCCTACCAGATAAAGCCGAGCCACCACTTTTAGAGAGTATTTCCCTGAACCTGACCCTGACGTCAGATGGGTTCGAAATTCCTTCAGCCTTGAAGAAATACACAAAATCAAAGGCCTCACTGAAGAAGAGCAAGATCAACTTGTGGATCTGTCCACCAGTGATACGATGAAAAATCTTTTCATCGGTAATAAAATGACAGACTTCTGAGCATCAGCACGCAAGGACTTTAAGAAACTTGGAGATAAAGCTATGAAAAAGATCCTTCCATTTGCAACCACATTTCGGTGTGCGCAAGCAGTTTCTATCTTTTGTTTCACGAAAACCAATATAGGAATCGGTTCAACACGCGGTCGGATTTCAGATTGAAAGTTTTACGTTTGAAGCCTAATATTTCAGAAATAATGGGGACTCGAAGGACAGATTTATCTCATTAAGAACTGAAAAATAAAACTAACTGTATACTGATAGAGTTACCTGTTGTAATTGTAAAAAACTTATAAAATAAAAAAAAAGACTCTTAATTTGGCTCTCACTTTTTAATTTTAGGATTGGGAGTTAATGGGGGTCCTTGTTACAATAAAGGCTCGATGAGGGGTCCGCGAGAAAATTTTGTTGGGAACCCCTGCTCTACACATTATAGAAATCTCCTTTCTTCCATATATGGGGGGGATTTTTCGGCCGTTATAGCGATAAAGATAGGGGAAATTCGCATCCTCCCCCACTCTGATTCTGATTCTTCCCCGTTTCTTGCTTTATTTTTGCTTTTCTTCCCTCTTTTAGGGATCGATATTCATCAGTCTTTGTGGCACCCGACAAACTGTCTCTTGAAAGAAGGACTTTTTTAAGATGTGAGCTAGAGAAAGTTTTAGATTTTCAATAAAGTTGTGTTTATGAACCACTTAAATTAAAAATGTGTCTGAAATATCTTTAATATTTTCAATTGAAATTGCAAGTCTAAGGAAACGGTTATAATATGTATAGCAAATTCCATTGTTACTTATCATTTTTTTTTTTGAAATTTAATTTGTAATTTGAAGAATTTGAAATTATTTAGAGGTGTTTGGATTGTATTTTTTTTTACATATAATTGATTAAAAAACTCTTTCATATTATGTATATACTGAATTTGTTTTTTTTTATCTAATATTTCCGCATATCAATGCAAAATGGTGACATATCGTTACTCCAACAAGAAATGTTACACCGTATTTGATGGAATGAAGTTGCACCAAATTTGTAGTGAAGTTACACAAATAATTATTTCATTTATAATTATTTAAATTTGTGGCAGCAAGTGCATCCTAAGGTTTCACGGAATAACTCGACACTAAATTTATAAAGCAACGTTACATCCCAAAATAAGCGCATAAAGTTACTCCGTAAACCTGGAAGGAGCTAGAATTTAAGCAATAAAAACATGCAATAACGTATACTTTAAACAAAAATTACACTGTTACAACTAAAGGTGACAAATAGGTGCCTTTCTTTCACCCCAGGGACAAAATTCGACTCCAAGGCTTTGAATTGCCTTGGGTCGATGAATCTTGGGCCTTGAACCGCCTAGGGGTGCCAGTATAGCACCCCAATGAGACCCACTGACTGTACGCCGCCATTCCGCTGTTGTTGTTGTGAAGTGTCTCCCTCAGTTTTAACAGTGTTGGTATAAAAAAATTCAAATAAGTCTTGTCCAATTAAAGTCGAAATGTCATAGTATTTTACAGAGTCAACGATCGATAGTTTTATCTCATATAAAAAAATGTGATAGAGAAAAACTGTTTTAACAACTGGGAATTGAAAAAGAAGAGATTTGAATTTCCTTAAAAAAATTGGCCCTACAAATAATCGAATTTCAAAACAACCATCACCAAAAACCAAAGGATTATTTGGCAGACACGACTCCCCCTGCTCCAGCATCTCTATTTTTTGCAGACGATCCTCTAAGTCCTTCCACGCGTGATGTGGGGTAGAGGGATTGCCTATCC
The DNA here is from genome assembly GCA_023701765.1 of Hylyphantes graminicola. Taxonomy (NCBI): domain Eukaryota; kingdom Metazoa; phylum Arthropoda; class Arachnida; order Araneae; family Linyphiidae; genus Hylyphantes; species Hylyphantes graminicola. Next base: position 61,242,037 of record CM043116.1, on the reverse strand, counting down.
CTAAAGATCGTTTTCTTTTCCTTACCACTAAAGTACAATTTGTCTTTGGGGAGAGATAGAGGGATTTAGGGAACGGGCCTGGAGCTGAATTGTGTGCATTTTCAAACGATAGCTTATTGCTCAAAAAAGGGGGTGGTGTTTTTAAAATGGCCGCATACGACGTTGGTAGAAAGTTGCATATTTCCATATTTTAATATAATTTGTGCATAAAAATAACTTGTTTTTATTGATTTATGGATATGAGGTTTTTCATAGGTATTTTGAGACTAATACTGAATTTTCAAATTCTTTTGGGAAGGTTATACTTTATGACAGTAGTGTGTTTTTCTTCTGAAAACGTTTGGTAGATTATAATCTGAACTTAAATACGATACTAGTGAGAAAATGGTACCGATGAAAATGAATGAAATAGTAATGATGAGGAATGGTAGGTTCAATACGACAGACACGCTTACTCCAAAGTATATATATGTTCGTTAATAAATACTATTGTTTTTTCATTGATTCTGGTGGGAGCAATATAGAATTAAAAAAAATACTATAGTATTGAAAAATAATTCAGTGTTTAGGGGTACAGTGTTAAAGGTAGTAATCTCCAATGTACAAATGCATTAAGATAGACGAGTACCCAAAATTCTAAAATCTTTACTGTTACTTTAATCTTTTTCCAAATTTAGCATAGTGATTTCAAATATAATGAACAGTGATTTTTGGGATTTTTTTTATTTAAATATAATTGATTTATCTTAAACGGTGTTTTCAACTAAAAAAGGGGGTTGCGCTAACACTTCTAGCATGAAAAGTTTTACATTAATTTACCTGAAATTTTTTACAGATGCTATTACAATATATATCTGTGCTATAAGCCTCTAACATCTGATGTAATTATCGTAGTTTTTTTTTAATGTTCAAGTGTAAGTTAATCGAGAAAATCTTTTTTTAGTTAATTCACAACATTTTTCTTAATAACTTCTTTTCTTGTAATTTGTATATAACCCTAGAGGGTCATTGCATGTATCAATTCAAAAAGAAGTATTTAACACATAATTCATGTTTATTAGAAGAAAATTCAATGTGGTAGACTTGTTAGCGTAAACCTCTTTTTTAGTTGAAAAACACCGTTTAAAATAAATAAATTATATTTAAATTTAAAATAATGCCTAAATAGCGTTGTTCATTATATTTGAAATCACTATGCCAAATTTGGAAAATATTAAAGTTTTAGTAAAAATTTTAGAATTTTGTGGAATTTTGGGTACTCGCCTACCGTAAGTACTCAACCGAATATTTATTGAGTTTTTAGCTTCAATTTATTTTCGTCTAAAACTTTTGGTACATTTTATTAGTTTATAGTTAGTTTAGTACATTTTAATATTTCGAAGTCCATGAACTTAATCGGCTTTTGTCAGTCTCTAATAGCTTAACAACCTATTTGTAACATGGGTGAAATTTCTATTAAGGAAACTTTATAAATCTTCCAATTCATTTTTTTTTATTTCAATGTTTCTTTCATTGAGGGAAAATATTGTAATTGAAGCATACACTGTAAAAAATTTGGCTTGAATTTACTAACGATTACTTAGTAACTTAACAGGTTTTCACCATTTACTAGAAAATCATCTGTAACCTAAAGAAACTACTGTAGAAATACTAAGCAATACTAAGTAAATTGTTGTAACGCTTACAGCGCCACCTGGCTATCTTTTTGAGAGATGCGTAGTTTCCCTTATTGCATTGTTTTGTTTCTCGAAATTTGTTCGATCGGCAATCGGATTTAGCAAAAACTAACCGGTGATCGCGTCCGTAAATTGAAAGTGTACGAGACTAAGAGATAAAAGTCTGATTCGATATCGGTCAAAGGTGAAAATTCAATCAATGTGTTTTTCATCGAAAAATTATAACGAATCAATATCGCAACGATGAGAAACCGAAAAACGTGTTTTTTTTTTATTTTAGTACATACATACAAATTGCGTTAAATTATTTCTAAAACTTCATATCCGAAAGCTTTATATCGATCAAGATTTTAACCTCATTATTTACACGCAAAGGATCTGCATGTCCCGATGACCGCGTGGACAAGCGCGCTACTTCTCGTTGAAAGACGAGCTAATCTTGAGGTTGTGAGTTCGAATCTTGCGACCTGCTCCGGAAAAGTCGAAATAATTCTTGACTAAAAGAAAATTAGTGGCGCCCTCTTGTTTAACATTTTTGAAACTGCTAGTTACTAACTTATTCCTAGTAAAGATACTACATAAGTGGATGTATTGATTACTAGAATATATCTTGTAACGTTTACTGAAGTTTTTATAGTATGCTTGCAATTTAAATGATTGTATTGGATACTAAGCTTTAATTAGTAATATATACACATATTTCTTATGTAACATTACTAAAAAAACTTATGGAAGCTGAGTTTCCTAGAGAATTCTTAGTAATCTTACAGATTTTTTTTTAGAGTGTAGTTGGAGTTCATAACTCAATTTAATTGGCTTGTTTTACGTGACGTAATCATTCCTGCTTTAATTCTTGGATTTCATTGGGAGTTTGACTCAGTAAGCTCATTCCTCTACATTGATTATTTAATTGCCACTTCATTTTCATTCCTATGGAAATCTTGCCACTCAAACCGTGAAACAAGCCCATCACGGTGTAGAAAATAATAACACACCATTTATTCATTACATAATTAAAAAGTGTTTCGAACCTATACAGGATTCTTCGATAGCATCAATTTCTTGATACCGAAGACCGATTATATCAAAATAATGTATTTACGGAAATGAAACTCTATTGATATTTAAGACTTTGCCCTTCCGCCTTAAATGTATTCCAATTTTGAGATTAAATCATACAAACCTATTCAGACAATGATAGAATATGCACCAAAACCAACAATAGAAAAACAATGGTATCGCGTTTCGATCTGAAGAATTGACAAATAAAACACCCAAAGATGTCATAACGTAGGAATAAGAAATTTTGCTATTCTTTATTGAGCAAATGTTCTTGATGTGATAACTATCTATTTTTGTATATTAGTTCCACCTCAACTGTTTAACGTGGGAATGAAATAGTTTCGCTCTTTTTACAGATCGGTTATCAGTCGTTTTACTGATTTTCAAAGCCGATTCTTTCTTTACCTGGCGTATTTTCTAAAGTATCATTTTGTTGTCGTTGTAGTTCTTACTTCACTAAATGTTTTTGATGTAAATATGAAACAAAAGTAAAAGTTGAAGCTCATTATTAGAGAAAAATACATTAGCTTTCGAAATTACATATTTTAATTTTTAAGTATAAAATGACAAAAATAATAGATTTTTATTAGAATTTATTAAACTGACCTCTTTAACAACTTCATAATTGCAAATACAAATCAATTGTATTAAAAAATTGCAACAAAATGGTTATTTAAACCAAATAATATTTTAATATTTAATCCTTTCAGTCCCAGTGATGCCATTTGGCATCATCATGTTTCAAGTCATAATTTAAAAAAAATAATAGGGATGACTTCTATTGGAATTATTAAAAAATATTTCCAAAAAAAAAAAGTTTTTGAAGAAACGAATGTTGTGCTTTTGATGTCATAAATGATTATAGACGATCAGAAAAAAGTTTATAAAATTATGATGCCAAATTGTCACTGTCATATATATTCTGGCTTGTGTACTTGATCAGAGACCCGCCTGATAAACCTTCGTCAAGAAAGACACAGAAAGAATTTTCACTGTCACAGAAAAGGAAAGTAGTGAAGGCGGGAATCGAACCCGCACCCGTTACAGCGCTCAGACTGCTAGCGTAATGGTCTGCAAGTCCAAAGTACTAGGCCATCCGGGTCCCCCCTCTTGTACAGTTATTGCCTACTAATATATCAAATCCATTTCCGAAAGTCCAAACTCACACGAAACTTCGCGCTCCAGCAAACGCATTCCGACAAGACACACATTCGAGTTGACGTACTGCCTTGGGCAGGTGAAGTGCCGTTACCACAACAATGAAATGGACCACTTTTGCCCTGAAATAATCAGTCCTTTTGTATACCCTTCCTTATAAGTTAGAATTATCGAGTTCTTGCAACAGTGGTCTAAGTCCATTTGTCTAGATACAGCGGTTACCCACTGTAGTCTTGTGAATCCGAATATAATTTCGGATGTCTCGCAGTTAAGATGGTGGATAAAACGCTTCGGGACGGGTGAACGGTTATTAGAAATTCATACCCTAAAACCACAAGTGTCGCATTGTGTGTTCACAGAAAGCGATTTAGATGCAGAGATAGCCTGTGTCAATCAAATAAATCCTGTAGAGCTGTAATTGGGAAAGAATGTTGTAGATTAAGTATTGAACAATGTAGAACATCATGAAGATACTGATGTTAGAAACCTTTTACTCTCGTTTCATAAGCAAGTTCCGTTAGACTTAGGACTTCTGGACATGGATTTTGATATTAGTAGGCAAAGTAACAAACTGTACAGGAGCGTTGTACCTTGTCTTTCTAGAACGCGAGTCGCGAAAGCATTTCCCTTCCCCATCCTAGCATGTGGTTTTCTTCGAAACGATGTGAGCGTGTTTTTTCTTCACCCTACTTGGGTTTGAACTTTTCAGATTGCTAACCTCACAACAGAACATCAAACGCGTTAGGTTAAGAAAAGCGATGCTCTCCCCGTTTCCTAGAAAACCGAGCGAGGGATGGGGGGAAGAAAGTTTTTTCGAGGCTCGCATATGGTAAATAGACAGACTAATAGTTAACGATATCGCTCGAAGTCCAGTTGGGTGCCATCTCAGGTTATGACCTCGTCACTTGACCGCGAATCTGAATTACGAGGAGTTATTTGGCTGTGTTAGTTCCTAAGGAGGTTAGTTCCTAAGTTCCTTAAGGAGGATAATAATCGAAATCCGAAAGCGATTAAATTACCAAATTATCGGTAATGTATGATTACGGTGCCGGATGATCGTAGAGACAATGTTAACTGAATTGGATCTTTTACTGTGATGGATAATTTTCTAAGCTACACTACTCCGCCTGTATTGATAACTTTTACAAATGCTTTTTTTTCACGAGATAAATGTAAAGCCTACTTTAAATAATTGGTTTGAATAACATCTTCAAACTTTATTAAACATATTAAAAATTTTTTTTTTAACTAAGTCAAATTTTCAGTAACTCATTTTGTTAGGGTCATCAACTTATACCTGTAGGTAGGTTCGGTTTTTATCAGAAAGAGCAATTCTAAGTCTCAAGATAAACTTGTACCATGACAGCGAACATAATAACACATCGTAAAAAATATACACAGATAGATAATCAATTAATAATTGCAATTTAGTGAGATTAGCACGATGGAATAGAGCTAACGTCTAAGAAACACCTAAAGGCTTCAAATATGGACTTCAAATTTTAATAAGAGCTAATTAAAAATGATTCTGGAACGTAATCTCGACATATCGTTAACCCAACAAGGACGAAATCCTGGTATGGCTCAAATTGAATTCTAAATACGAAAAAATCGAGAAAAAATACGTATTTATAGAGTCGATATTTTGTCTTTGTCGCGTTTATGGCTTGTCGAAATTTCGTTCCTGTAGGTATTAAGAGGACTCTCTTGGGAATTTCAGATCTTGAAAATCGTAATGTTATTCCTATGGAGAATATTCACAAGCCAATTACCGCCACAACTTTATTAAAATGTTGTTAGTTTATTGTATCATTGTAAATAACGAAAGGAGTAGATTTCATAAAACTAATTTGTTTTGTTAAAATCACATATTTAGTATTTGTAATAAATTTTTGAAGTTAGTAAAAATGGAGTTCGCATTAAGTTCTAAGTTTAAGCCTTTAGGTGTTCTTAGAACTTAACTATGTGTTTCTTAAAACTTTTTAGAACTTAATGCGCACTTCATTTTTTTTACTAACATCAATTTAAAAAAAAAAAAAATACTAATTATGCGATTTTGACAAAACAAATGAGTTTTATGAAGTCTACACCTTTCGTTCTTTACAATGATACAAGAAACTATACCTCTCCCTACCTTAAGTTTGCAGTATACAAATGTTCTACGAGAAAGAGGGTAAATAGTTCTCATTTTTGAGGGCGAGAATCGAATACAAAACGGTATTTAACATTCAATAAACAAACTTATTTGTTATTTCAAGACATAAATTTATTATTTTTATTAGTTTGGCTTCAGTTAGAGTGTTATTTTAATTATTTTTTCCCTTCGATTTTGACGTAACAGGGCGCACGAATATCAGGGTCAAATTATCAACCAATCGGAGCAGGCGAAGCTTCGGCGCCAGCCGCGTTGTTTACACAAATTCCTCCGCGTAGAACATTTCTCTGCTGCAAACTTAAGGTCGGTTTTGGTTATAGTAACCTTTTATTAAAATTGTGGCGGTTATTGACTTGCGAATGTTTTCCATAGGAATAACATTACGATTTTCAAGATGTGGAATTCCGTAGAAGTCCTCTTAAGGCTTTTCGGGATTTCGACTGTCCGGCTTATGTCCCTTACCCAATTAAAAAAAATAAACAATGAATAAAACAAATCCTGTTAGGGTCATCAACCTATCCCTAAAAAGGTATGGATTTCATCGGCGAGAGCACATCTCTGATTCTCAAGTGACACTTGGATATCTGGACCACCAAAACTCTCCCACGACGTCAACAACCTTTTTCGAATAAAAGAACAAACAATGCCGGCGTATAATGGTTCCTCTCTCTCTCATATTCTATTCCAAGGTCATTTCCGTATACTCCCCAGAGGCGATTCTCTTGCTTATTTTACCTGGACCTATCATACCAAAGATGAATAAAAAAATGATTTTTTTTTTATTTCTTGATGAGTCCAGCCTTTTTCGCAGATGTTCCATAGGAAATAGAATGTTTTTCATTTCGCGCGCGAAAAAGATGGACGGCTGAGGTGATTGGATACTTAATAGACATCGGATTGTTCTTGTGTATTGGGTTCGTACATGGACGGTTCTGGTGATTCTGTGGTTTGCGCTAGTTAAGTGGTCTTCACAAATATTTTATATTTAAGATGGGCAAACTTTTGGCTGCCAGTGCCAGATTACGTTTGTAACGTAAAGAAACGTTTTTCGCAGATGTTCCATAGGAAAAAGAATGTTTTTCATTTCGCGCGCGAAAAGATGGACGGCTGAGGTGATTGGATATACTTAATAGACATAGGATTGTTCTTATGTATTGGGTTCGTACATGGACGGTGTTGATGATTCTGTGGTTTTGGCTGGTTAAGTAGTCTTCACAAATATTTCATATTTAGGATGGTGCATTTTTGGCCGCTACATTACGTTTATAACGCAAAAAAATGGACGATACTATAATTACTATTTACTGTTGGTGCATCACTCTGTTTGAAATTACGAACTGTAAATGTTACTCACTGATGTGATACATAAAATTGAAGCCAGACTTGAAGTTCATTATTAGTTTAATTTAAGTCTTTAGAACAGAAGTGCTGAAAAACAGCGAAGTGAAAATTTCTTTTATCTTCATTGAATACATTTTACTATCCCTTACCTTACAGTTGCTTAAGTTTATTTTACATTTGAAACCATTATTAAAAATTACTTATTAAAGAACTAAAATATCCTAAAATTTTTTTGAATACTTACACAAATTTTTATAGGACAGACATACAAATATACAAAAAATACAAGAAAGGTCTCTGATGTCAAAAGGATCTTAAAAAAAAAAGACAAGAGCTTTAAACATCAAATTATTAAAGAGAAAGTTTATGAAGGTGGGACTAGACAGGCTGGGGAATGGACGGCCCAAAGGACTTAAAGAATACGGATAAATGGAAAAAATTATAAAATATCTAATGGTTGGACAGAAAAAAAGATAAAAAAAAGTGAAATGGACAAACGTGCAAGAGATAGGTAGTTGATAGTCTTTTCAAGCAAAAAAGATTTTTGTAATAGGATTGCTAGAACGGAACCTATATCAGTACTACAAAAGCTTATCGAAATTTAGATAAATCAAAAGTTTTGCCTCACTTTATTTGTCCAGAAAACGAAATGGAACAGTGGGTCATTTTATGTCAATCATTTATCCTTTAAAAGAAAGCGAAAAGTAATTTTCAGAAAAGTCTTCTAAACAATCATCTTCTGATTTCGTCCATCGCAGCGCCATTAGACCCTAGCTAAAAAACCACCTTCATTTTCATTCCTGATGTCTATATCTAAGTACGAAAAGACCCCTTGCCCCATGTCATCGGCCCTTTTTCATTTAAAGTACAGATTTAGAACATTTGCGTCACCCAATTTTTTTTTACAAAATAACTCCGTGTCACTTGCACCTTTTTTTGCCCTTTGTTCTGTTTCTCGTTTTGTAAGAAGACAGTGGAATGCCCATTAATGTGAATTTGCGATGCCACCTTTTTTTGTAGAAATATTCCCAAAATAAATTCAGATTTTTAGGGAAATGAGTTTTCTTTTGTGCTTGTAATAGTTAGTCTAGAAGCAAACGCTTTTGGAAGGTTATTGTTATCGGCGTAGAATAGGACAAAACCCAAATGGTTAAAAATAGTTTAAAAGAAAATTTGAATTATGATAGGGCACCCAGCATTGGAGCATGGACAGGCGTACCGGGTTTTACCGAGTTTTAATGTTGTGTTAAACTTATTAATCTAAACAAAATTAAAATCGTAGAGTATTTAAATTAATTATCTAGTTTATGTTGATATTTATGGGTGATCTCAAAATTAAAAATCGCAGAATATTTAATTTAACCAGCGGATTCATGTTTAGTTCACTAAGACACGAAAGTTGGATTTGAAATAGTATTATAATTATTTATTTTTATTCTAGTGACTCGATACACCTTAAAGGTCAGTAAGGAGGCAAACTTATCACGTTGCAGAGGTGAAATCAAATATTTTATTCAAAAATATTATAATACAATGGGAACTGTGCAATACTTACCATAAAATGTATCACACTATCTATAATTATGAAATCGTACTGCAGGAAGTCTAAAATACTATTCTTATATCATGTACATCATACTATTTCAATAAATGCAGAAATATCTAATACAATCTTATATTTAAAAAAAAATACTACATGCAAATTGTACAACAACATTTCATTTTATTTTCTTTTATTAAAACATCTGCAAAAATTTATATTTACATATAAGTACAAGTAAGTAACTAAACTAATATATCATACAAGCCTATTCCTTATAAATCTAACCGAATGTTAGCAGTTCCAATATTCATTAAAAAAAAAACTGCTGTTGTATCGATTTATAATGTAAATGTTAATTTAAATTTGTATACTATAAATCTATATACATTAAGGATTCCATTTATTCAGATTACATTCCAACGACAAAAAATACAAATGCATACCTAATCTGGTTTTATATAGCATAATGGCGGACTTCCTTTGGTGTCGGTCAAAGAGGCCAATTTTTTTACTCAGTTTTATGTCAGTGGGTAAATCGATTTGCCATTCTGACCGTGTGAAAATGAAAATTGTTTGCATATAATAGTTGGACAAATAGTTAATTTTTCCCGCTAGATAAAAATCGAATGTGCGAAGGAAAGAAATCATCAATGCTGTTTAGAACATCTTTTTGCTGTTAATGATTTTTTCTAGCAACACAGATCACACAATTGTCCAACTATTTTATGCAAACAATTTTCATTTTCACACGGTCAGAATGGCAAATCGATTTACCCACTGACATAAAACTGAGTAAAAAAATTGGCCTCTTTGACCGACACCAAAGGAAGTCCGCCATTATGCTATATAAAACCAGATTAGGTATGCATTTGTATTTTTTGTCGTTGGAATGTAATCTGAATAAATGGAATCCTTAATGCATATAGATTTATAGTATACAAATTTAAATTAACATTTACATTATAAATCGATACAACAGCAGTTTTTTTTTAATGAATATTGGAACTGCTAACATTCGGTTAGATTTATAAGGAATAGGCTTTATTAAATATCATTAAGATGCACATTTGAACTCCCTGTAAAAGATTCTGTGCAAGTAAGTATACATTTGAATGCTTTTTTTAATGAAACTAGAAGCTTATTTTAAATTAATTGCGTGAGTCAAGGTTCTATTTTTAAAAAGTTCATATTGAAAGTGATCAGGCAGTATTGCAAAACAGAAGAGGATGTGTTCATTCAAAATTATTTATTTTGCAAAATTTTTGAAGTATCTATTTTTTTTTTAAATTTAATCAAACAAACTCCAAGTTTTTGTTTCTAAATCAACATGCGGTATAAAATAAAACATAAATGGTTTTTATTACTATTATCTTCTGTTATAGTATACATCTAAGATATAAGTACTGATATAATTAAATAAGGTTTATTGTGTGGTACACTGCAAATCTCTGAACAGATTATGAACACATTGCAGAATACTTTATTTGTCTCCTAGTTTAGATCACATTACAGAACACTTTCTGGAACATATTTTGAAGTGCCTTTCCAAACACTTTATTTTGTCTCCCTTTTTAGATCACAATCCGGAACGCATTTTGGCACTCATTTAGAAGCACCTAATGGAACAATATTTTCTTCAGAACACTTTTAGAACGCATTTGGCAACGCTTTTTGGATCTCATTCGGAAACACTTTCCAAAACACATTCAGGAACATTTTTAGAAACATATTCGGAAACGCATTTTCAAAACACATTCGGGAATGCTTTTTCAAAACACATTCGAGGACGCTTTTAGAACACTTTCGGAACTCCCTTCAAAACACTTCCCGTAGGATTTACGGCACACTTTCAGTAACACTTTTATTGAGCAGCAGTTTGTTGTATGGAATAAAATTTAACACTTGCTTTAAATTTTTACATGCAAAATGTTTGTAGTCTTTAAAAAAAACTGGTACTTCTGTTTCATTTTCAGCGGTCATGTCGACTTGTCTTATGGGCATAAAACAGAAGAATTGTTTTCTTAAAGACTTCAAAACATTTTTTATGCAAAAAAATGGAGCATGTGTTCACTTTTTACCATATAGCAAACTGCTACTCAATAAAAGTGTTACTGAAAGTGTGCAAAAATCATACCTAAACTATTTTGAAAGGTGTTTTGTAAGTGCAAAAAATAGCGTTCCTCTATGCGTTTTGAAAAGCATTTCCTGCAAACTGCCACTCAAATTAAAAGTGTTGATGAAAGTATGTCAAAAAGAATTCAATCGTTTACGCCAGATACAATTTTCAAAGATATTCTATTTCTGCATATAAATAAAGAATGCCAAAAGCTCCACTTGATATACCAAAAAGATTTAATTTTGTTAGTAATTTCTAGTCACCGAATTTTTCTAGAAAAGTCCTTGAATTTATAATAAAAAATGAAAATCTCCCGATTTCTGCCTGGGATCTCCTTATTTTTAAATCTAGCAGGTTGGCAACTCTGGTAAATGTCTTAACTTTATAAGACAATCTTACTATAATGGTTAACAATAAAATGCTCATAAATAAATGTTACATAATTCATGAGTCAATCAACTCATAATTCTAAAATTTGACTAAAAGCAATTTAAATTTTTGAAATTAATTTCAATGAATTAACGCGCAATTATGTTAGAATTTAACATGGATTTTTTTGAAAACTAAGTCATTTATCTTTGTAAAAACATATGGCAATTTAACTAGCCCTTCTCCCAGTCTATTAATTTTTCATGTTGAGTTAGTATATTCCTGCAACTACAAGATGCTTTTGTGCAGATTTACGGCAATGCTGAAGACATGTATGCCTGTCTAACCTACCGACCCAGCTGCTTACTTACCTCCCTGCCTAACCTATCTGCCAGCCTTACCTTACCTGTCTATACCTGTCGGCCTGCCTAAACAACCTACCTGCTTGCCTGATAACCTGCCTTAACTACCAATCTGTTTGAATGTCTGGCTGCTTAATTTACCTACCTAACTATTTTCATTAGTTACCCTACTCTACCTTTAGTATATGACTAACATGTCTGCCTAACCTTATCTTACGTACCTGCAAACTTTTATTGGCAATAATTGTGATTATTGTTTTCCTTGTCTATTTTGTTACCATTTAATTTCTTTTTTTGTATTCTATTGGAGAAAATCTATTGTGAAAATTTTATGTATTCTATTGGAGTTAGAAAAATTTTTAAAGCAACATAACTTCAAAAGCTCAAATGAACGTATTAGTAAGATGCAGTATGGTTTAAGTAAATACATATGCATGTCCTATACTGAAAAACTAAGCTCCTCGTCGCAACAGCCCATTATCGGGCCAAGTCCTTCCGTGCCCAATTCAGCTTTCGTTACCTAGGGTTCTGGGCTGCTATGCATACGTGGTCAACCTACGCAGGACCCCCAGTATTTGGTTCCCAATCATGCTTCGTCCTCATTTTACGACCCACTTATATTATGAAAGGCTGAGGGAAACTCGCCTAATCCGGGATTCGAATCCCGGACCTGTGGCATGGCAATACGAAGCACTGCTATTTTGCATCATATCTTATACTAATGATCTTAATCTCACTAGAAAATAACTTGGGTCACCAACCAAAATTTAGTTAGATTATGAATGTCTTATTCTAACGTTAGAATTAAAACAATGAAGGTATGCATATCTGATTTACCATGTACATAAATGTTAAAAGATATTTTTGTTTTAACATTTTAAAAAATGTCTTTGTATTTGAAATTTTAAAATGTGGTTTTGACAAATTTACTTAAGCATGGCATACTTTACGAGTTTTTATTACATAAGAATATTACGATATGATCCATAAACTGCCTTTGGGAAAAGTAAATGAAACACAAAAAAATTGCAAAAAAATAATTTTAATAAGAAAGAATCAATTAACCGTACGTGAATACATACAAAAAATATAATGACATACAACAAATACAATGTTATTAAAATTTTGGAACCATCTAATCCTTGATTCAAATTTCAAATAAGATACCAAGACCCCCCCCCCCCCCCCAAAGTCAAAATAACTATTTTCAGAAGTCTAATCGGATCGAGATTCGAAATCCAGATCATTTAAATGTATAGCAAAATCATAAATTTTAGAGTCAATAACACAATCGATTTCTTACAATTCACACCTGGTAAGATGTTTCCTCCACAGATAGGATTATTAAAGCAGCCACGTCCCGCACAAACTTAAATATAAGGATTTCAAAATGTTTTCAAAAAGATTCACGTTGCGGGTCTTAGTTTACTTGTTTAAACTTGTTGTCCAGTGTCTTCTGTGGTTGCCAAACTGTTGCTGTCCACTTCTACCTTCTGTTAGGAGTTTTAAGATAGCCAACTACTTTTGGTAATCTAAAAGCGCGGTCAAGTGATTAAAAGTGTTGCAACCTCAAATGTGCAAATGTACAAGTGTTCTATGAAGTGTTTAAAATCTGTTGAGATCCTAAAATTAGTTTGAAACTCTATCAAAACAGATTTTCAATCCTTGTAATTTTCAACGACAATGTATTCTACCATGTGATTCAAAAGTGTTTGTAATATGTTCTGTAATATGTTCCAAAAACGTTCGCAATGTGATCCAAAAGTGAAATTCAACAAATCCCTTAGCAGAACACATTCTGAACACTTTGTCAGCGGTTCTGGAACGCTTTTAGAATTCGATCTATGCGACGGACCGCATGTGGAACACTATCGGAACACAATTTTCATGAAAGCGCGCTAAATCTGTTCCGAATGTGTGTCCCGAGTTTGCAGTGTATATAACAGTAAATAACAATTTGGATATGAAATTTAATTTTCTTAAACATACAATTGGGTCATTCTACTCCCATGAACTATCTCATTTATCTCTTCAATGACAAAACAAACAATCTAAATCTGTTAAAATAAGGTAAATTCATTCGTTCGACATCACTATGGAATTTAAAGGCATTTCTCATTTTGATGATAATTGCATTTTGTTTGCATGTTTTTGTGAAGTATTTGTCCTTCCTTTCTTGCACCCTCTGTTACGAAACGTAATTAGGTCTAAAGATTGAAAAATAATTGAATTATGCCGTTTACTAGTGAGAATCGGAATAGGAAGTATTCATTTCCATCTTCTATTAATTACATTAGTCAATGTTCTATATTTGAAAAGTTAAAAATGAAAGTGATCGGGCAGTGCTGCAAAACAGAAGGCCGTTATGTGTTCAATGGTCCTTCATTTCAAATCATTTATTCAACAAAATTGTTTTAGGTATCTATTTTTGTAAATTTAATCAAACACACTTCAAGTTTTTGTTTCTAAATGAACAAGCGATATAAAATAAAACGTAACTGGCATTTATTATTATCATCCGCCGTTATGGTATAAATCTAAGATAAGTAGCAAAATAAAAAAATGATTAAAAAATTTTTGTATATATATTTCAACCACTTAAAGTAAGATAATTGTTTTAACTGTTCCAATAATAACTTTTAAAATTGAATTTTTTTTAAGTACTAATAAATTTTGCAGTGTTTTAATGATTGAAGTACTTAGAATTCGAATTTTTCAAATTCGTATTTTTAATATTTTTTCTCGATGTACTGAATTTGTTTCGACGCATCATATTTATCTGTAACATGTGTAGCTTGGGCTGTGAAAGTTTGCGACGGATAGACGGGCGAACGGATGTAGGTAGCCTTTATAAAACGGATATAGCCTTTATAAAAGCTTTCACTTCTTACGTTATAAAAGTAGTGTGAAGGCGAAAATTTATTTTTACCTTAATAGTTTGTTTAAAACATGACATGAAACATGTTTGTTTATCTAATTTCTAAAGTATATTTTAGTTTATTACTTAGCTCTAAAAATGTTTATTCAGTTAAAACATATATTTTCTCCGTTACACATGCACAAAATATGAACTATTTGACGAAATCGTATTAGGGAAAAATAGGGATGAAGGGAAAAACATGTTGTTTCTAATGCCACTCGGAAACCGAGCCCGGAGTAGAGGACTACCCGATTTAATGCGAAGAAGGCGGCTTCCGTTTTTATTGAGCGCCACAAGGGAGGAAGTCCGACTGTTGCCCGTCAGCATGACACATCCGTTTTACAGGAAGGTCAATTTCACACATCCATTCTCACTCACATATCAGAATTTTGATCCAGATCAAATGCCTATAATCCCCTGATCTGGCACCCCCAGAGGTATTAATTTGGTATGGGAACATGGAGGACTTTGTGACCACGACATATTTAACGTGCCCTAGCCACCATTAGTCAACACGGCCGTCTTTAGACGAGTACAAACGCCGACCCAGCGACCATCAGAATTGCGAGCGCCGCCGAGGACAGAACCCACAACCCTTCCGATGCGAGCACGACGCTTCACACGACTGAGCTACCGCGGCTCGGAAAAACATGTGACCACATTATGTTGCACCCAAGAGAATAAAAGTAAATTTTAGAAATTATTATTCTATATTTAATTACCTTTTTAATAAAAATTTGTATCTTACAAAGATGAGATGCTTTTTATAGAATGATCCATATTTAATTTAAGTTTTGTGTGTTTGTCCCTTCATCAAATGTCTAACGAAACATAAATAAACTTGTATTATGTGGCTCAGTAGTTGAGATGTATTACGTATTCGCCTCATAAGCCCAAGTTTGCAACACCAGCTGAGTCAGATTTTCTGGATGGGAAAATGATCAGCACGCATGTCATATGATTATGCGGCAAAATCGAATATCGGAATAATTGACATCCACAGACAGGTCAGATTCATTATAATCTGAACTTCAAATTAGGTAGCAAGAATCGCTTAGATGGTGCCACAAAAAATGGCTCTCAGTCCTGGGGAATATGCCGAGTCTGCAAAGGCTAAGCCACTAATAATGTAGACCCGTTGGAAAAAAAGAATATACTTTTACTCTCTTGTATTTTACACACCATTTCGTGTTTTTCAATTTCCTGCTTTCAAACATGATTTATAACACTTTATCATAATTTGAATTGTAATAAAAAATCATTGAAAACAAATCGATTATAATTGTATCATCAATAACTGTGCATAAGTAGGTTTTTCCTGAATAACTTTTTTGTAATATGATTTCACTTTACAAAATGGTTTTAGACATACTTTCTCCGACTTCGAATTAATTTACTCACGCCTCGATTAAATTAAATCACAAGTAATTAAGATATAATTAGGTCAATTTTAATGGTCTATTATGCTTTTTGAGTAATTATATCAGTATTCCCACCGAATTATTCGTTTATTTGGCGTATGACGAGTTTACTCTCTCTAAAGAATGTTTCTTATATTTTTTGGTTTTAAAAGTTTTAACTGATCTTTAAAAACTTTGATTTGTATTTTGTCTGTTAACTTTTTATATTTAGTTTTTCGTAACTTAGTAGTCATGCTACAAGAAACTTTCACTTAAAACCATTTCCAAGCAAGGCTTTAATATTTAAACACTTAAACCATTTCCATACAAGGCCTTAATTTTGAAAATGAAATGAACAAGTAATCGCTTTCATTTCTAAATTTCCAATTAAACTTTTATACATAAAAGTTTCGTATAACATATAAAGCATGTATGGTATGGTACATATATATATTCCAGCTTGTTCAGAGAACCGCTTTAAGCTTTCGTCAAGTGGAACAGGCACAGAATTCTTACAGTCACAAAGAAATGAATAACACATAGACAAATAACAATATTTATTGACAGTCACAAACATCCATGCCTGACCGGGATTCGAATCCGACCTCAGCAGCTCCAAAGGCTAGAATCCTAACGATTGCGCCACCGGAGCGGCATAAAGTATGTAAAGAGTTTATATTTGTGTTATAAAAAATAACTTCCATTATCTACTATAATTTTTTGTTGAATTAATAAACATTTATCACTTTCTTTAAAAACTGTCCTATTTTACCCCACCTGTCCCTATTCATTCATATTTTACAAATATAATTCGAGTTGAAATCTATTAATCAATCAAAATTAACCCAAAGACAACCTGCTCCTTCCTTATTTGCTTATTTTGACCTTACTCTGTTTCTGTAGGCAATTTTTTAAATACAAAATTAATATAAAATATGTTTATCTTACAACATAACCTTCACATTTTTTTAGCAGAAATATGGTTGCTAAGTCATGTTCTACCGAGTCGCCAAACAAACAAAACAAATCACCAAATAACTTTAAATTTCACATACTGTTAGCTATTACTAAGTCATTTTAACCTAATAAAATTTATTTACATCATTAACCCTTTCAGTCCCAAAAATTTACTACACTACAGAAACATCTGATATTCACAAAATAAGCTTATTTTAGGTCAAATATACGAATTCATAAGGGAAAAAAATCCATTTAAATTTTTTATATGGTTTTTGAAACAATGCCAAAATTCTTTAACTGTGGAAAACAAATAAATAAAAATATATTTATTACCTAAAAAACACTTCAAGTTATATATTTTAAGGTGTCTGACCATATTATTAAAAAAAATTTAGTAATTATTTTAACCGAAATAGTTTAAATTGTGTTTTAAATATGTGGAACTGAAGTGAACTTATAAAAAATCAGGAGAAATGCTTGTTGACTATTTTCTAAATAAAAAAAAAGTAGTTCTGACTTCTATTGAGATTAAAGTAAAATTTTGTCTGATAGAACAAAGTGTGAAGAATCGAATGATGTGTGTTTGGATGTCATAGCGGGACATAAACATTTTGAAAAAAATATTGAAAGTGATGATGCCAAATGGCATCACTGGGACTGAAAGGGTTAAAAAATAATTAAACTATAATTGCATTTCTGAACTAATAATTTGACAAATCAAAATTATTCTATTAATGCCAAAACGTCAATTTTCGATCTAATATGACAGCCCCTACAATCTTCCCAAAGTATAGAATCCGATCCCATCGAGTTATCTTGAAAATTCGAATGCCCGGTTTATAACGAGCGGAAACACCTGCCGATCGTGACCATAACAGCAGACGATTTCACCCTTCCGTTATTGTTCTATCTTATCTTGTCGATTACCTGCGACAGGTGATTTTGATCACGGCTCTCCCCCGCAAGCTCCGCCCACCCATCCGCAACGGAGGAATTTCGAGTTTCGTGATAGAACAAACACCAAGCGATAGTGGTGAAATTTATTTTGTTATTTTATTTCGAATTATTAAATTTAAAAAAAAAATGGAATTTTTTTGTATATATTTTTTTTTTTTTTTTTGTATATACTTGCAGTTGGCAAATGACAAATGACAGTGATTGTTATTTGAGTGCAGACGCTTTTTCTAAAGAAGGTGTTGATTCTTCGCATGATTTCAAACATTGAGTTAGGAAAAAGAATAGTGCTGCCCATGTATGTGCGCAGTAACGCTCAAAAGAAGAAGGCTAGAGCGATGCATCTTGGGATACCTCAGTGCCAGTTGTCATGTGCAGTAGCTCAAAAATCCGCTAAAGCGATGCATCTTGGGATACCTCAGTATGCGCAGCAGCTTGAAAAACCTGACATCCCTCCTTCAAACCATTTGAACTGATAGACCCCTCCTAGATGATGAGGTTTCCTATAGTATACTATAACCGTAGTTCTATGGTTTGTCCAAATAAAGTTGTTGGACTGATAGACGACCCCTCTACTCCTCCTTCCTAACTCTATGATTTCAAAGCATTTAGAGATATAATTTTCGCCAAATTCCTCAGAGATGAGGTTGCCTATCGTATACTATAATCGTAGTTCTATGGTTTGTCCAAATGTTGTTGGACGCTGAACAAAGTACGGTTGTGTGTGCAATCAATGGTTTCAACCGATTGTTTCATTTTTAATTTCCAGGGAATATGACTTAAAAAAGACATCTGTTACACCCAGACTTTAACAATAATATTTAGCATACAGACATTAAAAGATCACCAGCACTTTTTGCCAGTTGGCCAGCAACTGCATTTCTCTGCACCCCAATATCGAAAACAGTCCGTATATACTAAAACATTATTTGTTATCTTAAAATTAAGTAAAAGACGGATGAATTTGTTTTGATCAAACAAATCAAGCAACATTAATTAAAAATAATCAAAATATCAGATATTAAAAGATAGCAATTCAGTACGATTTCTTTTATTTTAATAAGTTTTAAACTGGGTTAGAGGAAAGTCTATTAAAACAATATTGAAATTCTTTTTGAATTCCAAATATGCTTATTTGGTTTGGCGAAAACAGTTTTATTTTTATTTCAATAAATTTTAATAAAACTTTTTTTCATTAGAATTTAATAATTTTCTGATTCTATACATTAAATTCAATACCCCTATTGGAATAACTGGTTTGTTTTTCCTGTGAATTCCAAAAATAAATAAATAGATTTTATTATATATATTTCTCCTGGTTGGAATTGCTGTTTAGAATGACATACTCTTGCAGAATAGTGTTATTGTAACGAAATTTAAATGCAATTTAGAAGAATAGATAGACTTACAAAAGAAGTTTAGCTTAAAAAATTAGAACAAATATCAATAATTATTTATGGACCGCTCCCCCCCCCCCCATCCCCCAAAAATATGGTTATGTCTAATGTATATCCTACTGAATTGTTATAACTGACTTTAAAATCGCAAATTCACTTAAGAGCATTTTTTTTAAAATTTTAATTCAGCAAAAAGTTCGAAAAGAACTGAAATAGACAATATTGGCTTTCTTCATTAATTTTTTTTTCTCAAACTAAATTATTATTCTGCGTTCTTTGCTTGGTTCAAATCCTAGCATTTGTTCGCGCGACATTTGGCGCGTTTCAAAAATGTCGCCAACGCTTTAAATGACGCTTGCTTTTTGTTCAAGTAAGTATCAGTAAAAGTCTGTAAAAAATGATACTTTCGAATTATTTAGCGATAAAAAATATGAAACAACCCCAAATTGAATTAATAAAAGAAAAATTTTAATCAAAACTAACCACCTTTTTTATATGATGTGTGAAAATCTGTAAACTCAATCTCATTTTTAAACAATTCTGTCCCATTCAAATAAGACTGACCTTACACTATAGCTCATGAATTTGGACAGTAAGATTAATCAAATAATATACTCTGTAATAATATACTCTGTATCAAATAATATACTCTGTAAGATTAATCAAATAATAACACAATTCTCACGGATTAACCAACCATCAATAGTATAATCTTGAGTTTACCATAATAATTTATTTTGAAAAAGTTCTTTTGTGAGGGATGACAAAATTGATTAAGTTTTGGTAACCATAACTACCGGAAACGGGAAAGTTCATCTCTCCGTCACATCTTTGTTGCATTGAGTGATTACCATCTCAAACTCACACATAAACATCTTCAATCAAAATAATGTCCAATTCATTTTCAGACAGACAACAATATCAAAGTTAAAGATTTTAAAGAAATATCAACTCATTTTATTTAAAGTGTTCTTATAATCCTAACTGCCTGCTTTTTATGAACTTTTTGTTATTTTTGTTAGGTTAGCTTAGGTTTGAATTTCTTCGCACTAGAGCTACACGAGGGCTATTGGCGACGGGCGTCGTATTTTAGAACCACAGTCAGGTGACGATCCAACACCTGAATAGGCACCCAATGCAACCGTTAAGGGCGACATCGTACGCAGCGTTAGGACTTTGAAGGATATTTTACGTGCACTACCTTATACAGGGTATTATTCGTCGGACATTTTTGGCTGCACGGGCCGTTTATAGGTCGGCATTGTTATATTTGTACTTAGTATTTATTTATCATATTTTTTTTACAATATGATATTCAACAAAAAAAATGTATTAAAAAATCAGCTATGTAATTTAAAAAAAAATATTTTATTGAGGAAAGTTATTAAAACTAATAAGCAGATTATAAAAAAATGCAATGTTTTGCAAGCATTTACTTCAAATCCTATAGCACTTATATATATATTTTGTGATTGTACATAACATAGTAAATATTAATAGTTTATTAAATTTAAGCAATAATACTCTTCTGAACACTTACTAAAACACCGATAGTTTTTCAGGAGCAGTCGATAGGAATAGTTTAAGATTAGCTTAGGTTAAGATTAGCTTAATAGTTTAAGATTAGTTAAGATTAGTAATCTTTAAGATTACAACATCTTATTTGCTGTAGCTAAAACTAGCAGTTAACCATTAACGAAACATTTGTGAATACAATTAACACACCACCTTTGATGCAGCAATTAACACAAAACACCTTTGCTTACGAATAAAAATGTTAGCTTTAAATATTTCAATTTTTTTTCGTAGAAAATAATTTGTTCTACATAAATAATTCGGTACAATAGTCTTCAATTGTCTTATATGTTGTGTTTATTTAATAAAGCTGCAGTATAATTCCGATATATCTTTATGGTAAACTCAAGAAAATACTATTGACATGTTAGTTTATCTTCTAAAAATGCGTTACAGAGGGTAGAGTAGAATTATCCTATGCATTTAGGACTTTACCACATTAAGACAAAATCAGAAATTCGGATAATTGAAGAGCTTTAAAAAAAAATGGTATATTTTAATCAATTACAGAACTTAGAAGAAAAATCATTTTCGCAAGGATTTTTTTTTTGCCAATTGTCGTTAATGTTTGAATATATGACATTTGTGCAAAGCACAGTAACAGTAAACAATTACTTCATGATAAAAGCTAGTATCGTAACGGCTTTATTCAAAATCTTACGACAAAATTCAATTCTTTTCTTCCCAAAAAACTTTCTCCTCCAAGGTCACGTGACTATCGGAACGGTGATCGATGGCGTAGTTCGTGATCGGAATCGTGATCGGACGAAATCGTGATGGTCTTGCACTTGCTGGGGGTGAACGATTCGTGACGAAGCAATGTGTCGGGATTCACGTAAACTTCACATGGAATTACTCCATAGAGTTAAGAAGAAGTTAGAAATGTTGGCACGAAAACAATTCCGAAGCAGTCCGAAAGTCGCCAAGAACCTCAGTAAGCCTAAACAAACCGTTCACTTAAAGTTAGTTTGATGTAAAATGACATAACTAACACCTCACCACGTAAATGACACCTCTAACATCTGGTGTAAATATAAGGTTTTTTTAAAAAAAATTGTCCAAGTGTAAGTTAATTGAAAAAAATCCTTTTTTTTTGTAGTTAATTTATAAAATTTTTCTTAATAACTTCTTTTCTTGTAATTTGTATGTAACTCTAGAGGGTCATTGCATGCATCAGTTCAAAACGAAGAATTTAACACATAATTAATGTTTATAGGAGGAAAATTCAATGTGGTAGACTTGTTAGCGTAAACCTCTTTTTTTAGTAGAGAAACACCATTTAATAGTTATTTAGCTAACAAGTGCGAAAAGTAAGGTTTTGTTACGAGTTTGATATTTATTTCACGAGACCGGAGGTCGAGTGAAATAAAATGAAACGAGTAACAAAACCTTAATTCGCACGCGATAGCTACAAAACTTTTTGCAATTCCATTAAAAATATTACAACGGCCATACTATCTTTATTTGGAAGACATTTTGCACATTTTGTAAAATGGATTTTAACGTTCTTAATTTACCAATGGAAATAGTAGAAGCAGCTGAAGCTGCAACACTTAGTTTACTTCCCGAGAAGTCAAAAAATACTTACGATAATGCTTACAGAAGATTTGAAGATTGGTGCAATTCGAAAAACGTCAACGGAATAAACGAAACTGTGTTATTGGCGTATTTTTCAGAAAGATCAAAGCAAGTGAAATCGTCCTCATTATGGTCAGAATACTCCATGGTTCGAGCACAATTGATGGCAAAGGAAAATATGAATATAAAAACTTATGCAAGATTGCAAGCATTTCTAAAACGAAATTCCGTCGGATACCGTCCAAAAAAGGTAAAAGTGTTTTTGGAAGAAGAAATGCAACGGTTCTACAAAGAAGCCCCAGATGATAAGTATCTTGCAATGAAGATTGTTATGCTTTTCGGTTTATATGGCGCTTGCCGAAGGGATGAAATACACAAACTTACAATTGAGGACATCGAAGATAAAAATACGCTTTTAATTGTAAATATAGAAGTCAACAAAACAGACCATCCAAGATCTTTTGTTGTCAGTGGAGAAATGGGCGGTGTTAATGTTTTAAATCTATATAGAAAGTATATCTCTCTGCGAAAGCCAGAAGCCCCACATCGTCGTCTGTTTGTTTTTTATTCTAATGGGAAATGTTCGACACAGCCGATGGGCATAAATACCATTGGTAAAGTGCCAAGTAATATCGCCAAATTTTTAAATTTGGAAAACCCGGAACTGTATACTGGACATGCCTTTCGCAGATCGTCTGCATCTCTCCTATCGAATAAAGGAGCAGATATAACAACTCTGAAACGACATGGCGGATGGAAGTCCAATTCAGTAGCAGAAGGATACGTTGAAGAGTCCATTTCGAGAAAAATAAACGTTGCTAATTTGCTGTTTGGCGAATCGGCACCAGACATTCAAGCCAAGAAATCCGAGTTTGTCGTAGGACAGTCATCAGTGCCTTCAGCTCTTACTATACAAAACTGCAACAACTGTGAAATTAAGATAAATATCAATTCAAAATAGAATTTGAGCTTTAATGCCACTGCTGATAGCCATAACACGCTTTGAAATATGCTTGTAGATGTAAGCCTTAATAAATATACGTTTTTGAAAGAGCAATAGCAGTTTAATGAAATCATCGAAAAAGCAAAAAGCACTAGTGTGAAAAACATGTCACATGACCTACTTTTCACACTAGTGCAATAAAGTCCTGTTTTTTAAATTATTCCGCGTGCGAAAACAACGCATTTTTTTAATGAAATTGCAAAAAATAAATAAATTATATTTAAATTAAAAAAATGTCAAAATAGTATTATTCCTTATATTTGAAATCACTATGCCAAATTTGGGAAAGATTAAAGTAATAGTAAGAAATTTAGAATTTTGTAGGCTTCAGAAAGAGATCTGAATTTACATAATTATATGTTAGAATAATTTGATTTTAGCAATTCCCTTCACAGACTAGACAAATACACAGTGATTGCAGTTCTATTACGGAGTAAAAAATCGCCAAAAAGATGCAATAAGCCTATACAAACTCCAGTCCACTTTAGAATATGCGCCAAATAGTTCGCCGAGAGCGTTTGTTTAGGCTTACCACAAGGCGATTGATGACTTCACTTGGCAAATCAGTTTTTGTATTGGTTTTTGCCCAGCAGCATCGCTATCTTCGTGTTAACTCTATGAATGACTCTTTTGATTGGGTGGGTACACGTAAAGTAACTGGGTTCGATACAGAGAATTGTTTGAATTTTCCAAAATGATTTTGACAAATGATCTGACAAATTGATTTTTGGGAACTAGGATACCCTCCAAACATGTTTTTGTTTCTTAATTATTGCATAATAATTATTCGTAACCAGTTTTTTAAAATTGAAATCGTGTTGGAAATGACGCAAGTAGGAAAAAAACATTTTAATTAATTAAGAAGGGTTTTGAAAATAGTGCTTTAAATTTACAAATTGTTAAGGATAAATATTACAATTATTTTTTTAAATAAAACCCTTTAACAAAGTATGATTGATTTTAGTTATGATAATGGTATTTGGTGATTAGCTCCATTAAATATGAGTAATTTCCAAATTTGAACATTCAATATTCCCTGGATTATAGTTGTAATTAAAGTTTCAATTAAAATGAATCACGATTAAAAATAGAGTTAAACTTTAAAAGAAGCACTAAAGAAGTTATAAAATATAATTTTTAACAAGAAATGGGTGAATGGAATATTGAAGTTATGGATGAACTTAAATAATGTCAAGAACCAGACAATAAGCAATGTTTTAGCGATCGTATTTGATTGAGTTCATTTAACAATTCATGAGATACATAACGCTTCGCCCTTCTGTAATTAATGGTAATAATAATGTTAATTAATATAATAACAATGTAATATTTACAGAGATATATCTATTAGATGATTCCTTATATTTTCATGCATTGCTTTACTGCCTAGACGCGGTTAGGTAAACTGCAGTAACCAAGACAAGGAGTTGGACTATTTTTGCTCTGAAAAAATCACTCTTTCTGTATACTTTTTTATGGGTTATAGTTATTCAGCGCTTGCAGCAATGGTATAAGTCTAGTTTCCTGCAGTTTGCTTGAAAATGGTAGTTTATTTTCAAGTGTTAGACCAACCTGTAATAGTACTTAACTTTTTTGCTCCATTAATTAACACATCTTTTTTTTTTGGACTCAGACATCCAGTTCTCATTTGAAATCAGAAATTTCAATTATAATTAATAACGGCTTACTTTACTTTTTATAAATGAATTTCTTCAATATCTATAACACTTACAAACTCACCAACTATAACCGGTCTTCTCATTTCCCAGGTGACGTAGGCCGCCTCGATCTCTTTCCTGTGCCCCAGACCCAGTTCGCCCCTCTATCGGAGGCTGTGTGCGTAGCGGTGTGCGAGCTCAATTCCGCCTCCGTGGTGGCCACCTCCGCGACGGTGCGTAAGCGGCTGTGCGTCGAGTTCCCGGAGATGCGGCTGCCCTCTTCCAGCATCCTGCACAACACCCTGGGACAGCTGGTGAAGGAGCGGAAGATATAC
This sequence comes from Hylyphantes graminicola, assembly GCA_023701765.1. NCBI lineage: Eukaryota > Metazoa > Arthropoda > Arachnida > Araneae > Linyphiidae > Hylyphantes > Hylyphantes graminicola. The sequence goes on along the minus strand of CM043116.1, from coordinate 61,216,475 downwards.
CATACGGGAGAAGGTGAGTGTGTTAATTTAGTTATAAAGGAAGGTATAGGTCGATGTAGAAATACACTGTTAAAAAGTCGATGCAGAAATAAACTTTACAAAAGTCATTGCAGAAATGCACTGCTAAAAAGGTCGATGCAGAAATGCATTGTTATAAAGGTCGATGCAGAAATACATTGTGAAAGAGGTCGATGCAGAAATACACTGTTAGGAAAGTCGAAGAGGAAATGCACTGTTAAAAGCGTCGTTGCAGAAATACACTGCTAAAATGGGCGATGCAGAAATGCACCGTTGAAAAGGTCGATGTAGAAATACACTGTTAAAAAGTCGATGCAGAAATACACTGTTAAAAAGTCGATGCAGAAATAAACTTTACAAAAGTCATTGCAGAAATGCACTGCTAAAAAGGTCGATGCAGAAATGCATTGTTATAAAGGTCGATGCAGAAATACATTGTGAAAGAGGTCGATGCAGAAATACACTGTTAGGAAAGTCGAAGAGGAAATGCACTGTTAAAAGCGTCGATGCAGAAATACACTGCTAAAATGGGCGATGCAGAAATGCACCGTTGAAAAGGTCGATGCAGAAATGCATTATTAAAAAGAACCATACCCAGTTCACCCCTCTCTCGGAGGCGGAATGCGAGCTCAATTCCGCGACTGTGCGTAAGCGGCTGTGCGTCGAGTTCCCGGAGATGCGGCTGCCCTCGTCCAGCATCTTGCACAACACCCTCGGACAGTTGGTGAAGGAGAGGAAGATATACCATACGGGAGAGGGTGAGTGTGTTAATGTGGTTATAAAGGAAGGTAGAGGTCGATGCAGAAATTCACTGTTAAAAAAGTCGATGCAGAAATATACTGTTTAAAAGTCGATACAGAAATAAACCTTACAAAAGGTCGATGCAGAAATAAACCTTTCGAAAGTCAATGCAGAAATGTACTGTTTAAAGATCGATGTAGAAATGCACTGTTAAAAAGTTCGAAGCAGAAATGCACTGTTAAAAAGGTCGATGCAGAAATAAACCTTGCAAAAGTTCGATGCATGAATGCACTGTTATAAAGGTCGATGCCGAAATAACCCTTACGAAAGTCAATTCAGAAATGCACTGTTTAAAGTTCGATGCAGAAATGCACTGTTTAAAGTTCGATGCAGAAATGCACTGTTAAAAAGACCGAGACCCATGATCGCCCCTCTATCGGAGGTGGTGTGCGTTGCGAGCTCAATTCCGCCTCCATGGTGGCCACCTCCGCGACTGTGCGTAAGCGGCTGTGCGTCGAGTTCCCGGAGATGCGGCTGCCCTCGTCCAGCATCCTGCACAACACACTGAGATAGCTGGTGAAGGAGCGGAAGATATCACACGGGAGAGGGTGAGTGTCTTATAAATTAACTTATAAAGGAAGGTAGAGGTCGATGCAGAAGTACACTGTTAAAAAAGTCGATGCAGAAATACACGGTTAAAAAGTCGATGCAGAAATAAACCTTATAAAAGGTCGATGCATGAATGCACTGTTATAAAGGTCGATGCAGAAATGCACTTTCAAAAATATCGATTCAGCAATACACCGGAAAAAAGGTCGATGAAGATATGCACTGTTAAAAAGACCGAGACCCAGTTCGCACCTTTATCGGAGGCGGTAAGCATAGGGTGAGCGAGCTCAACTCCGCCTCCGTTGGAGGCCACCTCCGCGACTGTGCGTAAGCGGCATTGCGTCGAGTTCCCGGAGATGCCGGCTTCTGCATCCTGCACAGCACCCTCGGGTAGCTGATGAAGGAGCGGAAGATATACCACACGAAAGAGGGTGAGTGTGTTATAAATCAACTTATAAAGGAAGGCCCAGGTCGATGCAGAAATACGCTGTTAAAAGAGTCGATGAAGAAAAAAACCTAAAAAAAGTCAATGCAGATATGTACTGTTAAAAACTTGACAAAGGATTATAAGCGGGTCTCTGATCATTCACACAATCCAGAAATACATGCACCAACTGTTAAAAAGGTCGATGCAGAAATGCACTGTTAATAAGGTCGATGTGTAGTAATAATACACCATTAAAAAGGTCGATGCAGAAATATGACTTCTGAAACGTTTGAAAGCATGAAAGTTACCCATATATTCAGAAAAGTTTCTGATAGTTAAAACCTCCGATTATTTACTGTTTCTTAACGAAAAGGTTAGCAGTCGAAGGAACTAATTTAGACTTCTGTCGACGGAAGTTCATCCTCCAAAGCTGTTCAGTACTCCATTTATCATTTGTCATGTCTCGTAAATGTGGTTTAGAACATGTGGAATAAGTCAGCAACAAATTGGATACATCGATGGTACGATTTTGAATTATTTCAATGTACAAAGAAAAATATTATACATGCTCCATTATAGAAAAGTGGAAATTTAAACACAAAAAAACATTGTTGATTTTCAGAACTCGTAACGCATCCTTTCAGTCAATCTCCGCATAAGATAATCGAATTAGTTTCCTTTCTATAATTGTCTACAACTGCACTCATTCTGTTTTCCATACTGGAACTGTAATCAATACCAACATACAATGACAACTCTGATCTGCTTACAATATCCAATCTGAAATCCTCTTCCCCAGGTTACTTCGTGGTGAGTCCCGACACCTACCGCCAGATGTCCGCCTCCCCCGTGTGCGAGCGCCAGATGCTGATGACCAACGAGGAGGCCATCGTCAAGATGATGCACCAGGGGGGAGGGAGGCGGAGCACCGCCTCCATGCAAGTGGAAGCGATGGAAATCGAGGCCAGGAGGCGGGATGTCTCGTGCCAGATCACACAGGTAAAGCCTCGGTTTCCTCGGAGTCCGTCAAAATATTTAAGCGGTCGGACAAGTGCGGTGAGTGACGTCATACAAGCTACTGACATTGATTACGCTAGAGTGGTTTCCTAGGGAGCGTTGCCGGACAATTCAGCACGACCGCCAGAGAGACTTGCTGTTGAGTGAGTTGGGAAAATCTTGATGATAACGTTTTTTTTGCTGTTGTCTGTTGTGCGGTGTGCTTGCCCAAAACTTAAAATTTGAGGAAATGACGGAAGGCGAGAGTTGTTTTACGCTTGCTGAGGAAGAAATGCTAATTAATTTTGTGACAAAACACGAAGAACCAAAATTTTCCATTTTTGACATGCAAAGACGAAAACCAAAACAACTACAGAGTTAGTTGAGTGAGTTCGCTAGATTTCCAGTTTCGTGTCAACGTAACGTTCCGATGAAGCGGTGGCCGGTAGAGTGACGTCATCCACGTATAATAGCGGTCGCATTTTTCTGGCGACAGACTCCGAGGAAACCAAGGCTTAAGCCGGTTGGGATTGGCCGATTAAGAGGGACTGCCAGTCCCATACAGCTAATGCATTAGTTTCGGAATCACAGCTTCCAAAGTAGTATTGCTTCGTCATGTTAGCCCTTTTTTATAATAACATCGAAATGAAAAAACTTGAAAAGAAAATGTTATCTAGTTATTTAATTGTATATTTTTGAAGTTTTAAAATGCCAAAAATGTACAGCAAACGGCGACACTATTTTAAAACTTTGACGGAGTTCAACGTATTTACTCGTTTATCGCTCCAACTATATTGATGCTGATTGGTAACTCCAACGACTTAGGTTTTGAATAAATGGACACAAATTTTAGGGGGAGAGTGGGGGCTATAGGGACACATTTTTTCAACCTCTGTATTTCAGCAAAAATACAAGAATTTTAATTTCTTTTTCTTTTTTTTTCGAATTTTAATTTCTTCTTCCCATTGGCCCCCATAAGTGGGGTCTAATGGGACATGCTAAATGTTGCCTTAATTAAATATTAAAAAAGGAAAAGGAATCAGAAAATGATTAGAAGATAACATTTTAAAGCAAATACCATTTACATAATGTATACATAACGAATTTTTTTTTTTAAACAATTATTTCCCATTGAAAGCTAAAGTATCAAAGTTAAAACTCAAAATAGAAGACGCTCCCATAATTTTTGTTGAATCACTGGAAAAAGATAGTTTTATAACTAAATCTTTAGTTTTATAACTAAATATTCTAGAATTTATCCGAAACTTGTCCTCTTTTTCAAGGTAAGTGAATTTGAAAAGGCTGTCTTTTTCTTCAAATAGCTTACCCGGAGTTCATCGCCTTCTTTTTCAGAAATGAATCCAAGAGATAAAGAATAGCTTGCTTTTTAGCAAATTTTACCAACAACAAATTAATTATCTTCACTAAGCTCTGTTCAGATGTAATTAATGAAATTGCTGGTGGAAAATGTCTCTAATAAAGATACTTGAACTTTCACTTATTATACGATGAGAAAAGTTTAAAAAGTTAAAATTTTTTTTTTGGAAACTTGACTGAATAAGATGTTAGAGATTTATATAGATTCTTTGAGAGAAGCATGCAAAGCTAGGTTTATTCATGCAGCATTTGACCCCCACTGTTTCTGTCCCATTAGACCCCACAGTGTTGTTTTTAGTAAATGACCCAACACAGAAGCACGTGTATTTCACCACAGTATTTGACATAAACTATCTTAATCTAGGATATTTCATAGAAATTTTTTATGTAATATTTTAAAAGTGAACTAAAAAGGTGCATTTTTAACTAACTTTGAATTCTCTAAAACAATAATTCTTCTCTCCACTTCAATACATGCTTTTATGGCTGATTTTTGGTTGTTAAAATGTGAAGTCTAACTGTTACAATGCTGTAGTGTAGAAAAAAAAATTATAAAGAAAGTATATTTTTATAGTCCCGGCCCTTGTCCCATTAGAACCCACTCTCCCCTATTGTAAGAGGCTAATTTTTCATAAAGTGGTCATAGTTTGACATTAAAAAATATGGCTGTAATAAAAAAAAAATCATCGAAATGTCTTCTTTCCAATATAAAATAATAAAAAACTGAAATTGCAAATACAATCGGCTATATAAAAGGTTTTTAAATTGTGCCTTTCTGACGTTAAATTTATTAGTTTACGACAGTGGTTCCCAACCTTTTCTGTAACATCGCCCCCTTCTTTAATGTGACTAACACATATCGTCCCCCTTTAATTTATATAATTTGTCCAATTATAATTTGAGTTAAAGTATAACTAATAAAACCATTTTTTATTTCAAACACTTACTACCATATATAAAAACAACCAAAGCAGCTTTATCCGGTTACTCTTAAATAAAATCGTTAAAAAGGTTTATTTTTTTTCTATTTTTATTTAGATTTTTTCAAAGAATGAAAGTAAAATAATTAACTAATATCTTTAGACTCAATTCTGGAAAATTTAAGAGAGTTGACAATAAAAATTAAAGAAAAAAAATGAATGTTGAAAACTTTTTTATTCACTTTTTTTTATATCAATTATTATTTTTCAAGCTCATACGCAAGTCTTTGAGGCAAACATCCCATTGATTTCTTTGTTTGGTGAGGAGCTGGATAACAGAACTAACTCCTTTTTTAATTAAATATATATTGACGGAACGAGATGAGACGTAGTTCAGCTTTTTACCACAGATAAGGATCAGTGTAAATAAGTTTCATGCAGGCTAACTCATAACCTCTCTGCTTGAAATGAGTTTCGCCTCACTGTCATACTTCAGATCGTCAAACTCCATCTGCAAAGAGTTTTCAAGGTTATCTACAACCCACAGATTCAAAAGGGAAAGGATCGACAAAAAAAATAGGAATTTCTAACTTGGTCAAATATTCAAACCTTGTAAGAATATCAGTTTCAAAACTTGTCACGATGATCAAAAAAATTAGAATGGTTTTACTGTACAGTATATTTTAATTTTCCCCCTTTGAATACTCATCGCCCCCCTATCGCCCCCAAACTATTTATTGCCCCCTTGATAACACAAATCGCCCATTTGGGGGCGATCGCCCCCAGGTTGGGAACCACTGGTTTACGACGTAAAAAGTAATAACGGCAACGCAATGCCAAGTAGTGGTGCTGCCATCTACTGCTAGAATTTAATACTTCAAACGAACTTGAGTTTTTCGTGTTAGTCTGACTCTTTCTGATCTAAGATACGATGTGGGTTCAGTATAATATAATACAAAACACAGAAACGTAATAGTACAAACGTTCTTGTTTCTACAGGTTCCTCCTTCTCCAGACCTACAGTACCTGGACAGGAGTTCCTCGCTCAAGATTCTCCGCAGCTCAAACAAGTCTCGTGCCAAGAATGGGGATTCCTTTAAAGAGAACAGCGGAACTGAGCGTGAGGGGGACAGAGACAGCATCAACGAATACCAGAAAAGTAATGGGAACTGAAACTGTTTATGAATTTAAAATAACTGAGCTTTTGTAAAATTTCCAATGGGTGCTAGTTGGGCGTGTGTCATATAGCCTGCTCCAATTATTTCTGTCATACTAAGCTTTAAAATGTCGAGATGGAGGGCGTCACCTGTTTTTTTGTACAACACTTTGCTTCCAACTACTTAGAAAATCGTAATATGTTAAAATTTTGCACGCTCCTCTGTTGCTAAGCTGAGTTTCAATTAATGCTAAATGTTTTAAGAGAATACAGTATATCCAGTCTTCAAATTGGTTGGTTGGTAGACATATTTTCAGGCTTGTATGCTTGGTCGCAAGGACCCGCTTATAAACCATCGTCAAGTAGGACAACACAAGACACACACATACACAAATGACAGATGCTGCCATCTGTCGCCACCTCCACGATTCTTCAGATTATTATCGCACATCTTTCAAGTGTTATTTATCTAAATGAAGTTACTCAGAGGGCTCAGAGTAGGGAAAGTTTACTACCGATCAACCTTTATATTACGATCCATTCTCGATGTCTAGAAACAGGTTGCCACCACCCCTGGCCCTGGAATGTGTAAATAGCTGGAATTGTTTTTTATTCTACATTTTTTAATCTACACTTTGAAAACGAACGAGTGATTTTAACTCAGTCTGAGTTAATTTCACAGTCTAGAAAATGCACTTCTCCTATAGGAGTGAATCCTTAGTGTGTTTAACCTTCTACAGGATCACTCCGAACGAGTGATTTTAACTCAGTATGAGTTAATATTCACTGCTTTCCAGTGTCGAAAATGTACTTCTCCAACTGGAGTGGATTTCACTCTTTTGTTTTAAGAGTGTAGACCCGATATTCTGAGATAATTGGTCAAGTTTAACTTCACAAAGAATTTAAACTGCATACGACGTGTAGTTTAGAGGGAGTTGTAGAGGGTTTTCGGATAGACATTGTGACTGACGGGCCAATGTTTAATAACCACTTCTTTAGAATCAGGATCCCTCAGAACGTATACACTCTTAAAACGAACGAGCGATTTTCACTCAGTCTGAGTTAATTTTCACTCCTCCAGTCTAGAAAATGCACTTCTTCTAAAAGAGTGGATCCTTTGTCTGTTAAACTTCCGACAGGATCACTCCAAACGAGTGATTTTAACTCTGTCTGGGTTAATATTCATTCCTTTCCAGTGTCGAAAATGCACTTCTCCTAGAGTGGATTTCACTCTTTTGTTTTAAGAGTGTAGAAAACACAAAATCTCCATTTTGGATTTTAAACCCCTAAGCAATTCTTTCATTTCCTTACATTTCATATTGAGTAATTGACATTCAAAACCAATTTGTATCAATTTCAGCTGAGAAGCAGTCCATGCTCGCGAAGCTCCTCAGACGGATGCAGTCGCTGACCGATAAATCTTCCAGCAAGCACGTTTCGTTCTCGGCCCAATTTCCGCCCCTGGAGTGGCTCGACACTGCCAAATTTCACTGCCATTCAGTAGCCACACAGACGCTCATAGAAAAGGTAAACTACGATATACTCATATATTTTAGCCTACTTTTATCATATATTTTACTCATATTAATACTCATATATTTTAGCCTTTTTTAATTCGAAGGAATTAAAAAAAAAAAAGGTATTGACATGCGGTCGATATCCGTCTGTTTGTCCGTAACCCCCCATCGGGTCTCAAAATCGGTTCTATCAATTGGATCTTAAATTTTTTTTGTTAGAAAGCTATGACTTTAGATACCTTACTTTCATACTTTTTGTCGTCTGTCTGTAATCCGAATGGACATAAATCTACTATCTGTTGGCAAATTTCCCATTGAATTAGAATTAGTATGGTATGGTATTTTACATATATATTCCGACTTGTGTGCTTGCTCAGTGAGCCGCTTATAAGTCTTCGTCAAGTAAGACAGACACAGAAAGATTTTTTACTGTCACAAAGAGAGGAAATACACCCAGGGCGAAGGCGGGAAACCATTGAATTAGTATTTAAGTTCAATTTTGAGACATTTAAATCACTGTTGCCAAATCAACAATGGCATGAGAAACTTATTAAAAATATTTGAAGCAAACTATATTTTTATGAATCAGTTTGGAATGACGTCATAAAATGTAGCACAATGGGATTCTTTGATTGTTTATTAATTGTTAACCGGAAAGCGCAAGCCATATGTTTTGCATATAATTATGCTTAGTTTTAATTTACATTTTGTATTTTTTAATGCAGTTTGGAGTGTTTAATTACTCCTGTTATTAATAATTATTTGATTATTCTTAGAACTACAAATAAATCAAGCGGACGATAAAAAATATTAAGTTAATTTGAGAAAGAATATAAGGAAAAATAGGTGATCGTCTTCTTTTAGAAGTTTAAATTGTAACTGGAACAATTTTTTCCCTAATGTGTATAAATCTAGTGTAGAAACGGTTGTTGATGATATTTACTGTTAGGAACCTAATTGTTTACCGGTTAGAATTTCAGTAAGTATTTAAGTAACAGGAAGGTAGGCAGTTTTAGTTCTTAAAGAACTTCTTTTTGATTTTGGTCAAGCTCATCTTCGAAGCTTCATATTAGCTTTATAAAAATTTTCATTTTAACTACTGTACTTTTGCTGTCCACTGCGTCCATAGTTTAAAGCTATGGCATCCTCGGAGAGCTTGGACCAGGGAGAGGATATGTGAACCTTCACCAAACATCGCCCTTCTTCCACCAAGATGTTACCGGTAAGCATTTTTACTCGTGAGTGATTGGTTTTGTGTGCACCCGTGACATGTAATCTCTCATCTAGTCCGTCCATGACCACATGTTTGCATGTCAAGTGGGCGCGCAAAACTAATCAAACACGGGTGAATGCTTTCGGTAACGTCTTGGAGGAAGAGTGCGATGTTTGGCGAAGGTTCACATTTTCATCCGTGTTTGCCTAGTACAATATGGAGAGACATTCTTATTATGGTTTAAAGTTTATGCTCAAAGATTTAGTACAATTATCATTAACACATTGCAGGTCGGTCCCACGATGAGCTTCAAAAGACTAGACACGTCCAGCTCGAAACACCAGTGGCCACAGGACGAAAAGGAGGTCACACGCTATTTCTTCTCCAACGGTGTGCCCAAATCTGCATTTGATAATCTTGCTTCCAACAGCTTACCCAAGAACACAAACGTTCCGCTGCGACACGGCTCTACTAAATACTCTCCCACCCACAGGTATAGAAATCCTAATATTTTTAATAATTCTAACCAATCACATTGCACGAAGAAGAATTTTTGGAATTAGAATTATTAAAATATAACATCTGATTAAGTTATAATTAAAGATTTCTCCTATGCACCATGAAGCCCTCTTATAAAAATTTGTGAAAGATATTTTCAAATCTGCAACAAAGCCTTGCAAACATGGTCGTAAATAGCATATTGCAAGGAAGTGTTGTTCCTATCTACTGTTATTTATTATAAAACATGTTAAGCCTTGAAGCTCATCATTTCATATGACATTACACTAGGCCGTTGAAGAACAACACAATAGTAACTAAATATGACTTCGGTATAATTTAAAAATACTAACGCTACAATAGTTCTGTAGTACAGCTGAACATTTTCGAAGTCTAAGAAAAGTCCGGTCCTCTTTGGGACTTACCCCACTTCTACTAAGGCACACATGCAATTCCACATATGATTTTGACGTAGTTACTAGTTGAATTAGATTTATTCTTAAAATATGTTAACACGTACTAACTATAAATTTTTATGCTGTGTATTTATTTGTGCTTCTCAAATCCTCAGATATTCGCATGGACCGTTCACCAGTCACTCTAAAAGACGATCCAAGCATCGCAGAAGTTCCAGCGACAGCCAGAAAGTGCCCAAGAATGGCTACCATAGTCTTTCTACTGGATCGAAATCGCCTCCGGATTTCAGCGACGCCAAAATTTCTGTGAGTTCCTCCAGTGGAGGATACAATTTGTATCCGAATTCAAAGCCCATAGTCAATCCTCGTCTTAGAAATCAGGATGTGTTTGATTCCTATCCTTATAAGAGGCATGGGACTCTTCCAAGGGCTGTGGAGAGGAACACTGCCAGAGATTTGTTCACTTACTCGCCAAAGTTGACCTCCAAGCAGGTGTATAAGCCAGAACGTTTGGGGGACGTGAATGGAATAAAGGCATTGTCTTCGCCAAAAGTGTCGCCTCATTCCCCGTGGAAAGAAAGTTATGTATCGTCAACTCTGGGATCTATAAAGGATGATAATAACCCATCTTCGAAAAAGCAGACTTTTCTGGAATTGACCAAGCAAAATAACGTGAACAATAAGAAAATTGAAGAATCTTCTGTGGTGGGTGATACGAAGATTCCACAAACCAAGCAGAACAACGTCAACATTAAGAAAATTGAAGATTTTTCTAGTTTGAATGATTCCAAGTTAGGGCCAGCTGCCAAGCCGACTAATCGGGAAATAAAAGAATCTTTCCTTCTGGGTGATGCAAAGCAGTCTCCCGACAAGCAAAACAATATCAACAATAGAAAAATTAAAGAATCCTTTCTATTAGGTGATGCCAAGTTGGCGCCAAGCGAATCTTTCAGTGACTCTTCAATATCCTTCAACGGCAAAGACCACACCAAAAAGGAGCGAACCCAACCCGAATCGGCTTCTATTCGTCCGAATCTCGGCATCAAGCCCCTGGTCCTGAAGACCTTTGTGGAGTCGCCAAAAGTCGAGAAGAAATCCCCGCCAAAGAAGGAAATCGTTGTCGACAATTCTGTCAGCGTCGAAGTCGCCGTCGAGAACAAGAGTCCGTCGCCAACCAGCAAGAAAAACGGCAACAACGTGTCGACGACCATAGTCACTGAAGAGACGACCGTGACCAATGGCAAAGGCAACTCGAAGGTTGTGACCACCGTTACGAGCATCACGACCAGTTTGTCTCAGGGCGGGATAAAGGACTTGGATAACGTCAGTCCAGACGACAAGAAGGTGTCGCATGAAAAGGACAAGGCATCGGAAAAGAATGATCTAAATATGGAAAGCGAGAAAGGTTCTCGTATTATTGATTGTACCAGCTCTTGTAATATTGTAACCGAAGTCAAATGAATCCGATTTTTAGAGCAATTTAATATTTTGAAACTTTTAAGTGAATGAATTCTTTAAAAAACTACAAAGCATTTTTTTTTTACCATTTTTAATTATAAGCGATTTTTGTGATAAATATTTCAAGTATTACACTAGCTTGCGAGGTTCTGTAGGTCACAAGCTAGTGTAATCATTATTAGATAGTGTTGTATTGACTTAGCTTAGCCACATTAATTTATTTGTTAAAGTAAAAGTGTAAATTTTTACCAAATTTTAATTGATGTAAATTTTTTATAGACTCAAAAAATTCATCTAAGTATGAATTAATAACAAGTGAGTAATTAGTAACTTAAAACGAATTAAAAAATTTGTAATTGATTAAAAAAATAATATATTATTTAAATTTTGTACCATCAAATATTAGCGTAGTTATATAATCTTTTAAAACTAAAACCACACGAATATTTTAAACTCTACTACTGGTTTATGAATGAGCTAGATGTAGTATTTACTAGTGTTTAATGTTTTATATATATGCCTGATTATCCGCCCATAACTCTGAATAATTGTGTAACGAATCTCAAACAATTATAATGCTCAAAACAGCTTATATCATTTTTGTAGATATTTTATAAATATGTTTTATAGATACCTTTTACTCAATAAAATACAAAGCTTTACATTTGTGTTTATTTACTGGAAAATAATAGCAAGGTTAAAAATATAATGTACAAATAATAGCGCTTCCCCATTCCCCCACATTTTCAGACTTCTTCATGCAACCAAATCCAAAATTATTTACTTAAATATCAATTTTTGACTTTATATTTAGTATCAAATACATATTTTGTTCTTTAATCTACACATTAAACTTTAGGATATATAATGCAATGGCACAAAAAAGATACGCGGACTAAAACATTTAAGTAAATAGAGACTCATATAAGTATTACAATTCATCGGGACGTTCACATTAACCTTGGCTTCTTCTTCTAAGCAAAGATAATTTTTAATAACGTGCCACCTTATCTTCATAAAAAAAATACATAAGAACGATCAATGAGATACTCTTTTTTTTTGCTTCCACTAAGAATGAAGTCAGCAGTAACGTTCATCGATGCATTACCTCTATATCTCTTCTCCAAACAAAACATATACAAACTAAACGCTGACTGTAGCATCCTCTTTATCTTCTACCTCAAAACAGAATTTAAACGCTCACCTTAGAATTCCCATTTTATACATATCTACACCAAACAAATTAAAATTACGTTCATCATAGCAATTCTTCTTATACTCCGCCTCAAAACACAAAATATAAATTAAACGTTCATTTTGGCACTCGCCTTATCCTCCTCCAAAAAATAGCATTCTTCTTATCTTCCACCTCAAAACACAAATTATAAATTAAACGTTCATTTTTGGCACTCGCCTTACCTTCCTCCAAAAAATAGCATTCTTCTTACCTTCCACCTCAAAACACAAAATATAAATTAAACGTTCATTTTGGCAATCGCCTTATCTTCCTCCAAAAAATAGCATTCTTCTTATCTTCCGCCTCAAAACACAAAATATAAATTAAACGTTCATTTTGGCATTCGCCTTATCTTCCTCACAAAAATAGCATTCTTCTTATCTTCCGCCTCAAAACACAAAATATAAATTAAACGTTCATTTTGGCACTCGCCTTATCCTCCTCCAAAAAATAGCATTCTTCTTACCTTCCACCTCAAAACACAAAATATAAATTAAACGTTCATTTTGGCAATCGCCTTATCTTCCTCCAAAAAATAGCATTCTTCTTATCTTCCGCCTCAAAACACAAAATATAAATTAAACGTTCATTTTGGCATCCGCCTTATCTTCCTCACAAAAATAGCATTCTTCTTATCTTCCGCCTCAAAACACAAAATATAAATTAAACGTTCATTTTGGCATCCGCCTTATCTTCCTCACAAAAATAGCATTCTTCTTATCTTCCGCCTCAAAACACAAAATATAAATTAAACGTTCATTTTGGCATCCGCCTTATCTTAATCCAAAAAATAGCATTCTACTTATCTTTCACCTCCAAACACAAAATATAAATATTCATTTTGGAATAATCCTTATCTTCCCTGACAAAAAAAAGCATTCCTGTTATCTTCAGCCCCAAAAAACAAAACATAACTTAAACATTCATCTAGGCATCCGCCTTATCTTCCTCCCCTTCTCTCCAACAGTGACAATCCCGTGCAACCTCCTTATCTCCTCCTCCTGCTTATCAACAAGACTCCTTCTCCGCCTCAATTCTTCAACCACCTCCACCTCTTTGGAGGATATTCGCGCAGCCGCCTCCTCGAGACGATTTCTGGTTAGAACCGGATCAAGTTGGAACTGGTCGGATGCCATTCCAAGGGCATTTTCTAAATTTTTGATCCGGGATTTGTAGGCGCGGATGTCAGAACGGAGGGATTCTGCGAGTGAGGCCAGGTCAGAGTTTTCCTAGAAAAAAACCCGGATATTTCATGTCAAATAGGTCCACTGCCTTAAAATTTTTTTCAAACTTGATCGTCTTCTGTGATCTTTTAAGTTCAGATTATGTTGTTGTGAAGTTAAAGATTCAAACTAAACTAAACTAAAGTTAATTTTATCTTAAAGTAAGACTTAGATTTATAACTCCTGAATTAATAATTGAGGAGTTATAAATTTTCAAAAATTAAAAAACCACATTTTATGGTTATTGAATGAGTTTAGAAAACGTTATAAATTGAGTTCTATGGAATTTACAGAGTTTTGTAAGGTACTGGAGAATTGAAGAAAATAGCATAATCTCCAACAACTGATTTTATTTTTTAAGAAAAATTCTTAAGAAGCTAGTTATTTAAAAAAAATGAAAAATTTCAAAGCTAGTACCTAGTACTTTTTAAAAATACATAATTCTAAAAAACATAACTTATTAAATAAGATTTAATAAAGGTATCCTGTAAAAATTAGAGAGGGATCATGTTGGGATCGGTTATAAAAAAAAGAGAGAGAACCCTCAAAAATTCTATGTAACTGATTTTTTAAAAACATTTTTTTAATTATAAAAGGGTTGATATCTCCATCGAACTCTCATTCATCCAGTGGTAAATCATACCTTTGCAAGTTTGACATAGTTCCCTCTGAAAGTCTCCTTGACTTGAGCAGTTCTGCTGCGGATATTGTTGATGAGTGACTCGTAGTGGTCTCTTTGTCGGTAGAAATTGGTGTACGGGTTGATATCTTCATCGGACCCTGATTCATCCTGTAGTGGCGAAAAAAATATAGGAAAATTATTCGATAGTTTGTGCATATTCTACTTCAAAATACTTGAGAGCTATACTCTACTGGGCAGCACTCTTAACAACCTTTATCAATAATGTCACAAAGTATCAAGACGATTGGAAAAATATTTTTGACATTAAAAGCCTTTTTAATGACATGGCTTCGTAAGGAAATGGGTTAACAATAAAAACTTTAAACGCGTTTTTCTCAGAACTTGATTTTTTGAACTTCGATGTACCTTTTCTAAAAAACTATGCTATGTTTTCTCGTAAACTTTTTTTATATGATGTAATACATAGTATTAATCTGAGGTTATAAATTTTAATAAAACTAAAGTGAAAAAAAATTTATGGGACAAAAAAGTGAAAGATTTCATGATTTTTTGGGTACTTTAAAACTTATTTTATTTTAAAAAAATGTAACAGTTATTTAAAAAAAAAAACTTTTAACCTCAGATTAATATATAAGGTTGGTATAACACACACAGAAAATTTTAAGATGATCTGATCAGTAGTAATTGTGAAAAGGTACATTGCAATTGGCCGATTTAACATTACCTATATACAACATACTGAACCCCCTTAAAAAGCACTAGGGTGTTTATGTCTATAGCTTTTACGGACCTAAAACACGACACGACTTTGAATTACTACTTAGTGAATCACTATATTCAAAAGTAATTGTATACCCAATTAAATAATTTCAATAACTTCGACACTTAAACACTTCTATGGCAGCCAACCTTTGCATATGTTCGATTTTCTAACAAAAAATATACTGACGTTCCACAAGTGTGAACTAGTATAGAACTAGTGTAAGAAGTTTGAAGTATATCTCCTTTCGTTTTCCAGCAATAAATTTAAAACCAGAAAAAAGTTCTACCGCAGCTATATCCATTGCGCCACGCGGTTTTCTTGAAAACCTTATTATGACGTTGATACAGGTATTAGTAACTCGTGCACCACATTTGATGTCAATTGCTCTTCTACTTCGAGCTGTAGAGGGGTCTTTGATAAACATGTCTTACAGACGGACCAATGTTAGATTTTGTTTCTATAATCAGCGCCTTTGAAAAACGTATATAAAACATAAAATCTCCATTTTGGATTACGATCGCAGTTCTTCATTACCCTTATATGTCATTCTATACCTTGTCTATCTAGAATGCGATCCAGAATCTTCCCCCATTCCTTCGCTTGGTTTTCTAAGAAACGTGGGGGGGGGGGGGACATCACTTTTATAAACCTAAGGCATTTGAGGTTCTGTTGTGAGGTTAACAATCCGAACAGTTCAAACCCAAGTAGGGTGGGGAAAAAACACGCTCACGTCGTTTCGAAGAAAACCCAGGTGGGGATGGGGAGGGAAATGCTTTCGAGGCTCGCATTCTAGATAAACAAGGTGTAGACAATTGAAAGTGAAAAAGGAAATTAGATTATAAACATATGGAGTAAATGTGTCACCTTTGCTCTTGTCTTGGTGACTCGGTCATCGTAAAGTTTGAGTAAGGCGCGTCTCAGTGAAGCCTTGGTGTTGCAGTCGGCAGTAGCATGCAGAAATTCTTGTAAGCACTTTTCCATGAGGTTTTCAGACGCAAACAACTTAAAAGAGAAATCCATGGCTGACCAGTTTTATACTAAACTTTTGATAACAGTTAAAAATATGTATATAAATTTATGAAGGATGTATTACTATTTAAATGAAAATTTTATATTGCAATTATGGCATTATTAATTTTTTCCCTTGATGACAAAATGTTTTAATTCCAAGTTAAAGTCCCCATGAATACAAAGATACAATATAGCCAAGATTTTTTACAACACTCTGAGTCAGTAAAGCCCATAACCACACAGTAAAAAAATCTAAATTTCTCAGAAAAGAATATTACAGAATCTTTGCAGAAAGATACTGTTGTTTTCTTTAAACAGTTTTTTGTTGTAAAAATATTCTGTTTAGAGTAAAAACAGTATTTTCGCTTTCAAACGCTTCAAGAGTACTAGCCTTTATGTTAAAATTACAATGTGATCGTATAAAATAAGTAATTTTCTCTTCCTGGTGACAGACAGACCAACACCTGCTTGTTCTGACTAGCCAGTGGACACCCGAAAAGTCTTCTGAACATATCCTAAACTGCTTAGGACTGGACTGGGACGACATACATTCTTCTCTCCTTTTGGTTTCGGACTTCCTACAGTCCACCACAGATTAAGTTAGCAGTTGAGCGCGCACTCGCGAAGGAAAAGTCGTGAGTAAATAAACCTCACTATCCAATCAGAGGAGGCGACGAAATTTCGCCTGCTCTGATTGGCTGCCCCTTTGAGATACTTTGTTATTTGTGCGCTTTGCTACGTCATAATTGAAAGAAAAAATAATTAATATTATACTCTAACTGAAAAAAAAACCCTAATAAAGCTAATGCAAATACGTCTTGAAATAACGAATAAAGTGGTTTATTGAGCGTGAAATACCTTTTTTTATTCAATTCTCACACTCTAAAATGATAACTATTCACCCTTTTTCCTTTAGAACATTTCTATATACAGTGGTGGAAATTGATTTATGAACTGACAGTTTTTTAACAGTATATCTTTATTAAATGCATTTTTATCGATTTAAATTTTATATACTATACTGGCTTTGCATTATAAAATATACACGCAAATAATATTTTATATAAATTCTCAAACAATTTATTTTGTTCATATTTTAGTTTTAGCATAGGGAAATTGATTTATGAACTTTTACATTCAATCTCAATTAATAATTGCTAAAACTATTTTTTGTCGCTAATGCTTCCTTGATTTTGTTTTTCATAGACAACACAAAACTTTGGGTCAAGTTTTGGTCAAGCAATTTGCTTTTTTTAATGATTAAGTCCTTCTATTCCATAACTGATGCACACTTCATTAAAACCATACTCCATTTGAGTAAATTATTCAAACCAATTGATCTCAGGCATTATTCCTGGGGTTTAAGTCATGGCTATTGGCAGGATGATCTAAATGAACAACACTTAGTTCATTTAACCAGTCTTCCATTTCGTTAGAAATGTGGATACTTGCATTATCATGCATAAAAATCTAACCAAAAGCATAGTTTTGCCATGCAAAAAGGAATTAAAGAATTTTCTAGAACTAATCTGCAATAAAGTGATGTTTGTCAGCCCTTCAGAAACATAACCTTGTTTCTTCAATCATAAGATATCGGGGCCCAAACCATCAAACTTCCACCACTAAGATTTCTGCTGAAGACAGATCTTGGTTATTTCCAAAGATCCTTGCAACAACTTTTAAACCATCACGTCCATCCAAATTTAACTTTTTTTCATCAGCAAATGTCACTTTTTTCCCATTTCTCTCCCTCCACCCCCCCCCCCTTATCCATTTTCATGTAGTTACGACTATATTTTAATAGCCTGTTCTTGTGGTGAAGAGTAAGCTTTGGACCAGCATTCATTTTGGAACTGTTCAAGTTCGAACACGATATCAATATTTGTCCTACTCTTCTGGGAGTTACAGGAAGTGATTGTTCATAACAAATTCGTCCTGTAATGCACAAATGCTGACAAAAATGGTAATTTTTTGGGATAAAAGTCCAATAATCCTGCTTTTGTCCTTCGTCCCAAGAGGATTGCACCTTTTTTAATGATGGTTTTTGCCGAAGTCATAATGATTCTTCAAATATTTATGAATTATATTTATTGATCCTTTAATTAATATGCTAATTTCCCTTGCAGATTAGTTACAATATTATATAAGGGTCATTTTTTACCTTTTTGGCTTCAGGCAGTCCCGCAAGCTTTCCTATTTAGTAAAATGGGAATAAAACAGATAAATTTCAACAAATTTGGCCTTAATCTTATTTATAAACACTGATACTAAGCTCCCCTGCAGTTCAAATGAAGAACTAGTTAACATATTTGGTACTTGGGTTCAAAATAAATTTGAGTTCATAAATCAATTTCCATCATTTGACATGCTTAAAAACTAAAATTAGATATATTTTTATTCAATATAATTTTTTGAAAAAAATTATGTGTGAAATTCCTTTATTGTGCTCTGAATATCCAACACACACAATTTGAATTGTTAGCACTTAATACAAAGCGATATCTGGTGAAAAGAATGTTAGTTCATAAATCAATTTCCACCACTGTATTGCATACTTAAACTGTTTTGAGGTATAAATGTCAACGGATTTATTGATCAAATGGGAATTAGCAACACCAGATTTTCTCTTTATATTATTTTCAGTGCATCAGCGCATTCATTTCAGTGCATTCATTATTTATAAGTGCACTAGCTGACTGTTTTTTTTT
The DNA here is from genome assembly GCA_023701765.1 of Hylyphantes graminicola. Classification (NCBI taxonomy): domain Eukaryota; kingdom Metazoa; phylum Arthropoda; class Arachnida; order Araneae; family Linyphiidae; genus Hylyphantes; species Hylyphantes graminicola. Next base: position 61,197,544 of record CM043116.1, on the reverse strand, counting down.
TCTGTAAAAACAACAGACATTTTTTTGGAATGCACTAACCTGTTTCGCATTTTGCTTGACGCTGTTTTCAGTAGCCATGAGACGTTCGTTGAGCAGGACTTCTTCACGACGCGCTCGCTGCAGCTGGAACGAGCGGATCCTGTGCATATCTCTGCACTGCAATGCATTTTAAAAAAGAAAGATGTCTTTTATCTCTATTTTAATATCAAAGTAAAAATGCATGGGTTTTTTTAGAACGACTGATCAAGTCATGCAAAGTGTTACAGATAATTAAAAATATTTAAAGCATTTTAATCATTGAAAGTATTTAAAGCATTTTAATCATTAAAAGTATTTAAAGCATTTTAATCATTAAAAGCATTTAAATCATTTTAATCATTAAAAGTATTTAAAGCATTTTAATCATTAAAAGTATTTAAAGCATTTTAATCATTAAAAGTATTTAAAGCATTTTAATCATTAAAAGTATTTAAAGAATTTTAATCATTAAAAGTATTTAAAGCATTTTAATCATTAAAAGTATTTAAAGCATTTTAATCATTAAAAGTATTTAAAGCATTTTAATCAAAGGCATTTTAATCATTAAAGGTATTTAAAGCATTTTGTCATTAAAAGTATTTAAAGCATCGAACCATATTTCTAAAAAACGCTTTTACCTTTTGTAAGTCGCCTTTACAGTTTTCAAGTTCCTGCTCTTTCGTTTGCAGTTGCTTTTCATAATCTGACAAATTATCTTCGTTTTTTATTGATAATTCATCAATATCTCTTTCTAGTTCTTGGATCATATCTCCCTTTATAATTTAGAAAATTAGTTAATTAAATTGCGAAACATTAAAAGTTTTATTCACTATTTGAATGGTTTATTTGAATTTCTAATGATTGATGTAAACTCAATTCAAATGAGAAAGGATTTTTAACTGAATATTAAAATAAAGTTTAGTAATAAAGATAAAAAGAGTTAAACATATAATGTTTTAATAGAGTTTTTTCTTTGCATAATATATGATATCAAATATTTCTAAGTGACTTAAAGTTTTTAAAGAAATACGTGTATTTACTTTTACCACAAAAATTATCAAAAAACGAAGGTTTGTGATCATAACTGACATTTCCTGTGTTATAAGCCAAATTACTCAAAATGGCGGGTTTTGGTCAAGAGTTTCAGAAAATCACTTAAAGAAGGAAACTATTTTGACCACACAGATATTTAGACAATTCGCTGAATTGAGTTTCTTAAAGTAATTTTAAAGACTTTTTACAAGCAACTTACAAAAAATGAATGGAAAGTATGAACTTATTTTTTGTTTTATGAAGTGTATTTTATCTTCATATATATTCTTTGGAAAAAAGTTCTTAGGCAATATCGTAAAAGAAGAAGGTACATTCGATTTCGTATTTTAAAAAAACTTATACAATAAGCAAAAGGAGTTGATACGCGTGTACCTCAGGCTTTGTCTTCTTTTAATTTCCCCCACCGACAAGTACTTATAAACATTAGTCCTAAAATTCATAAAATTGATTTAAATAAGCATAATCAATCAATAAATCCCATACCGACAATAACTTAAACATTTGTCCTAAAATTCTCTTAAAACTGATTTAAATAAGTATAATCAATCAATAGGTATCAATATACGTATTATGAATACATACCTTTTCCTTAATGATTCTATCCATTCTCAATATGTCCTCTCTAACTTGGTCCAATTTCTCTGAAATTAACTGAGATTGCTCCTGTAGCTGATGAAATATTCCTTTCTTCCGTTTTATTTCATCGTCTAGGCTTCTACTGTACTCCTTTTCTTGAAACACCTGTAAAAGGTGCAATATTTTATATTGAGAACATGAAAGATGGATTCAATGTCTTAATATTTTAAATTTATATACTTGAATGTCTTCTGCAATATATAAGGTGTGCTATTGTCCTGAATTAGCACTTGAATTGGAATGTTTTACCAAGCGAGTAGGCCCGGGTTCGAATCCCAGGTAAGGCATGGATATTTGTTCTGTCCTGATTATATGCGGAGAACGTGCTCGTTAAATCTGTGGGTCCGAAAGTCTTGTGATCGGTCATTGTGCAGTTTACCATGGATGCAGGTCGTCTGGAGAAAATCGCCCCTCCCCTCCAGCAACATGCCTAAATTGAGGAGGTGGCGTCATCTCAGAGTAGAAGTCTGACATCCACCCTCTCATGGGTACTCAAAGCCTTGTGCCAACGGATGCGACTGCAACCCTCTTGCCTCTCAGGCTACGGCCTGGAGGTACACAACAACTACAAAAATGTTTTACAAACCTATTTACAATCTAGAATATCACCGAGTAGTAGTAAGAATTATTTGGGGTTAAATAGTATAAAATCTACCCCTAACAAACTGTTATTACAAAACTATTCATTAGGATTTGGGAAGTTGAATGATAATTTTTTTCTTGCAGCAGTTCTCAATTAAGAAGTCGAAGGTCGAAAATTTTAAAGAAATTTCTGTTAAAAGCATAAAAGTATAAACAAGCAATCACATGTTTCTATGCATTTACAACTTAATTACTACATGGGTGTATAAAAATATGGAAATATCCAGAAATTAAAACATTACCATCTTGTTCAATCCTTCAGTTTCCGAACTATTATCAGGACTTTGATTTTGCTCCTTTGGAATTTCCTTGAATTCTGGTTCCTCGCAACGGTCTATATTAGTCTCTTTCGGTCGTGATGCCATATCTTCCAGTTCTTTTTCGATTTCTTGGCGAACTTTTATTTCCTAAAAGGAAAAAAAATTGAAAGTGGTAAATTTTTTAATTGGCCGAAACAGGGCCACTAGGGTAACTGCTAGCCTTTCATATTAACACTTTGTGGATACCATTAACATCTTTGATTTCGATTAAAATATTAGTTCCTTTTTAAAAATTCATTTTTGTGTAAGTTAGTTTGTCCTGCGTAAATTGATCAGGAAAATGGTCTTCATTTGTCGTATATGTTGTTTATTCAGATAAACTTAAGCAGAAAGCTCCTTTTTCGCTTGGCAATTTTATTTTACCAATCGCAAATGTGTTTCAAGTAGTTCTATATTATTATTATTTCCTCTGACTTAAAAAAAAAACTCCAAAAATTAAAGAAAATCAAATACTTTAAGAGTCAAATTGCTTCCAGAAGGATTTTACAAGCAAAAAGTCCTACGGGTTAGTATTTGTCGCAGTGTGTTGTTTAAAAGTTAAAAAAATAGGTTCATATGTCTGGTTTTAAATTTCCAAATACCTGTTCCAAAATTGCTTCCAATTCCAGCACTTTTTCTTTGTGGTTTGAATGCCGAGCTTCAAATGCCTCTTCGTAGGAACGCTTTTCTTCACTTGTTTCTTCGATTTTCCGCTGCAATTTCTGCACCGACGCTATTCTATCTTCTTCCGCTTGTTGCATAAACTCCTCCTCCATCAGAATCTTGGCCTTAAAATCCTCCTCTGTAGCAATTGTAAAATAATTCTACAATTTTAAAACCTTAGGTGCCAGACACATTTTTAGAGCGCTGTGGTCGAAGCGGTCGTTGTTGTTTTTCGCAGTCAGAACAAATTTTAAACCTTTCTGTACACATTTTCATTTATATTTTTTTACCTCAAAATACGTATATCTTTGGTTTCAATGGAAAATACCGTGGAGTAAGGGCCCTACGCATGACGTGAAATGAACTACCACCTACATAGGACCAAAGCAGGGCCGGATTTAAAGATTTGCCGCCTGTAGCCCACGATTCACGATCGATTTGCCGCCTCTGTCACAATTTTCTCCCCCTTGGAGGAAAGATAGCTGCGGTTAGCTGCAAAATAGGGTGGTATGATGTGCTGTTTAAAATAGACACATATATTAAAATCCTCTATATACCATTACAAACTAATTCGAAAGTGAAATATTAAGTGAATTTTTTAAAAGTGTTCCACAATTTTTCTGTCAACTTCGACATCCGAAAGGAGGGGGTGCAATTGCCCTCACCGAGATCATGTTTCTACGAATTATTAGTACTATATAGTATACGTTTACGGTTAATGTAAATTATTTGTTTTCTTTTTCAAAAATATTCGCATCTTTATTATAATTTTTTTTGGCGAATGCTGCTTTAATTGGTTGTAAAATTTGCCGCCCCAAAAAAATTCGCCTCTCTAGGCTACAGCCTACTTAGCCTATTTATAAATCCGGCTTTTGACCAAAGAAAGTAGTGAACATACGTCATGTGACGTGTATGTATACACGATTTTGAGGTTCGATCTACTTTCTGTGTTAATCTTATAGTTAAACCATTCCCGTTAAAAAGTTATAGCCGTTTTTAATAGTTGCAATATTTTTTTTAGTTTCAATTGTGTATTCAAAACCAATATGCTTACCATTTTCTTTGATGTTTTTTCGTATAAGCAACTCTTTGTTCTGAATAGCTGTTTTATTATTTTCTTTTATTTCTTCCACTTCCCTTTTAAGATCCTAACAAAATAATTCAATATAATAAATAATTATATTTCTTTTAATTCCGTGATATAAGAACTGACCTGGATATTGTACTTAATGATGAGGCATACAAACTTACAGCCACTACAGTTTGTAGTGAAACTTCAATACTTCTGTAGTTTTCTACTTCTTCTCTTAACGCAGTTTCGAATCCGTTACTTTGAAGAGTGCGAACTTCCTCTGCCTCCTGAACTTGGAATTTCAATTCTTTTTCTAAATCATCGATTCTGCTGATCTGTAAAAATTTTTAATCTCTTTGCACTGTTTAAAAAAATGACGTTTGGTTTAAGAAGACTCTCTTGGGAATTTCACTTCTTGAAAATCGTAATGTTATTCCTATGGAGAATATTCGCAAGTCAATTACCGTCACAATTGTATTAAAAGGTTACTAGTTTCTAGTATCATTGTAAAGAACGAAAGGAGTAGATTAAATAAAACTAACTTGTTTTGTAAAAATCACATATTTGGTATTTTTTAATAATTTTTTGATGTTACAACTTAATGCGTACTCCTTTTTTTACTAACTGCAAAAAATTATTAAAAATACTAAAAATTTGATTTTCCCAAAGCAAATTAGTTCTATGAAATCTACTCCTTTCCTTCTTTACAATGATACAAGAAACTAGTAACCTTTTATTAAAATTGTTTAGGTTATTGACTTGCGAATGTTTTCCATTGGAGTAACATTCGTGGAATTCCCAAGAGAGTCCTCTTAACCAAAAATTATTGTTCCTCGGATGAGTGGTGAAATGCTTCACTATACTTTCGGCATTTCTTTGAACCATTTCTTAGGTTTTTGTTTATAAAAATTGAAAAATTGTTGAACCGAAATACCGAAAATGGGTTGAAACATTTCACTACTGGCATTTACTAGGAACCAATATTAAGTCGAAACTTGGAACAAAAGTCCTAACAGTATTACTTATTTTCTTTTAGTGAGATCATGCTAGTTCTACCCTAACTAAACCTTTCTCTTATAGCTTAAAATGCTTGAATTCAATAAACCGGCATCAGACTATCTACAATAGTTTACTTAATCATTTAGATGAGATTTTTATTTAAAGCATCATAGATGTAATTAAGGGTAATTTATGGCATTTTCTCGGATCAAGAATACGTATTTGCTAAACACAGAAAAAAATATATTACAAAATCAAATACCTGAGTGGTTTTAGATCAGGCCACAAGCTAAACAAAACAGTAAATTTAACATTTGTTGATAGGATTTTGTCTTTCAGGAAACAGAGTTATTGATTGGTGATTTTAAAAGCAATGTAATCCTTGAATTCTTGTTTTTCAAACTAAATTCTTACCATAGTTTCATATTCATTAACATCAGTCAAGACTTCTTCAAAAAAAGTGGATGATACAACCTCCTCGATTTCTCCGTTTCTCTTCCACGTACTTATAATACCGTCTTTTCCTATGAGCATCACAGTTGAAGCCTGAGCATAAACCTGTTGAAAAAATTATTATTTAACCCTGTAATGCATGATTTTTTTTTCATCCCAAAAATATATTTGTATCTTTTATTCTTACACATTATGGGAAAAATACTGAAAAAAAAAATAGTTGCATAGGAATTAAGATTATTTCATTTTTTTTTTTAATTTTTGCCATATGGCAAGAACCAGCTACAAAAGTCCAATTTTTATAAGAATGACTAAAAAACTACTAAATATATTTTAAAATAGTCCTCTTAAACTACAATTTTTTTTCAAAATAATTTATTTGTATTTAGAACTAATATTACTATACTTTGAATGCTGCCAAAGTCGTAATTTCACAACAGTTAGTAACTTCTCTATTTTAATTTTGAATACACTTTTACTACTGTCATCTATGAGGGTCATTAGTAACTAAAACTTCAAAATTGAATGTAATAGATGAAAAACCACAGATTTGTGGAGAGGGTGCTCCACTTTTTTAGAATAAAGTGGATTATGTTACTTGTTGCCATGTGGCAACAGTAAGCATTAGAGGATTAAATATCCCGCTGGGCTAACACTTCTCATAGAATGAATCACAACTTCCGGCGATGATTAGTTTTCATCAAATCTAAGTTGTTTAACTATAGGACTGAGAAAAGAGTAAGAGAAAAGTGGAGTCATAAAATCATTCAAAATTGTGATATGCGTGTGGTGTTGAGCTAATTTAAAAATCTTAACTTCAATTTAGGGGCCCTCAAAAATAATGGACCCAAGCCCGGACATAGCCTAAGCAAAGATATAATGATCTAAGCCTGTTCATCACATTTTACCAGGTTTCTAAATATTAAGAGTCATACATAAGGATAATGCTGACCGGCCAATTTGGTGAACCATAATAAAATAACCAAATGCATGAATAACGACTTAGTCTTTTGTCCAATAGCCTTCTAGATTCTCAAGTTGGCTTCTTTAGAGTGTCTCCACACTCGGGATTAACTCCTACTTTTTCTACAACGCACATGATTAACCCTTTCAGTCAAAATGATGAAGTGGCATCATCATTTTAGAAATTTTTCTGATTGTCTATAGACATTTATGATATCAAAAAGCCCGTCATTCGATTCTTCAAACCTTTTTCTATTAGAAAATATTTTTATTAATCCCAATAGATGTCAGCCCTATTATTTTTTAAAATTAGGATCAGAAACATGATGATGCCAAATGGCAGCACTGGGACTGAAAGGGTTTTTAAAATTCCCTTTTCATTTGTTTCGGTGCACAACGCAAGCTCTATTTCAATAGCGCATGTTGTAAAGATGCAGGATCAAAGTTTGGACAGCCGGACTGAGGACCAAAACAGAACAACTACTACAAGTTTTTCCGATACCAAAGTTAGATATTAGTTGATTGTTGTTTTTCGTTGTTAGTTGATTTTCCGACACCGAATCACCACACATACGTACCTGAAGGATATCACTCGAATGGCACTGGCTTTCGAGGAAGGGTCCTAGAAGTGACGAGGAAAATACCAGGACCGATCCCTGCTTTGTACCAGCTATCAGCATGTCTTCCAGCACGGCCAGTGCTGTCACTTGGCTGGTTGTCGTCGCAGTGGCTTCAAGCTGCAATGTACAGTTCATGGTCTTAACACTTTCACTACGGAGGATTTTTGTTTCCGCGTAACATGTAGTAGGAATATCATTATCGAACTTTATGCGATCGGCAGTCTGGGCGGTTTTGGATGTGAAAGGGTTAAGGTGAATAAGACCGAATGACCGAGAGTCTCTATACCAAAGTGGCTCTGTCTTAATTAATCCAATTTGAAAAATATTTTCTAAGCCGCATTTCTCCGGCCGTGATATCCGACTCCATGTTCAATAAATAATTTTATAACAAAACATTCAAACGAATTTTTAAAAAAAGTTTATAGTAACCTTTAAGTCCAGCTACATTTATCGAATAAAAAAAGCAGTTTGTAAAAATATTTAATACATCCAGTTATACCGACCTCGAAAAAATCATTTATATATCATTGTATTTCACTTCATAAGGAGCAATTGTAATTGGTAAAATAAATTTGAAGTTTTTCTTTATTTAAGCTAAGCAATAATCAAAAATACATTCATTCTAATAATTATGTTTTAAATTATTGCAAAAATGTAACTATTTTCGAGAAAAACTTGTGAAAACACATTATAAACAACTTTTTAAAGCAAATTTCGCTTCTTTCCCACATTTTATAAATGGTTAAGGAAGAACCTCTCTACCTAGATTAATAAAGAAGATAGTATCTAATCCAAATGCCCCTAAAAGTTATACTGCTTTACTTACCAAGCAGCCATCTTGTATTAGTCTAATCTTTTTATCTGTACTGGCAAAGTATAACTTTCCGAACACATCAGTCTGTTCAGAATAAAAATGTTTTATACAAATTGGCATAGCAAGACTCGTATGGAGGATATTAGGAAACTCAATATTCCACAGCTCTTTCTTTTTTAAGATATCCCATTCCTGTAAGGTTCCAGCACAATTTGAAGACACCAGAAAATTGTCATTTCTCCAAACGATCTTCTCTACCTATGGTTAAAAAAAAACAATTTGAATATTGGATATATTAAAGTATAAAACCAGTAGTGTAGTTCCATAATCTTAAAACCTAAAAGTTTCTAATGCAGCTATCACTTGCCAATGCGCGATTTTCTCAAAAAATGACGTCCAAATTCTTATCATGACGTCTGTCAATGGAAGCTTGTGAACTAATTTGGAAGTCAGTATCTCTTTTCGTTTTTCATCAATATCTTCAAAACCAAAAAAAAGTTCTATAGAAGATATTCCTCGCACCGGGGCAATTTTCATAAAAACCTTAATATGACCTTCATATGAACCTTAATATTAATATGATCCAGGTACAGCTGCGGAAATAAAAAAAGTACCACTAGTGATTATTTCAGCCATTAGTCACCCTATAGAATCGGACCTTTTTGAAATTGTAAACAATTAACATTCTGAGTTAATTGCATGACAAAAAATTTGCATAAGGGGTCATCTTCATATTAAAAATGTTACTTTTAAAATTTCCAATAGTAACACCCCTTTTTGAGTCCATATTTCAAATCTATGACCTATGTTAATACGAAAAGCCAAATTTTGTTAGTTTTTAAGCATTATTAGGGGAGTTAGAGACGTGTAAAGTTTAGGTCCCATAATGTTAAATGAGTTGCACATAAAAAACTATCCCAATCTATAAATAATTAAGATAATGAAACGAATTTTTTACTGAAGAGAAATTATAATAACCCAAACAAAATGCATTCAATATTGGAGTATTTAAAACAATTTTTATATTTTTTAATAATTATTATATTAATTTTTCAAAAAAAAATATGAATAGAAACACCTTAATATTTTTACAGAAATAAATTCAAGACAGGAAGTTTAAGCGAAATCCCAATTTTTAAAAAAATTTATTCATAATTTGCTGAGTAAATCCCAAAATATTTTTTAATTACCCTATGGGACTGTGTATAAGATTACATGTGTAATTGATAAATAAAGACGGGCCTTGCATGCACGCTTGCTTGTCATTTAGTGATGGTCCCCAAAAGATCCACAAGTGATTCGATTGAATGGTTTGGGGACAAAATATCGCGGCCGAAATATCGCGGGCCAAAATATCGCGGCCAAAATATCGCCGGCCGAAATATCGTGCGCCCAAAATATCGCGGGCCCAAAATATCGCGGGCCAAAATATCGCGTGCCCATAATATCGCGTGGCCAAAATATCGCGTGCCCAAAATATCGCGTAAAGTATATATGGAGTGTATTTAACGGATTTTTAGGTGTTTGGCAGTGGGAAGGGGTTCGATGGTAAAATGATGTTGCACTACTTACTTATTCAATAATTTGTGGTGAAGTTCTGTTTTACGTAATGGATCCTGAATTTTTATTAAAATGTATTTTAAGCCATGTATTTTTATCCCTTATTAATTATGACAATGTAATCACGAGTTAAGTTCAATGGGTTAAGGTTTTTTTATTTGAACTTGATTTTTATTAATACCATTAATTTTTTTTAAAGAATTCAGTTGGGGTAATTGTAGTTTAAAAAGTGTCTGAATTTTAAAAATTAGTAATTATTTAACGAAAATGTAGGCGATGTTTGATGCGTTATCTTTCTGTACTGCTCTTTAAAAAGAGACTCGTTTTTAATAGGAGGATTAGTTTAGGGTTATTTCGAATGTGATTTTGGGAATTGGAGGAAGTTGAAATAGTACAAACATTATTATTATTTTTATATATATATATATATTAATTTTTTAAGTGCATTCATATAAAATTATGTAGCAACTGAATAATTTGCTTACTTTAGTGAACACTTAAAGAACAAAAAATAAGTTGATTAATTAATTGCAGCTGAACTCGTTTATAGCGAGTCCAGATTTTACGAGTACCCGGATTTATCGAGGAAAGCAAGATTATTAGGTTGGTCCAGGGGCCCGGATGGCCGAGTGGTTAGCATCGCAGGCCAGCAGTCTGCGTGCTGTAACGGGTGTGGGTTCGATTCCCACCTTCGTCCTGGGTGTACTTCCTTTCTCTATGACCGTAAAAACTCTTTCAGTGTCTGTCTTACTTGACGAAGGTTTAATAAGCGGGTTTCTGATCAAGCACACAAGCCGGAATATATATGTTCCCTACTCATAGGTTGGTCCAATGTTAAGTCAGTGGAAGAGAAATTGCCTGATACGAGCAAACCTCGGATTTAACGAGGAATGAATAAGAAGATTGGTTAAATATGTTGTTCAACAGCTTATTTGTAGAAGCAGTGTGAGGAAAGGGTTCTTCATTGTCATACTGATTAGATAGATGGTTCGAGGTTCAATCTTCGACTTTAAATTCGTAGATAAAGTTTGCTAAATTTTATTGGTTGATGTCTAAAGCGGAAAGTTATAACTTTTGAAAAGAAGGTTAGATATTTAAGCTAGTTTGAAGATGGAGCTAAAAATAAAGATATTTGCAAAAGTATGGATTGTCGTCTAACACTGGTTCAAAGCTGTTAAAGAACAAACCCATGTTGAAGAAAGCATCCAATTACAATAAAACTGACCGTAAAAGTAAGAAGACCGTAAGGATATTTATTTCTTTTTTAAGATATGTACTCGTTTTTTTACAAGCACTTGGATTTAACTTACTCGGAGTTAATGTTGCGGTCCCTTCGTGCTCGTTATAAATGAGTTTAAATGTATTTTGTTTTTAATATAATTAATATAAAAATAGTTTCATAGTTAGGACCAGAGACTATTCTTCCATAAGGCCTGGTCCTAGGGCCCCCAAATTTTAGTGGCACCTAAATTTCAATTTCCATTATGCTAAATACCGAAAAAACCCAAAATATCAGTAAGTAAAAAAAATCTGATACTCCACTCTGTTTTTTGTTCGACTTTGACTAAGAAATTGACCTAACGTGATAGTTTTGATCAATGTTTATAAGGAAGCTAATAAAATTGTAGCAAATATCTGATACATAGGTCAAAGAGCACCATCATTTCTGGAAATCACAAATAAAAAAGTAAAGGGGCCCCCAAAATCGGAGGAGTAGGTTTTCTAGGTCAGGCCCTGGTTAAGACTATTATACACTGTTAAAAATAATAATTCAATGTTGATTTAAATTGTACAAGGTTGATTTAAAGGTGTGATTTAAACTGTTCTACATTTATCCGCCAGTCTGTGTTCTGCTAATATCTTACACTTATTTTGCTTATTTAGATAAATTTATTTAGAAAGATTACCCCTCTCTTAATCTTTCTGAATAAATTTATCTAAATAAGCAAAATAAGTGTAAGATATTAGCAGAACACAGACTGGCCGATTTATGTAGAACAGTTTAAATCACACCTTTTAATCAACCTTGTACAATTTAAATCAACATTGAATTATAAATGAGTTTAAATGTAAAGAAAGAAGGGAACATTTCGCTTTCCCGAAATACGAGCTTTTCTTGGGAGGGAAAATAGTAAGGCATATAATAGAATGGTCTACTTTTTCTGCTAAATGCGTGACGGCGGCTTTCAGACAGAATTGTCAAGGTACGAATGTTTCCCCCCGTCTGTTTATTTTTCTAAGTATCACATTATAAGCACCGCAATTACATGTATCTACGAAAAAGAGGGGTTTTCAAATAAATCATGCTAACTGCCAAGCAAGTTGGATCCCTCAGTCCAAACTCTTTTGTGTTTTGACTGAATGGGTTCTACAACAATGACCAACAACGTCCTTCTCCTCGAAGGCAGGGCCGTATTTCTAAATAGGCTGAGTAGGCTGTAAAATTTTGGGGGCGGCAAATTTTGCCACCAATTAAAACGGTATTTGGCAATAATTTTTTTTAATAAATATAACAATATTTTTAAGAAAGAAAAATATTATTTACATTAAATTAATGTGTAAACCGCAAACTTAATATTAAGAAGCAAACATGGCCTCTGGGAATTCAAATGCACTCTCTCCCCCACCCGCCCTCGATTTGGAAGTTGAAAGAAAAATAGTAGAACAGTTTAAGAAATTCGCCTCGCTTTCAAAAAAGAATGTAAAGGTACATAGATAATTCTAACACAAATGTGTAGACAGAAGAAAAAAAAATAGTCAAGAAAACTATATCTGGGATATCTTACAACGGAAACGGGTAAGAAAAAACGCCATTCAGACGCCAAACAAAAAAAAGCACAAATAAATTCTTTGCTTCAAATGCAATCGTCAACTTTATTTTTTTTATTCCATTTTCTTTTGCTATGGAGCCATCTAGTCCCAATGAGGTAACAACTTAGTTCATACCCAGATCTTCTTCGAAGGTTACTGCTTCTTTTTTGTATTTACATAAGGATTTCAGTGAAAATTTTGTTTTTGCATTATAATTCGGAAGAAATCAATAAAAGTAGGCGTCCCTGTAAATAAATTGTAATTGCTTTTGGATCAATTTAATGTGCTTTGATTGTGTATCACATTGTTCACTGTAAAGTAATTGTGTTGAACAGAAGTGCATATCGTCGAATTAGAGCTACTTTTAAGGGGAGAAGGAGAACATTAATTGTTAGCGACAGCAAAAAGGAGCAATTCTTAGTATTGATTTCGAAGGGCTCTAAAAAATTTATAAATTATGTTTCAAGAAAACAAATTGTACCAAGATATAAATTGTACTTTTTTATTATATTTACACCTAAGAATCTTATTATTATTATTTTATAGAAAAAAGACATATCTTGAAACATACAATTAGGAATTTTCAAAAATACAATTATTTTTCGGTACCATTTGTACAAAAAATATACAATGAACGTACGTAAAACTTGTTTCAAATGCAAGTAAACAGTTGAATTTATATTGGTCGCCTGTTTTTTTTTTTGCCTAAAATATTTTTTTTAAATTTTATTTAAAAAAACTTATATTCCAAATTCATGGAAATTCTGATTTTCAAAGCAGAAAAATGTAAAATAATAATAAAACTTTTTTTTAAATTTGTAAGACTAAATGAGGTGACCTAAATAGATCTAAAATGGATTTATAACACACAAAAAAACCTATTAAGAAATATTTAATAGATTTAGAGAAAAGTGTACCGATGTGATGAAAATTATAGTTTTGAGAATAATGCGGAAAACAAATACAGTCGATTCTGTTAACACGAACTCGAAGGGACCACCGAAACATTTCATGTTAAGCGAATTTCATGTTAACCATCATCAATTTTTTCTTACATTGTACCAGTGAATAGTTTTAAAAATCTGCATAAAAAATTCTTATTTTATAATATTATACACCAATAATACAAGCATACAGATACAATTAATATCTTAAAGGGGCGTGGCACATTTGTTTATTTTTATAGTTTTAATTCTTTATACGAATTAACCGATCGATACAAAATTGGTCTCATTCAATAGATCGGGCTTCCATCTATTAGAAAATACTGGTTTAAAAAATTCTATTTTAGTTATCTATATGTTCCCCCCTTAAAGCGCAGTGCGCATTGGAAAGCAATATAAGTGTCATCGCTGGTTGTTGTACCATATCAGTTACACTTATGCGGCCAGGGTAAGTGAAGATGGCCGACCCGGCAGCGCGACGGTTAGGAAGCTAGCCTTTGAAGCATCTGGCTGCGGGTTCGAATCCTGTTCAGGCATGGATGTTTGTGTTTGTCGAGTATATGCGGAGAACTTGCTCGTTAAATCTGTTGGGTCCGAAAGTCCTGTGGGCGGTCGTGCACAGTTTCCTACGCACGGGTACAGGTAACTGGAGACTATTTCCCTCCCCTTCAGGGGCAGGCCTAAATTGTGGAAGTGGCGCGCGATAGATGGCAGCATCTGTCACGTATGTGTGTGTTTGTGTTGTGTCTGTCTCACTTGACGAAGATTTATAAGCGGTTCTCTGACCAAGCACTTAAGCCTGAAAATATGTCTACCAACCAAGTGAGGATAGAATAACTTTTTCTATAGTTTTTATAGCAATATAAAAACTATATAATAAGCATATAACTTATGCAAGACTTTAGGTATTATATTGTAAATAGTTGTATTTCTTAGATTGTAGTTTACATCAGGGTCTTTAAGGGTGCAGAATGATCTGTTTTTATATAAATATAGAAGATGCTATTGTACACGTATAGTTGTCTTATAGTTAAAATAGGGTTATCAAAATTTTCTGGGTCACAATTTAACATTCGAATCAATCTGTATTGAGTATTTATTAAAGATCTGATATTATTTATGTTGTCACCACCCCATGAGGATGCCGTATTGTATTATTGAATGTATAAACGAAAAGTATAATTGTTTTAAAAATGCTTTACTGAGACTATTTTTTAAATAATAAAATGCATAAATTCCAAAACGCAACTTATCCTTTAATTTTTTTTACATGTAATTTCTTTTTCAATGTTTGATCGACATATAATCTAAAATATTTGATATTTTCCACTCGGTTTATAAGAGGACATTAACAATTTAAAACATTTCCTTGGCATAAAATATTATATTTATAAGTTAAGTCTACTGCATGACCAGTGATCATATTAAAATTTATATATTTAGTTTTATCACTATTAATAATTAAGGTAGGCAAATACCCAAAATTCTAAAATTTTTACTATTACTTTAATCTTTTCCAAATTTGGCAGAGTGATTTCAAATATAATGAATAATACTATTTAGGCATTTTGTTTTATTTAAATATAATTTATTTATTTTAAACGGTGTTTCTCTACTAAAAAAGAGGTTTACGCTAACAAGTCTACCACATTGAACTTTCATCCTATAAACATTAATTATGTGTTAAATTCTTCGTTTTGAACTGATGCATGCAATGACCACTTAGAGTTACATACAAATTACAAGGTAAGAAGTTATTAAGAAAAATTTTATGAATTAACCCCCAAAAAAAGATTTTTTCGATTAACTTACACTTGGACATTAAAAAAAAAATCTTGTATATTTACACCAGATGTTAGAGGTTCATGGCACAGATATATATTGAAATAGCATCTGTAAAAAATTTCAGGTAAATTAATGTAAAACTTTTTATGCTATAAGTGTTAGCGTAACCCCCTTTTTTTAGTTGAAAAACACCGTTTAAAATAAATCAATTATATTTAAATACAAAAAATTGCCCAAAAAGCATTGTTCATTATATTTGAAATCACTATGCCAAATTTGGAAAAGATTAAAGTAATAGTAAAATTTTTAGAATTTTGGGTACTCGCCTACCTAAAGTCATTTTGTTGATACCATTTTTTAACTTTTATTAGATCAGAGTTTATAATTTCCTTTAATAAGTTGTAGTTTTTACTTGAATATACCAAATTACACTCTCAAAAAAAATTCCTTTAATACAAAAAGTCTGTGCAGCACTGCTACCGGAATGTTTCCGTGAATTGAAGGAACACTTTGGTCCGTTAAAACAAGAAAGTATTCCGTTTTTTAAGATAGATACGTTGTGTTTATTTTCCGTTAAAAAACGAAAAATTTATGTATTTTGGAGAAATATCGAACTTCGATCGACATCGTACGCTGACGCCGTCGGGACTTTGGACTCCACAGATTTAACGAGCACGTCTGTCCCAGTGCTCTCGGGCCCTAAACTTCCCAGTACAGATATCCGATTTGTAGGATGACTGGCAGTAGGTGTGATTCGAACCCCCGCACTTCTGAAAAGGCTGAATCCTGAGGCGGATGCTTTAACCACCCGGCTATTGTGACACATCTCTTCAAAATATTATTACAGGTGTTACTGCTGCAAAAAGTCGTGATGTCGATAGAAATTAATGGCGGCCTCTTCCGCCCACCACCAATAATATCGCGATGCGCATGCGCGATTCAAAGAAAACGGAATTATTCTGTTTTTTATAAAACGGAAAAATTACTGTGAAAAAAGACTGAAAGTTTAGTGTATAAAGAAGGATTTTTCTGAGAGTGTGTTTATGACCCGCCCACAAACCCAAAAACTACCGGGCAAGTTTTATTGAAAAAAACCATAAAAAACAAACAAACAATAAAACCCAGACTCAAGTGTTTTTTTTTTTTTTTTTTTTTGGGGGGGGGGGGGTCAAAAGTATTAATAATTTATAACTTTTTTGTGATTTTTATAAGAAAAATATTTTTTTGACCCTTTAACCAATGACAGTTATTGCGAACTTTATAAGGGAAGAGTGTAGGCTTTTTAGCCCATTACCCCGCTCACCAGAAGAGACAGTCACAAGAGACACACAAAGAAGTACACATAGACAAATAATAACATTTATTGACAAACATAAACATCCACGCCTTAACCGGGATTCGAACCCGTGCCCAGCAGCTCCAAAGGCTAGCACTCTAACCATTGCGCCGATATCAGGCTATTAACCCTTTCAGTCCCAATCACAATTTTGCATCATTATTTTAGAATTTTTTTTTCTGATCGTAAAGAGCCATTTATGATATCAAAAAGCCGTAACCCCAAAAGCACATCATAATTTCTTTAAACCTTTTTTCTATTGGAAATATTTTTTACTAACCCCAATAAATGTCATCCCTATTATTTTTATAAATTATGATCAGAAACATGATGATGCCAAATGGTATGTATATCACCCTTTTTATAAAGAAAAGTCTTCCTTTTAGCTAAAATACAAATAAAACAAACTTTGACGCCATCGTACGCTTGAGCCCTGTCTGACAAAATGATACAATAGGGCATGAACTCGACTTGCACGCGTAAACAAACCTTTTATAAGATTACCTTTTATTAAAAACCTTTTATTAAAAAATTATACCCTATTATTTTTTATAAATTATGATCAGAAACATGATGATACCAAATGGTATGTATATCACACATTTTTAAAGAAAAGTCTTCATTTTAGCTAAAATACAAATAAAACAAACTTTGACGCCATCGTACGCTTGAGCCCTGTCTGACAAAATGATACAATAGGGCACGAACTCGACTTGCACGCGTAAACAAACCTTTTATAAGATTACCTTTTATTAAAAACCTTTTATTAAAAAATTATACCCTATTATTTTTTATAAATTATGATCAGAAACATGATGATACCAAATGGTATGTATATCACACATTTTTAAAGAAAAGTCTTCCTTTTAGCTAAAATACAAATAAAACAAACTTTGACGCCATCGTACGCTTGAGCCCTGTCTGACAAAATGATACAATAGGGCATGAACTCGACTTGCACGCGTAAACAAACCTTTTATAAAAGAAGCCGGCTTTAACAAATATGTCTATGTGTTAAAGATGGTAGTTAACCTATAATTATGTTTAGCCTCTACGGGATTTCGAAAACTCAACACAAAGACGCAGACACCTGTTCAGAGTCTCGGAGTTTTGAGTAAAAAGGGGGGGGGGGGTTAAAGAAAAGTTCCTTTGTCGAAACGACAGAGGGGTTGACCCTTTCAGCCCCCCCCCCCCCCCCAGGTTCCATATACCTGCGTGTCTGCGTTTTTCTTCCATAAACCGTTTTACTTAGATTTAAGTAGTGGCCAATTGCTGTTGTTAGTGATGATAAAAAAAAATATTTATAGAACAATAAGAATTACTTGTACTTGCTACTTAAACCATTGGCGATTTTTGAAATAAATTTAACGGAGAGTTATTTGACAGTAGTAATTAATACACTATTGAAACTCTTAAACACCTTTCGAAAAACTCCTAAAACCGCGTAAACTTTAATGATGAGTTTTTGAAAGAAAATTTATGTTTTACTAAATGGTCTAAATGAGTTCAAAACGTATAGAAATATTTCAATTACCCAACTTGGTAAAAAAATTCCATATATAATGATATGAATATGTAAAAATAATATAAAGGAATCGAATATGTTTAATTTGTAAAAAATAATAAAATTGAATCAATGCATTGAACATCACTTAAGTAGTGATAGATTTTCTTACAACCAGATTCAACTATTGATAACTATTTTGTCCAATCTGAAATAATAAACTATTTATAATATAACACTAATTTAAATGCTCAGAAACAACCTTGAAATTCATTCAAAAATAGACTTAGACAATCTTAATTATTTGAAAAGAAAATTAACCAGCACGAATAAGCCGCACATCGGACAACGCTTGTGATTTTTATAAAGAAATCGCGAATTTACAAAATAAGATACATTTTAATAATCTCTTTTAACCCAAATGAACAAACGTTAAAAATTAGTTTTGATTAAGAAAATTTTTAAAATAACTGTTTCAACCTTAATTATATATCCACCAATAATAAATACTCCCAAACAGACCACGCATATCGTATCAAACAAACCATACGTAACTTACCGTACAGCATATACATATAATATTATATACGCACTTTGTACAAAGCACTATACAAATTTACCATCTCATACCGATCATACACGAATCCACTTACTTTAGTCGACGCCATATTTTGGCCAAATTTAATAGGATTTATAAAAATCAAGTTCAAATATAAAACCTTGGCCCACTAAACCTACCTCGTGACTAAATGCTCATAACAAAAAAATGCATAAAAATGCATGACTTAAAATACATTTTTACAAAAATCCAGGCTCTAATAGGTATATGACAGTGATTGCGCCCTCTAGAAGGGAGAGTGTAGGCTTTACAGCCCATTACCCAGCTCGCCAGAGGAGACAGTCACAAGAGGCACACAAAGAAGGACCACACAAACACATAGACAAATAACAAAAATTATTGACAAGCAGAAACATCCATGCCGTTACCGGGATTCGAACCCGAGCCCAGCAGCTCCATGGGCTAGTACACTAACCACTACGCCCGCGGGCCGGCAAGTCTCTAATAGGTAAAACCGAACTTCATCACAATTTAATAGATAAGTAATACCATTTTACCATCGAGCTAAAAATCAAGTTCAAATATAAAACCTTAACCCATTAAACCCCCCTCGTGACTAAATAGTCATAACAAAAAAAATGCATAAAAATGAATGACTTTTAATACATTTTTATAAAATCCAGGCTCGAATAGGTAAAACCGGAATTCGTCACAATTTACTAGATAAGTAATACCATTTTACCATCGAACTCCACTATATCTATTATAAAAATCAAGTTCAAATATAAAACCTTAACCCATTAAACCCACCTCGTGACTAAATGGTCTTAACAAAAAAAAAATGCATAAAAATACATGACCTAATATACATTTTTATAAAAATCCAGGTTCTAATAGGTAAAACCGAACTTCATCACAATGTACTAGATAAGTAATACCATTTTACCATCGAACTCCCTCTCACTGCCAAACACCATAAAATCCACTAAATCCACTCCATTTTTACTTTACGGCGATATTTTGTCCACGCGATATTATGGGCACGCGATATTTTGGGCCGCGATATTTCGGCCCGCGATATTTTGGGCCCGCGATATTTTGGGCGCACGATATTTCGGCCGGCGATATTTCGGCCGCGATATTTTGGCCCGCGATATTTCGGCCGCGATATTTTGTCCCATTACCGATTGAATAACTCATCTAATATTCATTCAAAGGTAACGAAAACTTAGATTTAAGGGTTTTCGAGACTGCTTAACATTTCTAAGTTATTAAAATTGGGTGTTGCTATTGGAAATTTCAAAGTTCGTAACATTTTAATATGAAGACGGCCCCTTATGCAAATTTTGTGTCAGGCAATTAAATCAGAACGTTAATTGTTCACAATCTCAAAAAGGTCCTATTCTATAGGGTGACTAATGGCTGAAATAATCACTAGTGGTACTTTTTTTATTTCCGCAGCTGTACCACTAGATACTCGTGTACCAAATTTGAAGTCCGTTTTTTTAGTTGGAGGTTTAGAGTAGTTTCAGACATGTGGATCAATGTGCGAAAACCATTTTTTGGGAATCAGCACTCTCCTACACTGAGAAAAAAATACTGTAATCATACAGAATTTTTTTTAGTAATGTTACAGAAATAACCAATTTTACAAAAAAAAGTTTTTGTAATTCTGAACAGAAATCTTCATTTCTGAAGTTACAAAATAATTTCTAGTATTTTAGCCTCGATCTTGATTTGGATAGCCCTCGTGTTAGCCAATCGCCATTTTAAATTTATACTTTAGTTGGTTGTTTCAAATGAATTTAAGTTCTAATTTCCTGGCCATCTATGTGCCGAAATAGCACAGTTGGGAAAGCGTCAGACTGATCATCTAAAGGTTCCTGGTTCGATCCCGGGTCTCGGCCGTCTGCTATTCCTCAGTATTATATTGGTCAGTACCCCCGCCTGTCATGCGGGAGACCGGGGTCCGATCCCACGTAGTAGGAAAGTAGACATTTTGTTTTTCTTTGCAATTGCCCGGAAAATGTGGTATCCATAAAATTTTCTTGAATAGTTACTGAAAACATTACTTGTGTGGGATACATGAAATATTCCTGTAAATCTACATGATATATACATGTAATGCTAACAAAAATATATTATGTGTTTTTACAGCACTATTTTTAGTAATTATTTACTAGAAATTTTCTAGGAAAAGTTTTTTACAAAAAAATGTTTTGTAATGGTTACAGATTTTTTTTCACAGTGTAAACATTAACGATACACCAAATCTTCATTTCGAATCCCTTATTATGTATTTACCGCTTGTTACTTGTTGATGTTAATGTGCATTTCAAAACAGCCTCCTACAATAAGATGCCTGTGAATATAATTTTCTTTAAAAAAACTAAGCGATCAGTGGTTAACCAATCGTTGCTGTACTCTATCAACAAACAAGCGATTTTAACTCAGTCTAAATTAATTTTCATACCTTTCGGTGTCGAAAATGCACTTCCCCTAAAGGAGTGTATTTTACTCTTTTATTTTGCTAAACCTCCAACAATCTTAACAACAAACGAGGGATTTTAAGGCGATTAGGAGCGATTTAGGGCGATTACGAGTTATTTAGGAGTTAATTTTCACTCCCTTCCAGTGTCAAAAATGCACTTCTCCTATAGGAGTGGATTTCACTCTTTTGTTTTAAGAGTGTACTAACCTAGTTTCCGTTAAACAATTTTGAAGCATAAACATAAAATTACCTGCACATCACCATGGCTTGAAGAAAATGATGTCAGTCTCTTGAATCCAATCGTGTAGAACAAGTGGATGTCTTTGCCTTCAGCAACCGCTAGTAAATGTCCGCTCGGTGCAAAAGCAGCCTAAAAAAAAAGCTAAGTATAAATTTGACTTGTATGCAGAAATTAGCCAAGTCCGCAGGAGAATACCAGTACACGCTTTTTCTTTTACTAAAGTTTTGATTGGAGGAAGTGCAGCGGGAAATCCTCCAATGGTCTTGACTCCTTTTAACATTTAGCGTTTCATTTATTAGACTTATTGTTGATGCTCTATTATTTTGGAATCTTGATGTCAAATTCTAGGGAATGCTGAGGTTAGAATCGATACTTTCCTCTTTGTAACCAGGTAAAGTAGTTCAAAATAGTGTTGACATTTATCAGCAATAAGTAAATTTTTTTTTAATTTAAATTAATTTCTCCTAATGAACTCGCGCATGGCCTAGTCTCTTTAAAGGACACAAGTTTCTCGTGACATTACTCTATTTAACCGGATCGGATTGCCGGATTTTATAGAGAAAAAAATGAGAAATCAATTTGAGCAAGGCCAACATTACTTTTCAGTTTCCAAACTGGTTTCGTTCCTCTCCTTCGGAACAACTGATAACTCGAACCGGATGGAAAATTGATATATCACATACAGCTTCTCGGAGTTGATCGTAACCCGGGTATGAAAATAAAGGTAATCTATCAGGAACGAAAATTTCGCTATAACGAATAGATAAATTTCCCAGAAAAAACTTATTTTTTTACAAGAGCAAAAATTTAAAACAATTTCGCTGTTATTTTTTATCTTTAAAAACTGGTGAAATAGGCAAAACTTTTACTTCGTTGATAACTGCTTAGTAGGGGTAAGTGGTGTACCTTGGATGTATGTGTACCTCGAACCTATGCTGATTCTAGCTCGATTAGCTTAGATATTGAAACAACACCACATGCAGTTAAAGTATTTGCTACCAGGGATCTCAGTGAAGTTCTATATGTTTGTTTAAAAGGTCAATTTATTAAAGAGGTTTCGAAAAACTAAATTCACAGTTCAAAAGTAAATTTTTGTCAGATTCTTTAGTGTAATTTTTTACTCAAACAATAGTGTTTATTCAGAAACGATGGTTATGCAATATAAAGCAAAGTTTTAGCTATAAAACGGTGTGCTTGAAATTAAGTTAAGTCTAACCTTAACTTGGTGATTAACTATTTTGTTTTTGATATCCAAGTGGTGTACCTCGAACCTAATACAAGTGGTGTACCTTGGACTGGTCCAAGGTACACTACTATAGGTCTCATGTGCTTCAGATTGCTGAAAGCCCTTTTTAAAATTCAAGTAAATTCTTTCCTTTGAAACAATAATGTATTTTAAGCTATTAATATGCAACCCTGATTTGTAAAATCTAGAAAAATGGAAATTTGTAGGAAATTTTGATATGATGTGATAAAGAATTTTTTTTTGTAGTTAAATATTTAGATTTATGGAAGCCTATAAAATTTTAACCATATTGATATACTATAGAAAATAATTATTGCATGCTCATCTAAAAAGATATTTTTTATAATAAATATCTAAGCAGAACATCCTTTTTACGTTTAGGCCTAGTTGAATAAACATAGGGGGAAATATTTGAGTTGTTTTTTTTCTAATTTAAGACAGAAAGATAGCCAAATGTTTTTCTATGGCATGAAATAACAGTTTAATTTTATGCTGCATTTTAACGAATACACCCGAGAAAGATTGCATTGCAGCTGAAAAAGCCAAAAGGGCACTAAAAAAAACTAAGGCAATGAAACCAATTACTGAGCCAATTGACCTAACATAACCAATTACTACAATCTTGGCTAGAAATAAGAGTAGGTTGTAAAATGTATTTTTGAATTTTGTGTGACTAATAAATAGTGGTTTTCGGACTGTAAATCGAGTATCTCTACCTTTTAATAATTGGTCCAAGGTACACTACCGGTTGGACCAAGGTACACCACCGGTGGTGTACCTTGGTCCCAATTACAATTTTCTGTATTTATTTTTTTAATAGTTGAAATCATTTAAATAACATGTTAAAATAAATATATGTTGTATATAACAGCATAAAGTATTCAGTAAAAATATTTTTATTCACTTTTTGCAAGTAATTAAGAAAATAAAAATTAAAAAGTCAAAATAGGTCCAAGGTAACCCACCTTCCCCTACTGTTGGCTGTCGTTTGTTTAAAATAAACATGTTGATAAATTGAAAAACGAAGAAAAATACCTGCGACCTTTCTGCTTTAATTTCAAAGCTGTTTTCTTCAAGTAACTGTCCATTTAAAATGCGAAACAATTTCAACTGTTTTCTGAAAGTAATAGCTACGCTCATTCCCATAGGATGAAGAGAAATGCTCTGAGATTCTAAATTTAACTCGTGTCGTATTCTTATGTTCCTGAAATAGGTCAGAATTTTTTTAGAAAGAATTATTATAATTAAATTGACAGTGAGAATGTTTTAGATGATTTTAAAGCTGTTGTTTTCATTTTTATGCGTACTGCCATTTTATTGTTTGCTTCAGTTTCACGTTCTGCGATTTCATTAGTTGCTTCGGTTTCACTCTCAAAATGACCAATATAGATGAAAAGAATTTTTTCCTTATATGCAAGCTCTCTTCAACGAATCTTTTGAACAATCAACAGTACAACAAGAAGTTGGCATTAAACATTTTAATGAGTAAAATATTCTTAGAAAACTCATTTTTTAATACCAAAGCATTAGTTATTCCCGACGACAAATGAAAACAAACCATTAGAGCTGTAGCCATAGCAACCCCATTTATTCGAGAGTGTTAAATCACTTAATCAAAGAGAACGAGTAGGCTTTTAATAACAGACAAGTAAAGTTAAAAATAGGAATATTATCAAAATTAGATTAATACGAATGGAATAATATTTACATTAAATTTAACTGCGATGAAAATACTTACTTTGTAAAAATGTCTCTGAGAAGCAAGTATGACGAGCAACAAGTTGCTAGCAGACGATTTGAATTAGACGGAGGCCACTTAGCGACATCTGAGTACAGTATCTTTTTGGTGTGTTGAAAATCATGAACAACCAGCAACTCTGATTCGGAAAGGTTATCCTATAACAAATTCTTTAGATTTAACTGATTAACTAATAGAAGAAACGAGCACATCTATAATAATAAAAGAAAGAGTCTGTCTGTGTGTGTGTCTGTCTGTGTGTATGTCTGTGGATCACAAAAGACCTACTTAGACTGCTCTAAAAAATTCGAAACTTTTAATATAGATTCCTTTTAATACCTACGTGTGCACCTGAGGCTTAGTTTTTTCATATTTGATTGTGATTTTTAATTAATATAATTAGTTTAAAAAAAACGTCATCCACGTGGGATTGCGGGACCATAACAGGGCTTGAAAATACATGGACCGGGCCGAAACGGGGGCTTTACGCCATCCTCTATTAGTTTGATTGATTGAGTTTGGTTGAGATATGCGCTCGCCCTAAGGCTGCTTCATCCTCTATTAGTGTTTGCTTTTTTAAGTTCGCATGCGCCGACACGAATTTAATTTTGTTTTGATTTTGAGTGTATTTTCACAAGTAAGCATGCCTCTAAAAGGAAGCAATGCAAACTTAACGGGTTCCCAGTAAGGCGGGACCATACTGCTAGTAATAAGATAAGTGACTGATAGTTTGCGATTTATTTATTTGTGATTGATACTTGTTATTAAAAAATGTTACCTGAGAATTATCGGCAATGTTGTGATACAGAATTCTACCATCTTTTGTAGCGGCTGCAATGTGTTCTTTTTTATTAAACGTTAACTGAATTATATATGAGGAAAGGGATTCGCAAGGTATCTGAAAAATAATCTTGTGTCAAAGTATTATAGACAAATATAAATTTAAGTTTAACCCTCTAATGCATGGATTTTTTTTCATCTTAAAAAATATATATGTATCTTTATTACTCTTACACTTATACATTATGGGAAAATACTGAAAAATATTAACCGCTTTAGAATTTAAATAATTTAAATTTTTTAAATTCCTTCCATATGACAAAAACCAACTGCCAAATTCCAATTTTGATAATAATGACTAGAAAACTACTAAATATATTTCAAAATAACCCTCTTTTACTATAATTAATTTTTCAAAACTATTTATTTGTTTTTAGTACTAATATTATTATGCTTTGAATACTTCCAAAAAGTAATTTCACAACAGTTAATAACTTCACTCTTTAATTTTGAATACACTTTTACAAAAGTCATCTATGAGGATTATTAGTAACTAAAACTTCAAAATGGAATGTAATAGATGAAAAAAAAAAACACAAATTTGTCGAGAGGGAGCTCTACTTTAAGATAATAAAGTGGATTATATTACTTGTTGCCAAACAGCAACAGTATGCATTAGATTGTTAATACAATGAATTGATTGTAACACAAACCTTTAGTGTTTTAATGATCTTGAAATCACAAGACAATATCAGCACTGAGCTGCATCCATAACTGCACAAAATTCCATCAGTGTATGATAAAAGGGTGGTAATGCTTTTGTCTTGCGTGTAACTGGCAAAAAAGAGGGTTTTGCAAAATAATGCTTAAAGAAAATTAATTTCAGGTTGTATATATAAATGGATCCCAAAATCATATGCCTTCATTATTTTCAATATTATTAAAATAGATGAAAACATGAAACTGTTTTTAGAAATATTTGTTACACATGGAAGTGTATTCACATTTGTTTATTTATTACAGTTGTGTTTTAAGAAAAATATATAATTAGGAATTTCAATTTTGAGTGGTTTAAGCATTTTATTGAAAATTATATAATGTAATTTCTTATATATTGTATAATTTTCATATATTGCATAATTATGCCTTGGATATAAAAAAAAATCGAACCAATATTTAAAAAAATGAATTATAGAGACACAGCTACATTTATTTAAAAAAAACGTTTTCATGATTGAATAGCTTAGTGGAAGAACGTGCTAAGTGACAAAAAGGGGAAAAACGAGAAAACGAGCTTTAAAGTGTTTCGTTTGAACTCAGATCTGTTGCAAACGGTACTTGTAAAGCATAAAAAATATACTAAATTTAAAGTTGATGAAAAAGGGGAAACTTGTTATCAGTAAAGAAGTTAGTAATATGTTCATTGACACAAACTTCTCCATTTTTTCAAAAAAGTCACTTAGAACGTTCTTCCACTAAGCTCTTCAATTGTTCAACTGGCTTGTTTCACGTCACGTAAACCATCCTGGTATTCCATTTTTGGTTTTGGTGTTTAGGAAACGACACGTTTAGATCGGACCACTACAATGATTAACCAATCAAGACCTTATTTTTAGTACTGGTGTGGAACTGTTGCCACTCAAGTTGTGAAGCATGCCCATATAGCTAGAGTAATTAAGCTTCGAAAATTATATCTCACATCGAATTAACATAATGAGAAGCCTTATGTCAAAAAACCCGACTGTCGGACTCGTACTTTAAACTATCATTGTTATCATTTAAATGGGGGGAGGGTGATTAAAATTAGTGACGGATTTTCAATGCACAAATTTATTGTATTTCGGCATTTTATGATTTTTCCTTTAATTAAGCGATTGATTCAATTGAATACTGAGACCATTCACATTGATTTACTGCATTTAAACTTATGGTTGTGTAACAATAACGACTCTCAGCTACTTAATAAATAAATTTAAAAGTAATTATATACCCTAGTAGGTTATTTCAATAACTTTAAAACCAAAAATTTCTACGACAGATACCATTTGCACATTCGTTATTTTCACAAAAATCCTATCATGACATACAACAGCTGCTAGAAACAGGTGTACAAATTTTAAGTCCGAAGATCTTTTATTTCGAGCTATAAAGTGTTTAGGACAGACAGACGATCAATGATTAAAAAAACCTAATATTTTATGATCCGCACACTTCTATACGTGTAGAAAAACACAAATCACTATTTCAGACTTTTAACTCCATCACAATACCTTCATACCTTACATTTCATATTAGTTAGTTAAAAGTAAAAATCAAGCTGTTATAAGCTGAATAATCAATGAAGTAATTGAAGAGCTTAGTGGAAGAACGTGCTAATGACAAAAAAAAAGGCGAAAACGAGAAAATGAGCTTTTAAGTTTTTCGTTTGCACTAATTGATTACGCTAAAAACCGCATTATATCTAAAAATAATATAAAAAATGTACTTAAGACGGACTGTCAGTCCCATAGAGCTAATGCGTCAGTTTTGAAATCCAACTTGCACAGAAGCATTGCTTTGCCATGTTATTCCAGTTTCAACGGGTATGGGAATCATCATAACATCATTAAGCCTATCGCTACGAAGGATTTTTTATTCCTCGTAATATTTGACAGGAATAACATTATCAAATCCTTAGTTGTTCGGGCGTTTTGGGGCGCTTCAGTAAGGAAAGGGTTAAAACAAAATTGAAAAGAAAATAACATCCGGTTACTTAATCATTATTTGATAAATTTTTAAAACCGTGTCGCCGTCTGCTGTATATATTTTTGGCATTTTAAAACTTCAAAAATATACAATTCAGTATCTAGATAACATTTTTGCTTCAAATTTGTTTCATTTCGATGTTATGTTGATTCCCATACTAGGAGAAAAAGGGCTAACATGACAAAGCAATACTTCTGCGGAAGTTGTGATTTCTAAACTAATGAATTAGCTCTCTGGGACTAACAATCTCTATTAAATTAAATTTTATGAAGGGGGGGGGGATCTTATCCTTAAAAGAAGGACTAGAATAATCATTGAATTAAAAATCCAATTTTTTTTTCAAAAATATCACTTAGCACGTTCTTCCACTAAGCTTGCCAATTATACCTCTTACTTTCCATTGCTTGACATTTGCTCTTCAAGCGACACTTTCCTGACAATTGTTGTCTTCTCGAATATAACAGAACCTCAAACGATTAAGGTTTAGAAAAGCGATTCTCTCCCCGTTTCCCAGAACCAAGCGAAGGGATGGGGGAAGAAAACGCTTTTGAGGGTCGCTTTCTGGATAGACAAGGTATAAACATGTAGAAAACACAAAATCACTATTTCGGATTTTAGACTCCAACGCAATAACTTCATACCTTACATTTTACTTTAGTTAATTAAAAAATAAAAATCAAGCTATATAGAATGAAAAATAAATGGAGTAATTGAAGAGCTTAGTGGAAGAACGTGCTAAATGACAAAAAAAAGGTGAAAACGAGAAAATGAGCTTTTAAGTTTTTCGTTTGCACTAATTGATTACGCTAAAAACCGCATTATATCTAAAAATAATATAAAAAAATGTACTTAAGACGGACTGTCAGTCCCATAGAGCTAATGCGTCAGTTTTGAAATCCAACTTGCACAGAAGCATTGCTTTGCCATGTTATTCCAGTTTCAACGGGTATGGGAATCATCATAACATCATTAAGCCTATCGCTACGAAGGATTTTTTATTCCTCGTAATATTTGACAGGAATAACATTATCAAATCCTTAGTTGGGGGGGGGGGGATCTTATCCTTAAAAAAGGACTAGAATAATCATTGAATTAAAATCCATTTTTTTTTTCAAAAATCACTTAGCACGTTCTTCCACTAAGCTTTCCAATTATAGCTCTTACTTTCCATTACTTGACATTTGCTCTTCAAGCGACACTTTCCTGACAATTGTTATTTTCTCGAATACAACAGAACCTCAAACGATTAAGGTTAAGAAAAGTGATTATCTCCCCGTTTCCCAGAAAACCAAGCGAATGGATGTGGGAAGAAAACGCTTTCGAGGGTCGCTTTCTGGATAGACAAGGTATAAACATGTAGAAAAACACCAAATCACTATTTCGGATTTTCGACTGCATCGAAATAACTTCATACCTTACATTTTACTTTAGTCAATTAAAAATAAAAATCAAGCTATATAGACTGAAAAATAAATGGAGTAATTGAAGAGCTTAGTGGAAGAACGTACTAACTGACAAAAAGGTGAAAACGGGAAAATGAGCGTTAAAGTTCTTCGCTTGCACTTATAGATAACGTTGAAAACGGCATTATATCTTAAAACAATATGAAAAATTTACTTAAATTTAATGCAAGGAGGGAAATCTTATCTTTAAAGCTTGTTCATTGCCTCAAAAATCTCTTTAAAAATGTCATTTAGCACGTTCTTCCACTAAGCTTGCCAATTATACCTCTTACTTTCCATTACTTGACATTTGCTCTTCAAACGACACTTTCCTGACAATTTTTGTCTTCTCGAATACCAGAATGTCTCCATCAGATGTTCCAATCGCTGCGACGCCCTTGTCCATCCACGCGACGGTGTGGAAAACGACGTTCGAATGTTCCATCTCGGGAAGAACACTCTCGTGTATTTTGTATTGCCTCGTGTGTGCTTTGATGTCTTCCTTGAAATGGTAGAATCGGAGAAAATGCTTTCCGACAGCAAAGACATTGTGGGAATCTTCAGGGCGGAAAGCAAACTGGAAAAAAATGGCAGTAATGGAATTAGAAACACTTCAACATTTATGATGGTTAGAAGTCGTTAATTCATTAACAAAGACTTTGGGAACACTGTTAACACCTCCATTGCTGAATAAAAATGCCAATTTTAATTTTATTACATTAATTTTTCTTATAACTACTATGTACTACCGGTAGTTAGCTTTCCGACAGCAAAGACATTGCGGGAATTTTCAGGGCAGAAAGTAAACTATAAAAAATGGCATTAATTGGAAACACTTTAACATTTATAAAAATTTAGAAGTCATGTCGCTAACTCATTAACAAAGTCTCTGGGAACGCCATTAACACCTTCATTGCCGAATAAAAATGCCAATTTAAATTTTATTAAATTAATTTTTCTTATAACTACTATGTACTACTGGTAGAATCGAAGAAAATGCTTTCCGACAGCAAATACATTGTGGGAATCTACCGGGCAGAAAGCAAACTGGAAAAAAAATGGCAGTAATGGAAAACACTTCAACATTTATGATTTTTAGAAGTTATGTCGTTAACTCTCATTAACAAAGACTTTGGTTGGCCACTTAAAATATCTCTCCTTCTCAGAGGGCAAGAAGACCTTTGCAACCGGCCACAAATGCCAAGTTCACCAGGCCTCTCCCCGAGCATATTCTGGACTGCGTCGGACTATCCAAAGATGATGTTTTCTCGTCCCCTCTGCTCGTCATAGACTTTTTTCGGGTCAACGACCTTTTGGACTTGGTCTGACGAAGTCAGACCAAGGATTATTAGCCGCAACAACAACAGACTTTGGTAACACCATTAACACCCTCATTGCCGAATAAAAATGCCAATTTTAATGTTATTAAATTAAGTTTTCGTATAACTACTATGTACTACATTAAATGTTCGTGAACATGGTTTTTATTTGCTCCATATTTTGCTTACTTAGATAAGCTTAAGTTCATTTTCGCTTCGAAAATTTTCTTGCCAATCGTCGTTAATGAGTTTATTCGAATATTTAAGTTTGACTCCGCTAACTGTTAAATTTCTCTTAACTCCCGTCTTACTTACATTCAAATGATATAGATGGCAGCACCAACTAAATTCCTATTCACCGATAGCATTGCTTAATATTTGTTTCATGAACTAGAACGTCTAATGTTACTACAATCAATGGTTTGATTATATTTATAAGGAAACGATTTGGAATTAAAAAGAATTGTAGGAAAAAAGCTTCGGAAAATTGTCTAACACACCAAATATCCAGCTATACTAATAGCGGGCACAAAAATCCAAATATATATGTCTACCAACCAACTAATAGCCGAGGACGAGGTGGCCGAGTGGTTAAGGCGATGGACTTACCTTACTAATGAAGGTATGCCTGGAAGAAGATAGAAAAGGCGCGGAATACACGTGCAGTGCGACGTATTTTAAAGCTAACTAACCACACTCTTTTATCTGGCGCTTTTGGGAATACGCTTGGTTTTAGGCACTGAATGAGCTAGATAAGCAAGAGTGGACAGTATTGAATAAATATCACGAAATATAATATATTCCATATGATTATAGACCATATTATAAATTTTATTTTTTAATTTCTGAAAACTATTTATTCACTATTTATTGAGGTATTGTTTAGAGTCTGAAAACTATTTTATTCACTATCTATTACAGTCGATAAAAAAACGATGCCCAATTAATTTTGTTGAAAAAACACTTTGTGTGATGACTTCTGTACTTGTATTTATTGACAATAAAGGCCGTTTACGGTGACGAAATTGTCTTTCTTTTGATCATGTTTCAGTAGAATATCTTACAAAAGTAATATAAAGTCCCTTTAGTAAAAAATTGGCTCTTTTTTTTTTACATCCATGAACATTTTAAGAAAAGATCAAAATAAAATGCAATTTGTTTAGTATTTTTGAAAATTACACTTTATATGTATAAGTGACATTTCAAAAATACTATTGTAAATAATCACAGAAATTTATAAGTTTTTCAACTTAATGGAATTACTATTGTTATTTTTTAATATTTATCTCAAATAACTTCACCTTGTATACTTCAGATCCATCGTGCATTCTGTATGGTTGGAAAACTGTGTCTAGGCGGGAAATCCTCCATCGCCATAATACGAATGAATATTCGGGAGCACCCATCTGTCCGCCTAGAAATTCGTTGTCTGCCGAAAAGGCCAGATGAACATAATTTCCGCTAAATAAAACACTAAAACATTAAAAGAAGCCGTATTTTGGAGAATATGCTACAGCTTTGATATAATGACCAGTCTCGATTTGGCGACTTTTGGCAAGCTCGAAAATATAAAGTGGAGTTTGTATATCTCCAGAATTGTATGAAATATGAAGTGGAATGTTTACTTACATTAGGAGATTTTTGTTACTTGGCAACGTAACGCAAATCGCCAAATCGAGGAAGACTATATCACAGCTGTTGCGAGGATCCAACTAACTAATTTTTTTTTAAATATTAAAATTATAACACATATATAAAACATTGTTACATATATGACGTTGTATTTAAAACTGTTCAGGAAATCTTATAAAAAAGCAGATTTAATTCTGCAGTTTTGAGTGAAACTAACATAAGACTTGATGATAGAATAAGACTTGAAAAATCCTCACCGAGCATTAAAAAAAGAAATAACAATAAATAAATAAATAAATCTAAAAACAAAACTTTTAATTATTCTCTGTATCAAGTGCTAGAAATGTATTCATTGTAAATGACATTTGTACCTGAATTCTTTTTCTGGCTTCGGTAGAACTTTTCTTTCCTTTGACTTCAAATTAAAAACTGACATATTTGGCGACTTTCCAGCGGTCGCCAAAGCCAAACAATTATCCAAACCAAGGTGGGCCGCTGTAATGTGGTTGTCATCTTCGCAAATTTTAGTAAACTTCTGAACTTTCTTCTTTAAATCATGAAAGACTAATAATCGACCCGAAATATAGCATAGAACATCGGGATCGGTGAATGCAAAGCCGCCCTTTACTGTGAAGTTGTGTCCGAAAACTTCGGAGAGTTGTAACTTGGCGGTGATTTCATTCAACATCATTGGCCTTCGATCAAAAATATTCAACTTAAAAATACGTAGTATTTTTCGGAACATACGTAATAAATAATATTTTTGAAGAATATTTTACACATTTATTTTTATTTATTTTTTACATAGTAAACATGGTAATTTAATAAATTAAATGCATTAACTTTTGAGATTTCAACTAAATTTTTTAAAAGCCAATTAGCTAGAATTTCGGTGACACAAACTTTATGCAAACTTATAAGCAAAACGAAGTTAATTGTTAATTTATCAATGTCGCGGCAAAGCAAAAATTCCTTTTATTTTCAAAAGTATATGATAAATAATGGAATTTAATTCTGAATTACCTAATAGTTTTTTTTAAACAGAACAACGTTTTCAAGCTTTGCGACCTAATTTTAAATTAAAATTTTTAAATTAGAAAAAAAACTTTCATTATTTGTTATAGTAGTTTGAATTTCAATTTCTAACTTCACTGGAAATAATTTGAACAATTTTTACCTTTCAACTGATAATTGCTGAGAAAACTTTTATTTTATGTTTTCTTAAACAATTTATAAACATACAGTTTTTTAAAGAATACCGACGATATGTATTACATTTTCTATGGATTTTCCAGCATTTATTAATCCAACAACGATTGAGATAGAATTATTTTTCTGGTTTGGATGCATTAAAATTATTATTCATTTTTTATCAAAATAAAACTTGATTAGTATAATGAGTAATTGTTTAATTAAATGCAATTTCACATCTGTAGCTCTTTCGACGCAATTTGGTTTAATCTGTCATATTTCGTCAATCGTCACCGTCCTTCAACTCAGGTTGTGTCTCCTTCATCTGGAAGTAGTTCAAGGATCAGATTGTTGTTCCCAATTTTCCTTTTTGTTATACCCTAAATCGTCATCAATTTTTGAAACAGCATAACTCTATGAAAATAGCACAGAATATTGTTCCAGACACAATTTACCAAACCACCAAATTCGAAGACGACCCCGAATTTTATTTTAAAAAATGACATATTTCTTGTGAGCACAGTGGCAACGCAAAATGAAGTTTGTCCTTCTGGTTTACAGCACGCTGGTTTGTTTTTGTTTACCGGTTTCGTAAAAATTTTAGGCCGTTGCTACACGCCCGCCAGGAAGTCAAATAGCAACCAATCATATCGGTTCCGCCTGCCGTATACGACAGTCGGACCAGAATCCGACTGCCGTAGCTTTAGAAACTGGTGTCCAGATGGAAACCAGATTTGGCATTATATCGTCACTTGTATTAATGTATTAATTTCTACAATGTTTACGAAATTGGAAATTTCCAAGCGGTTGCAGTGTTGTACTGTTATTATCTGAATACATAAATATGATTTTTAATTTTTATACGAATTATAAATAAGTTTTTATGCAAATTTAAACATTTGTTGATAAATAATTAGTTTTTTTTATGCAAAATTATATTAGTTTTTTATGCAAATTAAAAAAAATCATGAATAATTAGTTTTTTTAATACGTTTTTTGTGTTTCTTGAAAACTGATGTTCCCTTCAACAAATAACATTTGATTTCATTAATTTATTTAATAAATTTAGTAGAATCATTTTGCTTGCTATAGGTTAGGATCAAGGTATCGCTGTACAAACCAAAGAACTTCCTATAAAAAAAAACTTAACATACTTTCTATGCTTTTGGTTCTTTTTTTATGGATTCGCTTAGTCTCAATACCTATATTAAATTATATATTCCTTACATCTCGGCGTTGTAAAATTATCTGGTGGTACAGGTACTCAAGTATAAAAAGTCTGTTACAAACTAGGTTACCTTTCGTGTGGGTAAATCTTGAACGTGAAAAACCCCTCCTTAGCATTAATTAATATACACTGATCAACGCAATTAGCGAGCACGTTTTACTTCCAACTTTTACTTCACTCCCAACTTTTTAATTTTCATTCTAAAAATCTAGAATTTGTGAAATTAGGTTCATAATACATCCGGAAAGAAATAGTAAAAAACAGGAGAAAAAACTTCTAAATTAGAACAGCAATCTTTTCAAAACTTTTTTTGTTAAAAAAAGAAGTTGAAATCTATTTTTAAACATCTGAAAAATGCAAGAACACCCTAAATTGACCCTAAAAAATTTAGGGTCAATTTATTTTCTAAAACTGTCTTAGAGTTAATTTAATTTTACCTTTGGTTAATTTTATTTATTGCAGTGTATTTCAAACCCAATACCTTTGCCGAAAAAGAAAAATTCACAAACATGATCATCCCCTCTGTATAATTCTTTGCCCCCTCTAAGTACATTATGTAATGCATTCCTTATCATTTATTGCTTCATCATGTTGCGACGTTCTAACGTAAACTATCTGTTGCAAAGTGAACTTTTTTGTTTTTGAATAAATGAGGCTCACAAAATGCATCTTCACCATGTATATGAAGATTTTGTTTTTATAAATCCGATTTACAAATTATACAGGTTGATTTGACAAAATTTTTGCTATATAATTT
Source organism: Hylyphantes graminicola (assembly GCA_023701765.1). NCBI lineage: Eukaryota > Metazoa > Arthropoda > Arachnida > Araneae > Linyphiidae > Hylyphantes > Hylyphantes graminicola. The sequence goes on along the minus strand of CM043116.1, from coordinate 61,162,003 downwards.
TTTTAAAAATATTAACATGACACTAAAATACTAAATAGTTTTTATACCTTTATTACCATAAAGATAATAATTACGATTATTTCTCAATTATTTGTTGTTTATTATGAGAGTTATAGGAAATATAATGTTTTGATTTAGAAATTTGGTCACATTAGCTTTAGGCACAAGATTTTAAAGATAATTATAAACATTAACAATTTATATTCTGATAAGTTAAAATCTTAGAATATAAGGGAAAGCAACTGCTTTATTGAAAGATCTCTTTTGTTATAATTCATTTATTGGCAATACTGAACTAATATTTAAGGTTTCATATCCAGCACAGCATAAGCTGACATACTCCAACAAGCAATAAAAACTTAAAATATCATTTTCGTATTTCATTCATGCATTTTGTTGACAAAAAATTATTGAATTGCCATAATTCATCAATTGAAGATAAGCAGAAATACAGCTAGTGATGATAAGAGTTTTAAAAAAGGACAATGTTCTACTTGGGAAAACACTAATTTTAATCTTTATTCCAAGCTCATATTGTGTTTTGTAATAATTTCTTTATACCTTTCTGCGATAATTCAGGAATGAAACATATGAAGTATTAAGAAAACAGGGTATGATAGCAGCTTCTTAATCCACTGATTACAAAGATGACTATCTACTATCAATTAGCACGAAAAAATGTTTTATTTTTTTAACCCCCTCAACCAGTACTTATAAGCACCACTGAACCTGGCTAATTAAAAAGTACAAAAATTACAATGGAAATCAATTTCTTTCAAATTATCAGGAAATTTTGTTTCAATTTATTACCATTTGACAGTTAAGTTAAATAATTTGTAAGATATTATTAAAATAAAGTTAAGATTTAAAAAAAATCCATTAATAAATTTGAATGCATAAAATACATTCTTCCTAATGGTAATGAACTGACAAATATAAAATTTTATATTAGCTTGACTTTATTTTTCATCAAAGTTTACAATAAAACATTTTTTATTTTGTTCACACAGATAAGAAACAACATTTTAAAAATTTCACTTTATTATGCAAACAAATATTTATTGTATATATTACACATAATATGAACATAACAGCTGCAATTTTATAGAAACTAGCTAAGCAGAATTATACATTTAAAAACTTTTAACTGAATAATTCCAAGACTTAACAATATTGAACTCAATATTAATGAAATAGCAGTTGTGATTTAATATAAATAATAATGATGTAAATACATTGTTTAAATAATATTCTACTGTCAAAACTTTTAAAACCGAGGAAAAATTTGTGTTAATTTAAAGAGAACAAGTACAAGTAATAATACTGCCATCAAATATCTCGAAAATTTAGACACATTGCATTAATGTACAAAAGTTTAAAATTTGTTAAGGCAATAATTGCATACTATCTTGCATATTCTTGGGAATTTGATTACCGACTTTTTTACTTGTCACTTAAAAAATAATATAAGCTTAAAATGAAGAATATTTCAAATTTATTCTTTTAAAAACCATGAATACTAATTAATGGATTATATTTTTAGTTCTACAATCTGAACTATTTAAATTAACAACCACATCCTGGAAGGCCAATTTCCGCTTCCTGGTGGATAAGAGAGTGCGATAAAAAAAAATTGGGACACGACTATTAAATCTATAAATGACATCTTTTCTACTCGCAACTTATAATTTGCAATGCAAAAAACAGCAACTTTAGTGTCAAGCAAATTTGCTCGAATCTACCTCTCAAATTTATACACAGATATTTTATTATCTTGATTTTTCCATTATCAATAATGCATGCTTAGTGTGTTACTTACTCACCACAATGGATTCCGAAAAACCAAACTGCAATGAGATGCCACTATCTTTTAATTTGGGACAAATCAAAGAGGATGGTCATTAGGATATATCCATTATTAATCATAGAAAACCCACATGAACATATAATATAATGCTCTAGACTGGGAATTTTTAATAGTAGCCAGTGGCTACCAGAATGACAAAAAATGATAGCCACATTTGGATTTATAGTAGCCAGTTTCAAATTTAAGTATATAAGGCAAAAATAAACTGCGATTTTCCACAAAACACAATTTTATTAAAGACATTTTTGATAAAAAAGATTGGACAGTAAAAAAAGGATCATACACCAAATATGTAAGTAGTATTATGTGATTGGCCATTGTTAAAAGAAGAAAATTAATTTATGTACTTACTATATACTATTAGTTTCGGAGAATTCGAATCGCCACAATAGTTCATGAAATTTTCTCATATCAGAATTGTTTGAAGGAATAGTTGATATCTTAATTAGCTGTAAATCAATCACTTGTAAATTGCCGCGATCGTAAAGCAAGATTTGAAAATCAAATTTGCATTTAAGATTTTCGTCGCCCAGCTCCATTTACGTCACACGGAGGCCAACTCAGTGACATCCACACAAAACACCGGCCAATGATAAGGGGGAAATTTCACCGACAAGTAACAACTGTCATCAAGTCTTTCTTTCCGACAGAATCGAATCTGAGCGTTTTATTATTATTATTTTAGAAATGCAACTTCAGTATTAATTATTTGTTGAACAAAAATTAAAAAATATGATAGCCACTTTTGGCGACTGGGGTTCGATTTTTAGGTAGCCACTTTTGGTGTAATAGTCTTCAGTTGGCGACTGGCGACCGTTAATCTAGAGCTTTAATATAATAGCTGTATTTTGTAACTCTTTTACTTACACTTTCAATTTGACGTAATAATCCAGCTTAGTGGTAACCTGTGGAAATTATGCTATTATTCTTTAAACCATCAAAATGCATGTTTTACTCACCATGTGCATACTATCAGAAGATTTATTCGCAGTTTTCAGAACACTTAATAATTAGAAATCTAAAAGAAGAATATACTGACCTTGTGCTCTGATTGCACATGCATCGATGACGACATGACGAATCTACCTCTCAAATTTATACACAGATATTTTATTATCTTGATTTTTGTATTATCAATAATACATGCTTAGTGTGTTACTTACTCACCACAATGGATTCCGAAAAACCAAACTGCAATGAGATGCCACTATCTTTTAATTTGGGACAAATCAAAGAGGATGGTCATTAGGATATATCCATTATTAATCATAGAAAACCCACATGAACATATAATAGCTGTATTTTGTAACTCCTTTACTTACACATTCAATTTGACGTAATAATCCAGCTTAGTGGTAACCTGTGGAAATGCCATTATTCTTTAAACCATCAAAATGCATGTTTTACTCACCATGTGCATACTATCAGAAGATTTATTCGCAGTTTTCAGAACACATAATTAGAAAGAAGAATATACCGACCTTGTGCTCTTCATGGTAGGCTGATTGCACATGCATCGACGACGACACTTCCAATTTAAGTTACATTCTTTCGTCTGTTAAGACAGTGCGGCTTTTTTTACTTACATACGTCATTGTTAAGGTCATTTTATATCAATAAATACAAGAACTAACATCCCAAAATTCATCATACAAAGAATGGGGGAAAAAATCATTAAGAATTGAAAAGTTTTTGCAAATCCTTCATGCAGTTCTCTAACTCTAGGCATGGGTTTTTCTTCAAGAAAGTTATTTTTATCAATAAAAACATTTTATTTTGAGTTGAGAGATTTAAGCATTTAATTTAGAAAATTTTCGCATCAGACAATACAGAATCACAAAGAAAAAAATTGAAATGACTGTAGTTACTTATATTTTCATTACTTTTGCCCATATTTGATATAAAACCGATTTGAGCAGCATCCTACAAAAAGAGAATGTTATTTAACTTGCACTTTAGTCAATTATTAAACTTGCAACGCATGTTATGAATAATTTAATACAATTTCAATTTACAAGCATTTTACAATATACAGTTAGCGAAATCTATATTACATCGGCATATTTTGAAATTGTTATTGACATATTTTCACACAATACTTCAGACCAGCGTTAGTTGTAGCTGAGGAATTTTAGACATTTCTTTTGACTAGCAAAACATGTTCAAGATAAATGGTGAACAGCATGAATTTCTACGGCAATTAATTTAATCGTAAAACATAGTTAAGCAAAAGAAGTTACACAAATTTCATTCATTACTCACCACGTGCATACAGGTAGAAGATTCAATTTTTCAAACTAATAAAAGAAGTACATACCTTAGACTCCTTAAAATATAAACAAATAATAATTATTAATATTTTTATTAGTTTTGGCACTAAATCTGCATAATACGTTCGAAAAACTCAACAAAAAAAATATAACGTAACGAGCTTCAAGGCGGCCGACATGGGTTGTTGCGAAAAATAAATCGCCATCGCCAACTACTTTGAAGTCGCCAACTTCGGTGCCGAGTATTGAAGGCTGATGCGCATGCGTCGAAGAGGCTAACTTCCGCTTCCTGGCGGGTGATAAGTCAGTGCGAAAATTTTAGTAGTAATCGTAAAATTTCTTATTAAACTATTTGCTATCACCGATTAAATGCTATGCAACGAATAACCTACGACATCGCCATCGTTGGCGGTGGTATTCTTGGTACAGCCACTGCCAGAGAACTTCTAATAAGAAATCCATCTCTCAAACTAGCTCTCATTGAAAAGGAAAAATCATTTGGTATGTACATTTTGAGAAATTTTCTATACAAATATTAAAATATCTTTAAATTAGACGATATTTTTCATTATTTTATGTTGGAACCAATTGCTGAATTTGGTTAAGAAAATTTTCTTATTTTATTGTAAATTATTGTTATTGTTGAAAATCGGTCATATAAGAAAAATATAATTTAGTTAAGATATAATTCCATTTGTTCTCTAGCAAAAGCTGTTGTTTTAAAAAGAAATGCATGATCATCAGGGTTTGAAAGTCATTTAAAAAAAGAAATTTCATATTATTGTTACACAATCTTAATTGTAGAATTTCTCTTTATAAATCTATTGTTGTTTGGGTGGGTTTATCGCCTTTTACTTGAAGGACTGGGAAGCAAATCGGTCAAATGCTTTCCTTGCTTGCAAAAGATCCCGGGTTTGGGCTTGTTTATTGCCAACTTATGCACGCCTTTTGTCACATTAAAAAATTGGGTTGATGTCCTAATCAGTTGACGGCTTGTCACTTGACTGTGGTTCTTAAATACAATAGCTCTCATGTTGCTGTAGTGCGACGTTAATTCAACTCAACTCTCTGCTGACTTGACACCTGTTTACATTTATCAATTTACTTATACAGGGTTACTACGGGTCCTTGAAAATCCTTAATAAGTCCTTGATTTTTCTTTTTAGTTTCAAGGAAACTTTAATACTCCTTGATTTTTACCAAAAATTGTTTAAAAGTCCTTATTGTGATTTTTTGATAAAAAGTTCCCTTTTGATTTTGACAAACAATCGTTGAAAAGTCCTTTATTTTCTTAGTTCGCGACCTTGAAATTTCGAGAAGTCATTTTTTAAAAAATAACACTTCGACATTTGGTAAAAAACATTGCTTATATATGAACACTTATATTTTTGCCAAATACTTCTGTGTTTTCCTTTGATATAGTTGGCCATAACACCTGGCCTCGCCGGCATTTCGAACGCTACATAATTTTAATGTTTTGTTGATTTAATAGGCATGGTATAGTAATCGACACATTATGATTAAGGGTCATTGAAAAAAATTTAAAAAGTCCTTGAAAAGTCGTTAAAAACTCCTTGATTTTTATTTTTAAATAAGAGTGGGAACCCTGTTATAGGATAGGTAACTACGAATTTGTAACTTAGAATTTTTGGCTTGCTGCTATAGTTTTCACACTGTCTTTCAGCTGCCCATCAGAGTGGTCACAACAGCGGCGTACTTCACACCGGCATCTACTACACGCCTGGATCCCTCAAAGCCAAATTGTGTGTTGAAGGACTGGACTTAGCCTACAAGTATTGCACAGAGAAAAATATACCATACAAAAAATGTGGCAAGGTGACATAACTGTGTTTACTTCCTGACTCTTTAGTGTTCTATTTTAATTATTCATATCAGCTTAACTACTTCATCCAGCCTTTATGTTGTTTTTGATCACAACTCAAGCTTCAAAAACACTTTCTTCCCCTACCCCTTTATGTGGTTTTCTGGAAAATGAAGTGAGCATCACTGTTCTAAATATACCTTATTCCTTAATTACTTCAGCTTCATTGTGCATTCTGAATGGTTTGAAAACTGTGTCTAGGCAGGAAATCCTCCATCGCAATAATATGAATGAATAATAGGGAGCACCCATCTGTCCGCCTAGAAATTTGTTGTCTGCCATAAAAGGCAGGGTGAACATAATTTCTGCTAAATAAAACGTAGAACATTAAAAGCAGTGATGCACATTAATGCACAGAGTTATCCCCTTATGTGGTTTTCTGGAAAATGTAGTGAGCATTGCTGTTTTAAGTATACCTTATTTGAGGCACTGCTGTGACATTAATCGCAGTCGCTTTCCAAAGCTAAGTAGGGGAAAAACAAAACAGCAATTCTGCCACCCTTTCTGGAGAAACTACATGAGGAGAGTAAGGGAAGAAAGTATGTTTTAAGTTTGCATTGTGATCAGAAGTGCATAGATCAGACTATCCAATGAAGTCTTCAAGTGGAATATCATTTGGCTCTGTGATAATATAAATGAATGTGTCCAATAAAGTACAATGCAACATACCTATTCATTTTACAATTATATCTTTCTAGTGCCTTGGTTAGTTAGATTAGCTGGATTGTGGCCCCATGCGAGGTGTGCATTTTCCAGACGTATAGGTTCAAAGAATAAGGAAGTTCAAAAACACAGTTTAGGCTCCACCCTTAAAGGTGTTGAGAGGAACGTAGGAAGTTGCAAAGATTTCTGATCTTGAGTTTTGCGTCACTTTACCAGCGAACAGTTGTAGTGAAGAGGGATTTGTCCTAAGGCATTTCTCATAGTCTCACGCTGGGCATCCTAGTTGACACATTCCAGGAGGAGGTGCTCAGGTGTTTTGATTAAGTTGCCGCATCCCAGTGCCTTGTTTTCAAAAGTAACGCTGTTATGCAGAAATTTGACTTAAATTCCATGTGTATCTATTCTGCATACTTTATACGATTGTATTTTTCAAGAGCCTTTTCCTAAAGTAACACTTATAAATAAATCCAATGAAATATTCTATTGTAAATGTAGTGTGACATTCAGTTAAATAAACTTTAATACTTAATACAAAATTTCCTATCTTATGCAGTGTCTGAATTTGAACTATTTAATATATGTATTTTTTATGTTTCAGCTTATTGTTGCTGTTAATGAAAATGAGTTAGAATCCCTTGAAGCTCTCTATAAGAGAGCCATAGAAAACAAAGTAAAGGATGTTTCTCTCATAAATCAAGAAGATATCAAAAAGATTGAACCACATGTTAGTGTAAGTGTAACAAGTGTTATTTTGTCATAAAAGATACTATGGTTATAATCAAAAGAAACTACTCAGGTAGAAACTATGGTTATAATCAAAAGAATCTACTCGGGTAGAAACTATAGTTATAATCAAAAGAATCTACTCGGGTAGAAACTATGGTTATAATCAAAAGAATCTACTCAGGTAGAAACCATGGTTATAATCAAAAGAATCTACTCAGGTAGAAACTATGGTTATAATCAAAATAATCTACTTAGGTAGTGCAGAATTGTGATCTCTGTATGGGCCAGTTTGGGTAATGTGGGCACTATCCATATGGGGCGCCCAAAGAAATGACCCCTTTTATTTTGTTCAGATTATATGGACCCACCTAGGCTACTCCACTTAGGCACATTTACAATTTTGTAAAGCTTTTACATTTGCTTATCTCTAAGAAAACTCTTCAAAATAAAAAACAATTGCATATTCTCAGTACAATATTTTAAAATTGGCAGTTAAACATAATTTTACATTTAAATTACTCTATCCAAATAATTAATATACTGTCGTAGATGACTCCTTTCGATAGGCAGCCTATAACTTTCTTTGTGGTTTTCCCATCATCAACCATTGGGAATAAAATGTATTCCACATAAAATTTTAACACAGCAAAACTTTTTAGTGTATACATGTATTGCTATGCTTACTAAAAGTAATGTTCTTTCAGGGTTTGAAAGCAATATGGTCTCCAAACACTGGTATTGTGGACTGGGGCGCAGTAACCAAGTCTTTTGCGGAAGATTGCAGACTACGAGGGGCCGATGTTTATTTAGATTTTCCTGTCGCAAAGTTCTTACCCATCAATAGAGGCTTAAAGCCTGCCATTTTGGTAGAAAAAAGCAAAAGTAGTAAGGTAATTGGAAAAAGTACTAATTTTTCAGTAATAAAATTTGCATTCTGAGTAATGAAATTGAGTTTAAAAAAATCGTATGAAATTTGTAAAAAAAAATGTTATATAATTAAAACTGACTAGTGAAGTATATACAAATTTTGATAAAAAGCTCATTGTCCAATTTACGTACCATAATATAATCATTTGCCTAAAATGTATTTGGTTCAGTGTTATTTGGCAGTACTAGCGGCTCAGTGGCTGAGAGGTCTAACTTGTCCGCCTCATAAGCCCAAGATTGCGGGTTCGAGTCTCGGCTGAGTCGTCAGATTTTCTGGATGGGAAAATCCTGGGCGTGCATGTCATATGAATATGTTTCATGTAAAAGATCCCTGGAGTATCCATTTGGCTTGGGTTCTCTCGGCAAAATTATATCTCGGCATACCTTAACATCCACAGAGAGCTCAGATTCATTGTAATCTGGGCGTCAAAATTGGTAGCGAGAGTCGCCGAGATAGTGCCACAAAGAAATGGCTCTCATTTCTGGGGAATATGCTGAGTCTGCAAAGGCTTGACCGCCAATATTGCAGTCCCATTAGACAAAAAAAAATGGCAGTACTAAAAAAGTTTGTTTGCATACTTTTTAAGGAACTTTACTCTTTAAACAAAGAGTATGTACCATGTTTTCTTAATATAAATTTATTATTTATAAAATATTGAAATTTAGTTTTATTGCTGGAAAAACTGGCAACTAAATTTAGGTCTAACGCTCAGATCTTAATGGCTTTTACAATATCATCCCTATCTTTTTTATATACTTTTACTGTCTACTCATGCCTTGTCTTTTTTTCACAGAATATTGTTAGTGATTTTGTTATCACCTGCGGAGGCTTGCATTCAGACCGTCTTGCATTAATGACAAAATGTTCTCCTCAACCGAAAATAGTTTCCTTCAGAGGTGAATACTTAGTCTTAAAACCAGAAAAGTCTCAGTTAGTCAAAACAAATATTTATCCTGTAAGTATTGATATATATAAAATGTTTATTTTATATTTTTAATGAATATAATATTGCATATTCATACACAATAGAATTGTTCTGAAGTAAACAGCACACATTAAAAAAATATAACCTTGATAGAAAACAATGTCAATACATTTTCTCCCAAATTTGAATAGAGTTTAACATTAAACCCTTTTGAATACCCTTTTTATGTATTAAAACTACTTTTATTTTGGTTTTAATTCTGACAAAAGAGCATTTGTGTCAATGTTTCGAATAACTTATGTACATGACATGATAAAGTTCATCTGCATTTGAAGTTTAGCATCTGAAATGTTTCTGTCATAGAATCACCCTTTAGTATTAATTAAATACCTGTTAACAAAGGGATAAATTTTTTGACCTTGACAAAAGCACAATTGCATATTTTCCTAAGCTTTCTTTTCAGAAGCATGATGTACGATTTTTTAAAATTGTTAAAAAAATTAGTTAACCTGAAATAAAATAAAAATTCAGGTTTGTTTCTTGTGTAGCAGTTCAGTTTAAGTTATGAAAAAGTTATTTTAAGGATAATTTCTTTGCTATAATAAAATTTCTTGCTTGAAATGAATGCATCATTCATTGGTCAGCAGATTTGTCTAAAAATTTGAAAGTTTGTTCAATAGAGTAGTTGAAAATTTCTGAAAATAATTAGTCATAACAAATTGAAAAGATAATTAAGTAAATAAAATTGCGTTTATGTTTAATTGTAATTGTATACTTACTTATTTCTTTTTTTGTAGGTTCCCCATCCAAATTTGCCATTTTTAGGTGTTCATATCACGCCACGCATTGACGGATCGGTTTGGCTGGGCCCAAATGCAGTTTTTGCTTTCAAAAGAGAAGGATATGAACGATCAAGCTTTGATGTTGACGATGTTTGGGAGTGCTTCAAGCATGAGTAAAAGCCATTTTTTAACCACTCACAGTTTTTTTTTAATTTTCCAAATTTATTTTGTTAAAGGTTAATTCATTGTATAATAATTTAAAATTAGCAGTTTGGTAATTGTTGATGTAATGAATTTAAAAAGGTAAAACTAAAGATTCAATTGACATTAAATATAATTAGGGAAGAAGCCCCTTACTTTTAACCCTTTCAGTCCCAATGACAATTTGGCCTCGTCATTTTAGAATTCTTTTTCTGATCGTCTATAGCTATTTATAATATCAAAAAGCATATAATTCGATTCTTTACGCTTTTCCTATTAGAAAATAATTTTTTAGTAATCCCAATAGATGTCAGCCCTCTTATTTTTTTAAATTATGATCAGAAACACAATGATGCCAAATGGCATCACTGGGAATGAAAGGGTTAACCTTTTTTTTATATCAAAATGTATTCTTTATATCAACCTTTTTATCCTAATTTTATTGGGGATATGCATCTACGACCATGTCTTTAATTGTGTGGGGTTTTATTTGCGTATCTAATTTCATGTCTTTATGAAGCAACAGCAAGGAAAGAATAGGGGTCAAAGAACAAAGTTAAATGCAAATTTTGCAATGCAATTGTAGCACCTGATCAAAAATTTAATGCGATGTGTCAAATAAATGTTAAAAATAATGTAAGGGTTTTAGATTCTTGGGTGTTTTTAACTTTTTTCTAACAACAATTTAAGACCATATAACTTAAACTTATGCTTCTCAAATTTTCATTACTTTTTGTTATGCTCTTTGTATAAAAAAACTGGTCTCAAAACATGAAATAACTTTTTTATATATATATTTTACTTTATAGAGGATTTCAGAAACTTGCTAAAAAGCATTTAGCATATGGCTTCAAAGAATTTTATAGGGGAATGTTTCCTTCTGCTCAAGTACAAATTTTAAAACAGTACATGCCTGCTTTGGAAAGGTCTTGGGTTGCAAGGTAAAACAATAGTTTTAATAAATATTATTTTTTGTTTAAATTAATTTCAACTGGTTTTATATAATAATTAATGCATCTGAATTTTTAGTGCAACAAGACACAGAAAATATTTATATAAAATAATTTAATTTTATACAATTATAAATAATGTTTAGAAATATGTTTCTTTCATTTGAAATATGTTTTTATTGAAGACAATAGTTTTATAATTTTAGCCATTTGAGATTAAATTATGTCTCCAATCTACCATAAAATTCTCTTTTTAGTTACAGAACTTAGAATATATTTTTGTTAATTTCCAATAAATAATTTTGCACAAATCATTCAAACCAATTTGAAGGAAAAAGTTATTATAGAGACCTATGAGTCAGCTACATTTGTCATATAAAAAAAAGTTTGTAATTGTAAAGAAGTGACTTTCTCATAAAAATATTTTTCTGACTTTCATAATTGAACTGTAGTGAATTGAAATATGTATAAAATTTGTGGTTGCCTTGGCGACAGCTTGGTGAGAGCTTGCTGTGAATGAGACTGTTTAACATCGTTTGTGCTAGCCCTTACAGAATTATACCGTTTTAACCTGAACGTTTGTGTTGTCCTAAATAAAGATATGTCTCTTCCTAAGAGCAATTCTTCAAACACAAAATGGTACAGAAATAATATTCAATAAAGTCGGATAAACATGGCTTAGAATTATAATTGTTTCCATCTTATTAAAACCAATTCATTTTGGTTTAGAGACCCACAGTTGATTGGGCTCATTCCCCCTTACTGGATGTCATGTCTTAGGAGGATATTTAATATAAATGCTAAAGGGTTATTCCATACAAAATTATCCTTTCTGCAGCGTTAGTCACATGTATAAAAAGTAATTATCACTATAACCTTTAACATTAAATAAATAAAATAGTAGTTTAATAACTGATCCACACTTATTACAACTGAATAATGTACCATGCTTTATTTCTCAAATTTAATATGCTTTTAATCTCCTCTTAAATTGCGATTTACACTATACCTCACCACAGTTTAAGTATTTAATTTAGTATACAAATGTTCTACGGGAAAAGGGGTAAATAGTTCTAATTTCCGAGTACAAGAATCAAATAAAAAAAGGTTTTTCACATTTAATAAATCACTTTATTCGTTATTTCAAGACATATTTGTGTTAGTTTTATTTGTTTTTGCTACAGTTAGAGTTTAATATTAATTATTTTTTTGTTTTCAATTTTGACGTAACAGGGCGGGCGAATCGCGTAGGAGCGACCAATCAGAGAGGCAAAATTCCGTTTGTTTACACATGTTTCCTCCACATAAAACATTTTAATGCTGCAAACTTAAGGTGTTTTTTGGTGTACAGTTACATGGAATCAGCTTAAAATGCTTCTTATTTATTTAAAGGGGTCCATCTGGAGTGAGAGCCCAAGCACTGGACCTGGAGGGCAATTTGGTGGATGACTTTATCTTCGACTCTGGCAAAGATGAGTTCAAGAACGTTCTGCATGTCAGAAACGCCCCTTCCCCTGCTGCCACTTCATCCCTAGCAATAGCGAAAATGATCGCTGACAAAGCGGAAGAAAAGTTCAAAGATATCAAAACGATAGGATGTTTAGAGGAATTAGATAGGGAGAAGATGATGATAAGATGATAGTAAAGATGTATTAGACTGTAAAAATAACTTTCAGTTGAAATTACAAGAAGTGTAAAAAGTTACTTAAAGTGTTTAGAAGAATTACAGTTGAAAAGAATGGCATTTTAAATCCATGTTTTCTAGTTCAGTTAAGCCTTTCTTTTATAAAAATGCTTGGGAAAGAAGACTTTCCTGAATTCTAAGTTTTTTTTAATGAAATTCCTGTTTCCAAATTAACTTACAATTGTAATACAGGAACTCCTAGCTATATCGCACTTCCCGGCAGAAAAGCAAATAACCTCAATATAACCGAATGTGTGATATAATTATTACTTTTATTATATCTTTTATTTTATTTTATAGACTTCATGAATATTATAACTTTGATGTATTTATGCTTTCAACAAAGTTTTTAATATAAAGCACAGTATGTATTTGAAAGGCAAAATTAAATCATATAAAAAATATAACTGCTCTAAGAAATAAAACAAAAATTTAGAAAGGACTTTTTATTAATTACTATAAACATTACACATTATTGCACAGGTAATACTATTAATATTTCACTCATTTTCTAGTAAAATATCCATCTAAAGTTAGCTGCTTTGATTTTCTCGCCTATATCTTAACCTGTGGTCTATGTTGACTATGCGTCTCATGTCGATCTTTAATGAAAGTACATGTTAATGAAGAAAAAACAAGGTAAAAATTGAAAGACATGATACAAGGCGCAATATTTTCAAATGTGCAATGTAACGAGGCATGATATAGTGAGGGGTTACTGTAATAATAACTTGCAATTTCGAAAAAAAGGAATGTGTTTGTTACTTTAGCTTTTTATAAAAAAGAAACAAATACAGACTTTGGCATTTTAGGTTTTATTATAGTTGACATACTTTGAAATCTTTCTCTTTTTAGATGAAAAAATAATAAAATTGTGCAGATACTCATAGTTAAATTGCATTTAATAATTATCCAGATAATTTAGCCTCTATTTTAAGTTTATACAATACTGTTACATTATAAGCTATTACTGTTTTTTTTTTTCAAATGAAGTTAGACTGCAAACTATTGCTAAGTTTCTTTGAACAAAGTTTGGCGATGTGTGTAATCTATTCATAATATAAGTATTAAGGAATACATATGCTATGCAATACATACTAATGATCTACTTGTTAATTAAAACTTATCTATTTTTTTTTATTGTAGAAATATTTATTGACAAATTTGAAAAAAATTACAGAATATTTTGAAAAGACTTATTTCAAGACTTTCTAAAGCATTGTTTTAAAAGACTGTTGTAAAATTCTATGCTTAATTGCCTGTTTCATTATTTGTGAATGTGTTGAAAATTAATCTATTTAATGATTATTAGCCTACTTTTTTTTAATTTAGAAGAATTTATTGGATAGCTGGAATTGTATGACTAGCCTTCCTCCCTCCAATTGGAATTTATATTTTTTGATGGAATCATTGTAGTTAAATTGTGTTCTGAGTGGTTTTAAAAATAAATAAAATATAAAAAGTATGTTTTTGTTATCATATAGTTTAGGGATAAGGCTCTAGACTGGGAATTTTTAATAGTAGCCAGTGGCTACCACAGTGAAAAAAAAAATGGTAGCCACATTCGATTTTTAGTAGCCAGTTTTAATTTCAGTATATACGACAAAAAGAAAGTGCGATATTCCACAAAAGAAAATTTTATTAATGACATTTTTGATATGATAAGATTGACAGTAAAAAAAGTATCATAAAAAATATGTAGTATTATGTGATTGGCCATTATTATTAGGAGAAAATTATTTTATGTACAATCAGTTCAACTACTATCAGTTTCGGAGAATTCTTGACGTCGCCCACGACCCACGATTGTTCATGAAATTTTCTCATATCAAAATTGTCTAAATGAATAGTTGAGATCTTAATCAGATGTAAATCAATCACCTGTAGATTGCCGAAATCGTAAAGCAAAATTTAAAAATCAAATTTGCATTTAGGATTTTCATCGCCCAGCTCCATTTACGTCACACGGAGGAGGATGGAAAATTTCACCGATGAGCAACAACTGTCATCAAGTCTTTCTTCCCGAGAGAATCGAATCGGAGCGTTTTATTATTTTAGAAATGCAGCTTCAGTATTGATTATTTGTTGAACAAAAAGGAAAAATTATGATCGCCACATTTGGCGACTAGGGTTCGATTTTTAGGTAGCCACTTTCGATGTAATAGTCTCCAGTTGGCGACTGGCGACCGCTAATCAAGAGCTTTATTTAGGGACCTTTAAAATTCAATGTATTATGTTATTCATTTATTTTTTTAATGGTTTTATTATCCAAGAAAAAATATTTGACCACTATCTTTTGTTTGCCTCTTATTTGTCATTTCAGTTATATTTGTGAAAAAAAAAAAAACTTGAGCTTGAATTAGTTTTCACTTGTAAGTGATGGTGACAAATCTTTGCGGTATATAACAACAATAATATAATTTATAATGAATAATATAATTTAATTTAAAAAGATCAATCGGCTCATATGCGTATTTGCCTTGCCTTGTGACTCTTTATGCCCCGGAAGCGCATGAGGCTACCATCTAAGTATTTATCTTTTTTTTTTTTTAAATGTAGTTCTTTCTTTAAATATGATTCTTTCGATTTTTTTTACAGCTAATTGTGACAGTATAGTAAGCAACTATTTTGTCCGAAACTTGTCAATTAAAAAAAAAAAATAATTGTAGTGTTATTCTCTGTTTTGGATTTTTGTACTGTTTAATATGTGAGTGCATTAGAATTTAACTGTCTGCGAATAAATTTCAAATAAATTTAATCGTTTTCGCAATTTACTTTTACTTCTAATTTTCTGAGGAGAGTTCACTTGTAGAAAAAATTAATGCAACTCTGAAAATATTTGGAATTTTCCTGCAATCAAGTAAATCATTTTTTAAAAACTTTATTAACTATGCAGATGCAGTACATACTACACACATGCATTAAATTACAAAGTGATCTTATTATTTTTCTATAGCTTCTACTTCTATTAAATATGCGTTTTAATTAAGGTGCAGAAAAATCTATTATGTGATAGTCTAGAATTGCGTTGCGTCTAAGGTGAGGTCTGTATTTCTAAATAGGCTGA
This sequence comes from Hylyphantes graminicola, assembly GCA_023701765.1. Lineage (NCBI taxonomy): Eukaryota > Metazoa > Arthropoda > Arachnida > Araneae > Linyphiidae > Hylyphantes > Hylyphantes graminicola. The sequence continues at coordinate 61,146,058 of CM043116.1, read as the reverse complement.
GTGCTGGGGAGCCCAGTCGGTAATGCCCATGTAAGGGAGTGCACGTTAAATATCCTTCAAAGTCCTAACTCTGCGTACGATGTCGCCCTTAACGGTTGCGTTGGGTGCCTATTCAGGTGTCGGCTCGTCACTTGACTGTGGTTCTAAAATGCGACGCCCGTCGCCAATAGCCCTCGAATAGCTCCAGTGCGACGATATTTCAAAACCTAACATAACCAGTCGGTAAGGCAAATCCATCCATGACTAAGGTGTCTTTTTACAGAGAATTTACTTTTGGACTAATTAATGTAACATTAAAACTTGTAAAAGACCGACTTCCGATTAATTCGTATCATTTCGTTTCATTAATATTCTCAATGTTATTCTCTCTATACAGCTACCTTTAACTTAATTCTTGAATAAATAACGAGGGTGTTTTTTCTTTTTCAGCAGGCCCCCAGCTATAGCATTTAAGTTTAGTTTGATAAATATCAATCCTTAACGATAAAATAAATGCGCATAACTTAGTGCTTTGCATTTTTTTTTAAACTTCCGCTCACACAGTATCGTCTGTCTGTTTTATTTCTCAACAATGCATAAACAAACTTCCTTATGTCAACGAAAGACTATGATTTACGGTTCTCTTTTATCACAGAACGAAGAGGATTCCCGCAACTTTTCTGGATTAACCTTTAGACGCCGGTGTTATATTTGCTTGGGCGAACGGGAAATCCTACGAATTGCGAAAGTTAACATATTAGTATGATTGTGTTGGGTGCAAATCGGAATGCGCATAACATATAGGTGCGAATATCGAGGGATTTAGATTGTTTTTCGAATTTAAAGGTATTGTGCAACTTTCTCTTTATTACATTATTCCATTGAGTATGTATATCTCTAACGGTCATTTTAAGGAGTTCATTTGGACATTTAAATAGAAATAATTGGAACACACCTTTTTTTGTATTTTATTTTTTTAAAAAAAAAAGGATAAAATTGACACGCTGAAGATGTCTGTCTGTCCGCAACCTTTCCAAATTCGGTCCCATCCGTTGAAAATTAAATACTTTTAAATTATTAAAATACTTTTTTTGTAACACTCTTAAGACAAACGAGCGATTTTGACTCAATCTGAGTTAATTTTCACTTCTCCAGTGTTGAAAATGCACTTCTCCTACAGGAGTGGATCCTTTGTATGTTGCATCTGGGACAAGATCACTCCGAACGAGTGATTTTAACTCAGTCTGAGCTAATATTCACACCTTTACAGTACAGTGTCAAAAATGCACTTCTCCTACAGGAGTGGATTTCACTCCTTTGTTTTTAAGAGTGTACGCATGACATCAGAGACTTATCTGTTATTTTTTTTGTCGGTCTGTCTGTATGTCTGCACCCATACGAATATCTGGCTTATTCAGGATTGACAGTCAAATTTAGGAGAAAAAAATAGTTTATTTAAATGCCTGAAATTTTCAATTTAATAGTAAAAAAAGTCGGCTCATTTTCAAAATAGGAGCAAAAATAGTTGCTTCAATTTTAAATGCTGAAAATATAATAAATTATAGAATTTATGATTAATTCTAATTGGTTAAAATAAATTGTTCCTAGTTACCATAACAAGTTTTTTTTACTTAATCTTTGCATTTTAAAAATGCAAGTTATTTTTTAAAGTTCAATAAGTTTTTTTTGTCACCACGGAGTAAAGTTTATATGTAATAAATAATAGTACTATAGAATTTTTCCTACCGTCTGAAATTTATTATTTAGATTCGTTTGGATATTAACTTCATATTAATTTGAATGCGAGTATAACGCTTAATGCAAATTTGATTTCATTAAATAATAAATTATTATTTCATAAATTCAAAAAAAAAAAAAAACATAAATTAATCTCGTTGGAATTACCTGCAATTATTTATTAAAAAAACCTTGTTTGCATTATTCTAAGTTAATTTTTTTTTTACTTTCGCCATTAAAAATGGTTAACAAAAAAAAGTAAGAAAGTTTTTCCTTACATTTTTCTCATTAAATATTTAATTATACTTTTATATAATAACGAGAATATTATATATTGATGGCCCTACATAACCACCTATATATAAAAAAATAATCATTCTAGACCATCAATAACAATTAATGCTCTTTCTCTCATCCCATCAGGTTCCGCAATGAACTTCTACCAGTTCAGCAGCTACAAAACAGCCACTGTGATGACAGTGGGCATATCCGTAGTCGGGCTCATCCTTCTCCTCGGCGGTGCAGTGTTGACGGGTCTTTCCTTCACTGAGATCAGGCCCAACTATGCGGACTCCAACTACAACCGATACATGGGAGCTCACCTCCAGAGGACTGTGGGACCCATCATGCTCGCTGCGGGGTTCCTTTTGCTGATCGGCGGGTGCATTTTCTTAGGGTTCATCATGTTCTCGTCGCACCATCAGCAGAGATACAGGGCTCCCTCGTCTAGATGAAGCCTCAAGCACATTTAATAAGTTATAATAATTGAGATAGACTTATCTATAGCCCTTCACAATGAATGTATTGTCTATCCAGTTTGATAAATAATTTAGGTTTGTGGGCAGTGGGACAACTACACTCTTAAAACAAAAGAGTGAATTCCACTTGAGTTGGAGAAGTGCATTTTCGACACTGGAAAGGAGTGAATATTATCTCAGACTGAGTTAAAAATCACTCGTTTGCAGTGATCCTGTCGGAGGTTTAACACACAAAGGATCCACTCCAAAAGGAGAAGTGCATTTTCCTGACTGGAGGAGTGAAAATTAATCAGACTGAGTTAAAATCGCTCGTTCGTTTTAAGAGTGTAATGATGGTATAACTGCCGTGGTAAGGTAAACTGCAGTATCTGGACTATTGAATTGGAACATTGTTGTAAGAACTCAATTATTCTAACCTTAAAGAAGGTTACTAAATGACTGACTAAAAATGTTCCAATTCATAGTTGTAGTTACTGCAGTTTACTTTCCCATAGCAGAGAAGTTTTTCAGCTCTAGGCTCCACCAATGTCGATGGTGAAAAGACAACTGATTTGGACTTAGTTTGCCAATCTGTAGTCAAAGGCAACCACTAATCAATGGTGATCAGATAAAACTTGCTGACTTCCTAGTTTATCAGTGGGTGGAACCATTTATGCCAAATTGTTAACTGGAATTGTAAGCTAAACCATTTTGGTGAATTGAAGAGTTTGAAACCAACATCCCCAATAAAAAAGGCTGCTGCTTGGATTATATTTTATGTGTGACGTAGTGAGAATAGTCCACTCAAACCAATCACATACTTAAATAAGTTGGTGAATAATATTATAGCATTGTCGATTCTTTCGATTTTGAAATTATTTAGATCGGACCACTTCACACGTCATTATTTGAGTGCATAGGCAAACAGAGAAAATAATCGATATTTTTACATGCTTTTAGTATTTACATTCATTCTTATTTTGAAAAAATTTAATCAATAATTTAAATAAAATCTATTTATCATGCATTCAAATATTTTTGTGTGGTGTTTTGAATCATATTTTTACTAAGTAAACTACTTGCAAATAGACACTACTAATATTTAAGTATTTTATATGTAATTATGTTTCTAAAAATTATGCAGTTCATTTATGCAAGGTTTTAAGAAAGTGTAGATATTGCTTTTTCAATGTCTTTTAATTTTGAATAAAGTTTTTGAAAAATTTAAAATTTTATTGATTACAAATCTTACACATTACAAAAAAAAAAAAAAAAAAAAACATGCAATATGAATAATCTATATTGAAGATATTTATCTTGAATTAAAACAAATTTATGAATATACTTTTTTTTTATTAAAATCCATTTTATTACATTTATAATATTTACATTTTATTCAACAAAAATCCAATTTAAAATAATACAATATTCTAAATAGATAGATAACTGGTGATCTTGAAATACTGGATTACCAATTTTTTTTTTTCGTAATACATAGCTAATTATGCAGAGATTAAATTAAGTTAGATAATTTATTGGAATAATCGTCACACATAATTTAGGACTAAAATAAACATAAAAAAGTCATATTTAATAAATTTTTTACCAACTTTGAATTAAAATAAATAAGAAAAAGATTTTAAAAAATTTTGCTCGCTCTACACATTTAATTCCCATTTGATTCATTTTGCAATTTTTCTATAAATTTATAGTTTTACACATTTTTTACAAATCGTAATGGCATAACAATATTCATATAAACATAGTTGCATCAATGTAAACACAATTTATTACTTGATAATAAAAAAATTCAATTTAAAACCTCATGACAGTATCATGCTATAACTTATTTTTTAGATTTGGTATGCTACCCTTTTCTGCATTATTTATTTCAGTTGGCTTGCTTCCATGTCTTCCAAAACCTTGCACAAATTTCGCTGCACCTATTGTAGAAAGAATAATTTTTAAATTAAACATTTATATACAGCTAGAATAGAAATTGATTTTACTTTTAATTAAATAATATTTCATTTTTCACTGAAATTTTCCATTTGAACTTATTATCTATATTTATAAAAGAACCTGCAATTTGAAATTTTATATTATACCTTTATAAAACGTCAAATGATAATTTAACAACAAATACTGATGCCAAAACATATTAACTTAATTGAAAATTGAAATCGTTTAGATCAAAGTGTGCTTTGCTACTAAATAGTAAAATTGCAAATACAGAAATCAACAACCAACAATGATCCAAAATGTAACTATTTTACCAGTCTCCAATGACTATCAAGATTTGTATTGAACTCTTTGAATATAGTAGTTTTATAGTTTTAACAATGTAAATTTGTTACTGTTATGAAATTTATTGCAAGCAAATGCGCATAAATACAGACATTTTTTAATAGTGAGGAGGTTGAAGTTGTAACAAGAGATGGTTATATTTACAACGGAAACTAAGTGGGAGGGGGGGGGGGGGTAACAATACATGACATTTAATTACAGATCAAGAAATCAAAAAATATATATATATAGGCTGTAAGGTATTTTCAATAACTTTAAAACATAAAAAGTTCTGTCATTTGCACTGGCACAAATTTCTCAAAAACCTCATCATGACAGCCGATAGGTACCGGGAATTTGTATACCTAATTTGAAGTAGTAGTACTTTTATCTCAAACTGTATAGTGGTTTCAGACATAATGACGGACAGATATACTGTTTGACACAGACAGTCTAATGTTCAATAACCCTATTTATAGAATCCGGCCTACTAAAATGTGTAGAAAACACAAAATTTCCATTTAGGATTTTTCATGCCATCGCAATACTTTCATTACCAAATATTTCACATAAGCTTATTTTTTTATTGTGTCCATTGACAATTAAATGGCCTTGTGAGTCTTTAAAAATACACAAGTTAGTTCCAATATAATAGCCTCTAATCACGGCTCCTTATATGGCAGTGGTTGAAAAATAACTTGATAATAATAAGTAGCATAAAAATAATAAGCAGATGAACAGTTGACTAAAAGTTTTAATAAAATCTTCTTTAAAGAAAACACATACTGCAAACAAATAAATAATAGTAGTCTTACTAAATTTGAAGAAAGAAAATAAGGAAAACGTTTAAAAATTGATCGAGGAAAAAGTTACTTCATCTTGAAAAAAAAACATAATAAAGTTCCTCTGAACTTTTAAAACGCCGCGGGCGAAGCGACCAGAGCAAGAGATGTGAGAGAGTGGATGAACTAAAAATTAATTAAAAAGAAAGGTATAGTATAAAAAAATCAATCAAACAAATTCATCAATTCACCTTTCACTGCCTCTGGTAAAGCATGTACTCCATTCTCATATTCCATTTTAAGTGCCTCTTCTAAAGATGATGTTCCAAATGTAGCCTTATAAGAAGATTCTCTATCAACTCTCAAGCATTCTTGAGGAAAATCACAAAGACTTTGAGCAAGTTCTACAGCTACTTTCAAAGCTAGAAAGAGAAAATTGAATGCAGTTTTCATATTTTAATGAAAGGATTCGCAATATGTAGAGAATAAGAAAAAAATGCCTTTTGTGGAATTTCCTTTGTATAAATGTACTAAAGTTAATATAATTTGCAATAGTTTAAACATTTTACAGATTTTGAAATGAAATACTGAATATATTTCTGTATCCTATAGGAATCTTTCGCATCTTAAGTGACAACAGAGCCAGATGAATTAAAATAAGGTACTCCTTCTTATAAAACCGTGTTGTTTTCTGCTAACGGAATCTAGTGCATTAATTTCTCTATCAATAAAGTAGTTCAAATGCCAATTTCCAGTTTAGTATTGTGATTTTCAGATCATATCTGACAATAATAGCAAATTACAGTTACCACAAAAATGAATTTGACAATTTTTGCACTGAAATAATAAGTTTTGTTTTACTAAAGTTTCTTGTAGGTTAAAATATTGAGTTCCTAAACAATGGTTGTAGTCATTAGTATAGATACTAAATTTTATATGCACACTTTATATTGTATGTACAGGTATCTATTTTAGAAATGCATGCTACAACAAAAAATCATCACATAAACAATGTGATATATTTTTTAAATTAATTTCACTTATTTATTTTCAATTAATTTGTTCAATTTTAATTAATATCTTTTAAAAACACACAAAAATAAAACCCTTTTACCTTCCCCCTTTTTGCACAATTTTGTGACCAGTCCCATATCAAAAGCTTCTTTTCCGTTTATGCCTCTGCCAGTTAAAATCAAGTCCAGGGCTCTTGCTAAACCAATCAGCTTTGGCAGTCTAACGGTTCCTCCGTCAATCAAAGGAACGCCTGCAGGGAAGATAACAAATTATCAACAAACAAAATCAAGGTGAATTAATATAATATTCAAATATTCTTTCATTTAGACAGTTTTCTACTAACGAAATCGGGTTAAAAATAATGTATGTGATTTAAAGAAAATGTCCAGGTTCTAAATCTTGAATATACAGAAATTCTTTGCCAAAAGCTTAGAAACTCTGTCAAAAGACTTAAATAAATTACATACATGCTTTTATACCATCTTAGTATAACTTAGTTTTATATACTGTTTTTGCCAATCCAACATGATTTTTATTGAAAGCTGCTGTAAGAAGGGAGAGCAGTAAATGAACACAACAGAAAAATGAAACAAAATAGGGGAAGGTGGGTTACCTTGGACCTATTTTGACTTTTCAATTTTTATTTCCTTAATTACTTGCAAAAAGTGAATAAAAATATTTTTACTGAATACTTTATGTTGTTATATACAACATATATTTATTTTAACAAGTTATTTAAATGATTCCAACTATTAAAAAAATAAATACAGAAAATTGTAATTAGGACCAAGGTACACCACCGGCGGTGTACCTTGGTCCAACCGGTAGTGTACCTTGGACCAATTATTAACAGGTAAAGAGACTCGATTTACAGTCCGAAAACCAATATTTATTAGCCAAGTAAAATTCAAAAATACATTTTTCAACCTACTCTTATTTCTAGCCAAAATTGTAGTAATTGGTTATGTTAGGTCAATTGGCTCAGTAAGGGGTTTTATTGCCTTAGTTTTTTTTAGTGCCCTTTTGGCATTTTCAGCTGCAATGCAATCTCTCTCGGGTGTATTCGTTAAGATGCAGCATAAAATTAAACTGTTATTTCATGCCATAGAAAAACATTTGGCTATCTTTCTGTCATAAATTTGAAAAAAGCAACTCAAATATTTCCCCCTATGTTTATTCAACTAGGCCTAAAAGTAAAAAGGATGTTCTGCTTAGATATTTATTATAAAAAATATATTTTTAGATGAGCATGCAATAATTATTTTCTATATTATATCAATATGGTTAAAATTTTATAGGCTTCCATAAATCTAAATAATTAATTACAAAAAAAATTCTTTATCACATCATATCAAAATTTCTTACAAATTTCCATTTTTCTAGATTTTACAAATTCAGGGTTGTATATTAATAGCTTAAAATACTTAATTTTTCAAAGGAAAGAATTTACTTGAATTTTAAAAAGGGTTTTCAACAATCTGAAGCACATAAGACCTATAGTAGTGTACCTTGGACCAGTCCAAGGTACACCACTTGTATTAGGTTCGAGGTACACCACTTGGATATTAAAAACAAAATAGTTAATCACCAAGTTAAGGTTAGACTTAACTTAATTTCAAGCACACTGTTTTATAGCTAAAACTTTGCTTTATATTGCATAACCATCGTTTCTGAAGAAACACTGCATGTTTGAGTAAAAAATTACACTAAAGAATCTGACAAAAATTTACTTTTGAACTGTGAATTTAGTTTTTCGAAACCTCTTTAATAAATTGACCTTTTAAACAAACAGATAGGACTTCACTGAGATCCCTGGTAGCAAATACTTTAACTGCATGTGGTGTTGTTTCAATATCTCAGCTAATCGAGCTAGAATCAGCATAGGTTCGAGGTACACATACGTCCAAGGTACACCACTTACCCCTACAGTAAAACTTCTCGCGAGCGACCACCTTCCGTTCGGAGGAAAATAGGTCGTTGAGAGAGGGTGGTCTCTTTGAGAAGTTTCATCACTGAGCTGCTTATATATATATAAATGTTCATATAAATTTTATAAACAATGGTTTAGTAGTAAAAATTAAGAAAAGTATACAATTTTCATCATTTATTTAGTTATTTTAATTATATCCAAAAATAAGGTCCTATCTTTTACAATACACATTTAAGTTACAATCTTTTAAAATAAAAAAGAAGTAACTTTTTGCATAATTTTTTCTCTCCATTTTTCGGAAAGTACCTCATATTTCAATTCGTTTTTGAGTTCTGTAAAAAGACTATTTATTGAAACGTCTTTCGTGTTTCGCAAATTTAACATTCACTGGTATTCCTCCATTCTGTGAGTTTCTTAAAATCCTCACCATCGACGTTAACCCCTTGCTTGTGTGACAGCTGACAACTCTAGTGATTTGTTTGTGGAAAGGCGTGTCCAAGCGTTACTTTGGCCATTGATGTCAACGAACATAATGGATGGCAATACCTTGCAATTGTTAACTGCAGTAAAGTGAAAGAAGCTTCCTATTGACAACTCGGGCAATTCGTGGAACTGTCTTTCGAGGAAGAACTAGTTAATTGTAAATGCTAATTACTATTCCCTATTTAATTTAATAAACTAATATATTTCATTTAATCTAAAACAAATGCAATATCATAAATAAATGTGAAACTACTATACAGTTTACAAATCCTGTATGCTCCCCTTTTTCTTTTATAAGGCAACAAACTACTGTATAGTTTATAAGGCAGGTGGTTTTGATAATATATTTCTTTGTAAATGCAACTAGGAATTTATTTATTTATTGAAACCTGTAAAATTCAAACATTAGTACAGCTACTTTTTGGATGTTTGCCGATTTGTGGTAATTTGCACTCTTGCACTAATTCTAGATGAAATTTTGCATTACGATCAAAAGCTCAAAGACAAAATGCCAATAAGATCCCTTCTGATTACCAAACCTCCTGCAGTAAACTCCCATCTTGGCAGGCTCTTCCATCACACGCAGGTCGCACCAAAGGGCAAGTTCCATACCTCCTGCCACAGCATGGCCGTCAATGGCAGCAACTACGGGTTTGCGAAGAAACAGACGGGTGGGGCCCTACAAAAAGAAATAATAGACGGGGTGTAACATTACACAACTTACTCAATAAATCAATACACATTTAAAGGTTATTGTATACTCTGTAAGCTAATTTCGATACCTTCAAAACCAAAAAAATTATATTGCAGCTACTTTTTGCGCAAAAACAATTATCCAAAACCTTATTGTAATATCCAAGATACAGGTACTAGAAACTCGTGTACTGAAATTGAAGTTCATAAATCTTTTTGGTTCAAACTGCAAAGTGGTTTCGGATAGAAAGAGATGAAGTAATGTTTGAAAATCACTTTTATAGAATCAGTACTCCCCAAAACTTGTAAAAAACACAAAATTTCCATTTTGGATTTTCGACTCATCATAATTTTTACCTTACCATATGTTTCATATTAGGCAATAGAGAGCAAAAAAAAACCCAACAACTTGAAATAATTAGTCAGCAGGAACTTGTAACAAACCTGCTAACTCTCCGTATTTAACCTGAAATTACAGTATTTTTAACAGGGCAACCAGAAAAAAATTGATGCTCCCGTATTTAAAAATCTGGTAATTGGTTTACTTGCCTTGGGATAGGTTCAGTCCAAAGAGTTGGCTGGTCTATTACACTAGTTTACTTCTTAGTCTAGTGGGCACTTTAATTTAATTAACAAGGAATTGGTCATGTAGATGGCTCAAAAATACACTATTATGCAATTTGTAATTTTAAATATTTCAACTAAATATATATTCATCATTAATACCTCATTGGAACTATCTTTTGTGTTTCAAGAACCAATAACAATATCCAGGGATTGGAGTAACGCGTTACTTGTAACGCCGTTACTTGTAACAGTTACTTTTTTTAGGTAACGATGAGTAACGCCGTTACATTTTTCAGAAAGTAACTGTAACTGTAACTTAGTTACTTTTAGCGGTAACGAAGTAACGGAAAATTCCGTTACTTTTCCGTTACTTTCTGAAGACCGTCTGCTGCCAATTTTGAAATTCCACTCCTAGGAAGGGAACATTTCGCATTCCCAGAAGACGATTTTTTTAAAAATCCCACCACTAGAGTCTAGGAGTCGACAGAAGGAAGGTCAGGGGACGGGGGAGAAATTACCCCCCTCCCCTCTCGAGCGAGACGATGGTGGAGAGTGCCGAACTCTTTTCCCCGAACTGGTGTCGAATTACCCGTTTCGAGGTTTGCTACTTATATACACATCTGGTGAAGAGGAATTTATGACCTATGAGATAAGAAAATCTTGTTACTTTAAGCTGTAAAGGGTCTGGGTATTGCAGGAAGTAAATATCTGCCGAGACAGGGATTTTTGAATGTGAATCTTCCTACCACTAAAAGTTTGTACTTCACGATCAAGAAATCAGTAGATCAGTAAAATCAGAAACATTTTCTTCTCCATGCTGCTCGGGAGATTATGTAGAATGAAAATGTACTATGTAGAATGAAAATGTACTAAAATTACGCTTTTTTAGAAGTTTTTATATCAGAGTTAATTTCTAGTAGCTTTTGAATTTATTTTTTTAGCTGGGAACAGTATAGTAATTTTATGGTTACTTAACCAGGATAATTTTTATTTGGATAGATAGAAATTACGTCAATTCAACTATAACGTTAGTTTTTTTTTATGTTTTTGAAATTATATATTATTGAGTAATTAAATTTCCTATTTCGTCTACATACTAAATGATTAATTAAATATTAAATAAAAATATTTTGTATTTTTTATTAATTAATATAAAAAAATACAGTACATTTGAGCATATTGAATAAAAAAAATACCTATAAAAATTCAATGTTCTAAAAAAAGTAATTTTTTTTACACAATAAATCTCATTAAAGGATGTCCGGTTATCACATTTTAGTTGACTCGTAAAATGAACGAAAACTGTTTCTTGTCGAGCAAGGGCGACTCATTTCCGTTTTCGTGTAGAGGAATGTACCCGCTGATCTTGATGGACCCCTCTGCTCCTTATCTATTCCTTGACCCCCCCCCCATTCTGCTGTTGACAAACTCATAGTGAGCGTGACACGTGAAGCACAGTGCGTGGTCCGTAGCTTCTTCATGAAAGTAAACATCTAACTCGCTATATAATACAGTCATTCTTTCTCGCACTTGATGTTTAAAACCCCTGCCCTGTATTTGTAATTTAATTTCTTTGCCTTTTTTGTATCAAATCCGTGATATTTTGATTCAAAAATACATTTTGGTTACTCTAATAACCAAATTCCTTAATTTTGCAAAACAGAATTACGTACCTTGAATTACGAAAGTCTTCAAATAATAAAATGTAAGTGATGATTTGCCATCGTTTATGTTATTAATTTTTGTTGTTGTTTTATGTTATTAATTTATTTTGTTTATAGTTATCATTTTGTAATGTTATTTACAGTGACTAATATAATGTTAGGCTAATATTTATTAATTAACATTTATTTAAATGGGCCTCCTTAGATTTCCTCAAGACTCGCCAAATTTTTTGTTCGCTAATATAATAAATTAAAATTAATTAAACAGCGTTTAATTGTTTATAGTTGCGTTTAAGTTAAATAGTTTTAAATTATTAGGAGGAATAAAATTTTTAATGCTAATATAATAAATTAAAATTAATTAAACAGCGTTTAATTGTTTATAGTTGCGTTTAAGTTAATAGTTTTGAATCATGAGGAGGAATAAAATTTGAAATTATTTTAATGAATGAATAAATCTATTTAAAAAATTAATTGTAATTAATAATAATTAATATGTCCTTTCATATAATTAATTATAATCGAGCAATTTTAGTTAATTAATATGCCCTTGATTTTTTTTATTAATCATAACTTATTTAGTATTGGTAAAACCATGTCGGCAACATCAAACTTTTATATCCCCCCCCCCCCCCCGATTTTAAGATAATGGCTAAATTTCAATTTTTCATATAACTTGGAATTTGAAAAAGTAACTGTGATTCGTTACTTTTTGTAAAAGTAACTGTAACGCGTTACTTTTCATATTAAGTAACTGTAACAGAGTTACTTTTTTACTCAAGTAACTGTAACTGTAACAGAGTTACTTTTTAAAAGTAACTTTCCAATCCCTGACAATATCTGCAACAATTTGGCAGAAACTTGTCTCAAGTCTATTAGATACCATAACATTAAGATTTTTAAAAAATTAAGTTTGATAATAAATATTTTTTAACCTCAATAAAGCTGTCATTGAGGGGCATTTTACAGGAATAAAAAAACCCATTGAAATCACGCATTACAATGCAATAAAATTGTCCAATATGAATTATCACAATTGCTAAAGATAAACCCAATAATTGAACTTTGTGAGTCTTGAAATTAGTAAAACAGATTTTGATTTTTTCTTAAAAAAGATTTTAAAATAGTTAAGAAAAGAATAAAAAAAACTACCATTGGTCCATCATCTGTTAATTGAACATTTGCAGTTGATATTTCTTTTAAATCATAACCAGCACAAAATGTCCCACCTGTAAATCAATTACATTAATATTGCTTATTATCATGGCTTTTAAATATTTTTTTATGTATACAATGATATAATGGAAGGCAGTTCATTGGCGATTTCTGGCAAGCTTGAAAATTTAATGTAGGGTTGCTATGCCTATCAAGTTGTACAAAATATGAAGTGGAATGTTTTCCCCATTTGGGCATTTTTGTTGCTTGGTAAAGTAATGCAAATGGCCAAATCGAGGCCATCTATTCTCATAGCTATTCCTTTTTCTTTATTTGAACAAATAGAGATTTTAACAGTGATTTTTTAAATAATATTTCAGATTATACACTTTTATATTTAATTTTTAAGTTCTTCCCCACAAAACACATTCAGTCTGAAATACTTCAAGGCAAAATACAAATGTGTTCAAGCGAAAAAAATATATATTTAATGCACTACTAACTAAGACCAAATTATTAAGATCCATTCCACATTTTAAAATGTTCTTTTAACTAAACACGTAATTATAAAAAAAAAAAATTCTGAAGAAAGGTAAAATAAAATAAATTTTTATTCATGAATACTTATTTCCGATTTATACATACCAACACCGTACAGAACAGCGGCATATGCATTAGAATCCGAAGAGAAATCTTCGAATGCTCTTTTGAGTTGGGATGCAGTTTCAGAGTTGACACAGTTTCTTTTTTCTGGTCGATTGATGCCAATCAAATACAATTTGTCTTGTTTACTAACACGAACAAGTTCTAAAATATACAAAAAAAATACACATTCAACAATAATATAGTAAAGATACTGCTGATAAGTAAAACTTTACAATGCCATTCAATACCAAATTCAAATGTTTATAGTTACAATTTCATTTGTGGTTAAAATAATAATAAGTTACAGATAAATTCACCAGATTTTGTTTCAGTTGAAAAATCCCGCTTGATTAATCCACGAACAGTTTGTCTGCCAAAAGCAGAAGAAAATAAAAATTTTGTGGGAGCAGACATTTTGGGTTGCATGTGTTTATATTTGAAAACGCTTTTAGCTTCCTACTTTTAGCTGATAGCTACGGAGTTTAACACAGCCAACTAAAAATAGGCACGTCAAGTACAAAAGATATGTCTGTGTTAGCTTCATTTTGGTTAAAATGTGTTTTTTCTAGATTCCAATAATAGTTTATACTAGACACAAATTTGCCTTGTTTACCCTTGGAGTCTATATTGATGTAGAAATCTTGTACAGGAGTGCATTCGTGATCAGGGACTCTCGCAGTTAAGGGATAAAACCTGAACTGAGAGGTGGTGGATCAATGTTTTCCGTTTAAAGATTGCCTTTGTCTATGGATGGAAGACTAATTTATTATTTGATCGTTTTATTCTTACCGTCTTGCTGATTGCAAAAGGCTTTTGTCTTTATTGTTTGCAACTTCTAACGTCCTTTTTTAAATCCAGGCTTAACTCATAGATGGCAGCACCATAACCTAATTTTTGTTTCACCACGATTTGCTGTAAAATAAATGCAATTACTTTCCAGGCAACGAAGGCTGAAAAAAGGGTCTAGAGGGAAAGTTTTGGAACACAATTTTTGACTTCATAACTTTGTTTAGACTAGTTAGGAGGTAAACATATCAAAAGTCCCCGCCCCTAACCCCTGTGCTGAAGGGGGGAGGGGGGTTGAATGTGTCCCATTTTTCGGTTTTTCCCTTATATCTCGAAAACTAAGAGTTCTAGCGATATAATTGTAATACACAAAATGAAAGCTGTTCTTCCTGTTGACGATGTTCTAAAATTATGTTCGGATGATGCTAGAAAGACTGTGCCAGCTCAAGTGTAGCAGCAAAAATAGCTAGCCTCAAAGGTCCTAGAGCATGCCAAACTTACCATTGGGACAGCATCAATATGGTCCCTCAAATTGACTCCGAAGATGAAGAACAGGAATAGCATCTGACAGTTTTCCCACTGGGGTTTGACGAATGAAGTAAAATAGATAAAGTATTAAAGTAACAACGTGCCTACAAAATGAGTATCAGTGTTATTTAGACGTGCAGTATAGAATAAGTGTACATAAGAGGGGTTGTCAGTCCGATAGAGCTAATGCATTAGTTTGGGAATAACAACTTCCACAGATGTATTGCTTTGCCATGTTAGTCCTTTTTGCCCAGGTAAGGGAATCAACATAACATCGAAATGTAACAAATTTGAAACGAAAATATTATCTAGTTATTTAATTGTATATTTTTGAAATTTTAAAATGTCAAACATATACAGCAGATGGCGCCACTATTTTAAAACTTTATTAATTAATAATTAAATAACCGGATGTTATTTTCTTTTCAATTTTGTGTTAAATTGATGTTATGATGATTCTAACACCTTGTGAAAATGGAATAACATGGCAAATCAATTCTTTTCCAAAAGTTGCGATTTCAAAACTTATGCATTAGCTCTATGGGACTGCCAGTACCCACTTCACTCAACACTGAAACCTCTTAAAAATTTGAATGAAAATAGATAAAATAGTAAAATAAGATGTATTATTGAAAAGAATTAAATTCTCTACCACTCTAGGGCCAAAATTTAGTGTTTCGGTGCATTATTGAAGAGTTAACCGGTCAAAAAAGAGGAAAAATGTGGGGGGGAGAAGTGTTTTCTCCAAAATTACTGACTTTCAAGAGCGGATATCTCGAAAACAATACAAGATATTAAAACACTTGAGGGGTGCAGCTTGTAGCAAATTTAATCAGCTTTCATTTTGTGTATTACAATTATATCGCTAGAACTCTTAGTTTTCGAGATATAAGGGAAAAACCGAAAAATGGGACATTCAACCCCCCCTCCCCCCTTCAGCACAGGGGCTAGGGGCGGGGACTTTTGATATGTTTACCTCCTAACTAGTCTAAACAAAGTTATGAAGTCAAAAATTGTGTTCCAAAACTTTCCCTCTAGAACTCTTCGTTGCCTGGACTAACTGTGAAAGAGGCCTTCTCTGGAGCAGGCGTTGATCAATGATCATCGTGTTAAAAGACTTTTGTATTATAATTCGATTAGGCTGTATCTATTATATCTATGCACCTGTTATTCGATTCGGCTGTTTCTAGGACTTACCTGGTAAACTACTGTCTACTTGTTACAAAATCGTTTTCACTGAGAATAATTTAACCTCATTGTCTCTTGCAGTTTGTATGTGACAAACGAAATTTCAAACAGACAACTTTAGTAAATACTAACAACTTTCAAACACCGTCTTAAAAATTTGACGAACACCCGGACTCTCCCAAGTGGTATTTAAAGGGCTTAAATATTATTTTTTTAATCTATATTTGCATATTAATATTGAATTTATTATTTTAAATTTCCTAAATTTGTTTGTTAAAAGCGCATCATGAATGATGAAACTAAAAATGCGAAAGACCTATTGAGCAAAACTCTTACAGACGCTGCACTCTTAAAACAAAAGAGTGAAATCTACTCCTGTAGGAGAAGTGTATTTTCGACACTGGAAAGGAATAAATATTAACTCAGACCGAGTTAAAATCCTTCGTTTGGAGTGATCTTGTCGCATGTTTAATATACAAAAGATCCACTCGTATAGGGGAAGTGCATTTTTTACACTGTAGAAGTGAAAATTAACTCAGACTGAGTTAAAATTACTCGTTTGTATTAAGAGTGTAAAAAAAAAAGCAATTTCTGTTAAATAATTACCATCGACAAAAACCGCAACAAGTGAGCTGTTGCTCATTTATAGGTGTCTCTCTGCTTGGTATAGCTTCCCAACCCCTCGACCCATGCTTACGCAGTTCTCGGGCGTGAAAGGGTCATTTGAGAAAAATGTATATATTTGTAATTTGTCTCAACTAAAGTATAAACTACCGGAATTCATTTTTGGTATGATGCCTAAACATTTAATTCCGTTTCTTGTATATGTAAAAAAAAAATTTCAAATGCGCTTCGAATGATGCATTCGAATGTATTGAAATAATTTTTTCAGCCCCTCCCCCCAAGCTCACCAAAGTGATACCGAACGCGAAGGTTTTCGGTCGACGGAAACAGCTAATACATTTTAAGTGGGCTCTGGGGAGCACAGTGCACGCGGAAGGTCCCAGGTTCGGGTTCAGGGATCACCAAAACAACTACTGAAATATAAATGGCCCGTGCAGCCAAAAATCTCCTACGAATAATACCTCACGTAGAGGATGCATGTTAAATATGGAAAGTCAAGACGCTGCTTACGAAGTCTCTTTCTTATAATAACTGTTGTGTTGGGGGACTACTAAGGTGTCGCCTCGTCACTTGACTGGGGTTCTGAATTACGACATCCTTCTGCAAGGGGCATTATTCGTCGGACATTTTTGACTGCACGGGCCGCTTATAGGTCGGCAGTTATCTTGGCGATGCCCGGACCCGAACATGGGACGTTTCGCATGCTAGGGCGAATGCCTAACGGATTGGGCTCCCCAGTCACAATTTTCTTTAATTCGCGTTCTGGAAGCCCACTTGAAGAGTACATGGGAAGAACCGCTTTATTTCGTAGAAGGGTTCACTTAATTGGGATGATAGTGAGAAATAGCCTAAACTGCCTTACAGAAACCTGTTACTCGCACTGTTTATCTTTCGCTGCAACTCTGATTCACGCCAGAGATAAGTGGATACGACACACATGTTTGTACCGGCAAATGAAGAACCGAAAGAGAAACCGGTTTTCGGTAGCCAATGTCCGCCAAGCAGACACAATTACGGAAAGACTCTAAAGAAACCAATCGGTTCTTCCCGTGTACTCTTCACTTGTCAAAAGATATAAAAAAATATAGACGATTCGCAGGATTGACCTAAATTAAGTGGTTTCACGAAGCATATTTCACGTCAATGTAGTATTTCAGTTTCCAACCATGGAAAGTTAGATAAATTACGGTGGTCATCTGGAAGTTAATGCAATTAATTTAATTAACTTAACTTCGAAGTCTGTTTCTACTCAGGGCTGAAAAATGTAACTTTGTTTCATTTAATGCGTATACACAGCCGTTATCAACTTGTTTCAGGTGACGTAGTTCCTTTTAGCTTTCATTCCACCTTATACTTCGATCGGTTCGGTGTTCCAATTTGACCGCATTTTAGTTCACGTAGTGTATATATCAACAGCTTCAACAGTCTGCTTTCAGTTCTGCTAGACAGCTTCAAAAGTGTTGCATTACTGGAAATCTAATCTGGAATATTTTTATTTTGGTGCCAACTGTTGCTGTGCTGTTAATTGTTCAAAACATTTGTTAAAAAAAAAGAAGCTTGGATAGAAAGAAAAGTTTCTTTTCATCTATATAGAACATTTTGAGAGTGAAACCAAAGCAACCAATGAAATCGCAGTACGTGAACATTGATAACAAGAACTCACATCATCTGAAACATTCCCATCAGTGCACTGTTAGCACGTGAGAATGTTTCAACGTTCTAGAATAAAGAAAGAATTTCATTCAATTAATTTCATTTCATTACATTAACCGAAGGGATCACACGTTTGTTTTACTACACCTACACATCTAAATATTTTCGAAGTTCTATATAAAAACCGACCTTAAGTTTGCAGCAGAGAAATATACTAGGCGGAGGAAACTGCTTAAACAACGCTGCTGGCGCCGAAATTTCGCCTTCTCCTATTGGTTGCTCCTTTGACCTTGATATTCGTGCTCCCTGTTACGTCAAAATCGAACGAAAAAATAATTAAAATAACACTCTAACTGAAGCTAAGCTAATAAAAATAATGAATTTATAAATTATGAAATTAATTATTTAAAATTATGTTAAAAATATTATTATGTTGAAATAACAAATAAATTTGTTTATTGAATGGGAAATACCTTTTTGTATTCGATTCTCGCACTCGAAAATGAGAACTTTTTACCCTTTTTCTCGTAGAACATTTGTATACTGCAAACTTAAGGTCGGTTTTGGTGTAGAATGTGTATAGCCTAAAATAATTCATCCGTATTGAAATAGCACGGAATAATGATCAATATTAACTTTTTCCGCGTTTTCCATGAAGTAGCTTCTTAATGTTATTTGCCATTTATTTTTAAATATCTAGCCAGTTTCTATAAAAATAATTGTTACAAAATATACTATTGCACTGCAGCAAGCTTAGTTTCTCAAACAATTTGGTTGAACCAATTCTCAGATTTTCGTTTTCAAAACCTGAAAAAATGGTTCATCCGAATATCAAAAATATGGTGAAACATTCCCCACACTTACTTTGCGGCTACTAGGAACCATTATTATGGAGAAACCAAGATTTTATCCGTGCAATATATACCATAATGCAGTACTGCTCATAAATAATTCACAACAATTATTCAACGTTTCCCCTTGATCTTTAGCTACTAAGTGTTTAATATATATATTTTTTTGAGCCCTGTAAAATACAAATATGGAGAGTGTACTCATTGGAATATTGCGATTAAAACGTTGAAATTTTTAAGAAGCTTAAATTAAAGTCTATTTGATAAAAGAAAGATTTAAGAGCCGTTCTTAAATGATCAGTTGACTTCAGGCATTCATAAATCTCCGTTAATCCGAAACTGGAAGATTTCAACTTCATTACTTGCCGAATAAATAACTAGGAAATAATTTCGTTGAAAATCTGATGATGTGTGGCATCGTCATATATCACGCAATTTTCGCGAGGAAAGGATTACACGACACTTGGCCAAAATATGGCTGCCATAGTATTTCTTCCCCTCTTTGACCATTTTCAGGGGTTGTAGTTTTGGCATGTTTCTCTCACCAGTTGAGACTTTGAGGGTTGATAGCGTAATAAAAGCTAATTGTCCTTATACGCCCCCCTACTCTACAAGCAGATCGAGGGAGTCGAGTCAATAATGAAGTGCGCGCATTCCGAGATCTTGCCAATAAGCTGAAACTTGTGTGGCGCCCGTTTCAGCGGGGGGTATTCGGTATTCTTCTCTACCAGACATTCTTATCAACGCTAATGTGTTAGTTACTTTCAATATGGCTTAGATGGCCATTGTGACTATAGCTTCCCATTTTTGGAACGTTTTGATTTTGTTTTTTTCAAATTGCAATTGAAATTTGCTGGATTAGCACAAATACGTTTTTAAGAAAAAGTTATTTAAAAGAATATGCTTCAATATAAAATCTGCAATTTATAAGAATACTTAATTTGGTTGTTCTTGCACGAGTTTTTCGATAAGTAAACATTTTTGCAGGGTAAAATCAATGATTATTAGGAAATTTCCAAAAGTAAAGTGTTTTATTCGAATAAAATTTTTTTAAAACTTATTTTAAGCTTAAGTTAAGTTTAAATAACATTAAAATCAAGAACTTCTAAAAGAACTGACACAACAACCTACTTTCCAATTAGTTTAACACTCATAGAAATTATTATGGTTTAAATTTTAGAAGCGGCCATTCAGCTTTTAATTTCATTAATTTTCTTTCACAAATTCAATGAATATTCTTCATATTTTGTTACATTTATTTACGTTCGAAGCAAATTAATGCAAAATTGCTATCTCTAAAAATGCAAACGAAATGTATCATTATTTTAATTTAGATTTTTTCGAGCTCTGTTATTTAAAATTTTGTAGCAAACTATCAATGGTAAGGTTTTCAAATATCTTTATTAAAAAACAAATATAAACTAAAAAAAAAAAACTAACTTGAATAATGAACCATCAAGGAATCATGTTGCGATAAAATACATTATAATGTCATTAAAAAAAGTTTGTCTTTCAACCTTTAATTTTAAAACAAGTTTATTGTTCAATTGTAAATGTTGGAACAGTGTTTCCTGGAGACTATTTCCCTCCCCTTCAGGGACATGTCTAAATTGTGGAGGTGGCATGTGATAGGTGGCAGCATCTGTCACGTATATGTGTGAGTGTGTGCGTGTAGTGACTGTCCTACTTGACGAAGGTTTATAAGCGGCTCTCTGAGCAAGCACACAAGCCTGAAAAAATATGTATATCAACCAAGGAACAGTGTTTTAAATTCATAAAAAAATGCCATTCTAAGGGAATTTAAATTATTACTGTGGTTTTTTTTTAATTTTAAGGGGGTCCAATTCGTTGCTCAATATTATCTTTATTTTCGCACTTTTTAGCATTTAATTATTTTTACATAAGCAGTAAAAATAATTATCACTTTGCAGCCAAAATAACTTAAAAATAACTTGTGTATAATTGGTCAAAATTTAAAAAAAAATCGTCAAATTTTTAACCTTTTTTAATTCTCACTCCTCATCCAGCGCATTTTGTTACCTGCGTACCACTAATCGTTTTTTAAGCAAAATAAAAAATATAATCAAGATAATAAAGTTTTTAATGTAAAAAGTTTTTTAAAAAAGAAATCGTGATTTTTCATTCAATTCCAGTTTTGTTTAACATTATATAAATAAAATTAAATATAAATTTTTAGATATGCCGGACAATACCCCGGACCCGAACCAGGGACCCCTCTCATGCTAGGCGAGTGCATAACCGACTGGGCTCCGCAGCTTAAAATGGTTTTGAACAATGGACATTAAAATATGCGGCTTGCGAATAATAAATTCGACAAGAAGTTTTAAAAGACCTAAAATATAACTCTAATACTCACTGTAATTCTAACAGAAAAACAATTAGTTTGTAACAGTAATTGTCCCCTAGATCCGCTACCACAACAGATTTGAGGGGGGAAAAGCAGCAAGATGACAGCATTTAGTTTTAATTTAAACTTTTAAAGGGCGAAATTTCCCATTTTCATGAATTTTCTTCCACTAATTCAAATTACATTTTTTATACCTTGCTAAATTTATTTGCATTAAAAAAAATAATTATGTTAAATATTTTATTCTAAATATTTTCTCATGATCTGACTTCAGGAAAACGGCTTACCGAATGCAGTACATAAAAAATAGCGTCATTTGCCTGTCCTTTTAAAATTAATCCCAAATATGAATAATTTTTTTATTAATTTATATTAATTGTCCATTGTCTTACAACTAATGACTTGTAAGCGGCAGTTATACTTATAGGTAAAGTTAAGAGGAGACAAAAACAGTGGCGAAGTTGAAGAAAGAGCCCAAATAATTGTCTCCAGATATCTGACATAGTGTATTCTAAACATTGCACAAACTCTCCAGTATACATTATCGAATGGGCCCGAATGGCCGAGTGGTTAGCATCGCAGGCCAGCAGTCTGTGCGCTGTAACGGGTGCGGGTTCGATTCCTGCCTTCGCCCTGGGTGTACTTCCTTTCTCTGTGACAGTAAAAACTTTTTCTGTGTCTGTCTTACTTGACGATGGCTTATAAGCGGGTCTTTGATCAAGCACACAAGCTGGAATATATATGTACCTACAAATTATCGATCGTTGGCTACAACATGCAAACAATTTATCCTTCAAATAGTCTCTTATTTTCAAATGCTTTCGTAAAAACAAAAATAGCTAAAGTACATGTCACACAGAACATGAAGTACATATACAGAACATGAACATTCAAAGAATCACATTCTTTGAATGTTCTGCATATTATGACTTTATTTAAAACTGATAAAAATTTTCTTTAAATAATAATGTTTTAATTAGTTTCGCTTGTGACAGTTGATTTGTTTAGGGTGGGGTAGTTAACATCTATATTCCGGCTTGTGTGCTCAATCAGAGACCCGCTTATAAGCCCTCGTCAAATAAGACAGACACAGAAAGCGTTTTACTGTCACAAAGAAAGGAAGTACACCCAGGGTGAAGGCGGGAATCGAACCCGCACCCGTTACAGCATGCCGACTGCTGACCTGCGATGCTCACCACTCGGCCATCCGGGCCCCTTGATTTGGTTACTTTTTTTGTTTATACTTAAATTTCACTCGCGCTGAAATTTGTATTCAAATTGGGAATGAAAAGTATAAATCTCATGCTTACAACAATGAACAATGCTATTCCTATGGAGAGATCAGTTCACTTTTTGCATTCATATACCCGTTTAGGCTAGAAATTCGAAGAATCTATTCTTAAATGACGCCTTCGGTACATAGGAATAAGCTCCTTAATATGAGGAGTCCCGAGTCTGCAACTAAAGTAATTTCGAATGTTTGATGATGTGCAATCCAGTCAGTAAAAACTTTGTTTGTAGATGTAGATTTAGTATGTTTAGAAATTGAGATATGTTTTTTAGTTTCGTTTAGAAAGTTTTTTTTACAAAAAAACATTAAGCTAAACTACTTCGTTACGTTGTTCATTTTCACCTACATTTACGCCTACAAAATCATAAAAAGAAAATTTCCAAAGTTTTGGGTGGTTAATTCTTCTATTATTTATGATTTATACGGCTATTTAACTGCCATATTCTAAAATTTAATGTTGCTTAATTTTCCTGTCATATTCAGCTAACCAAAACTTAAACAAATTTTAAAAAATAAAAGTTATAGAACTATTAAAAAAAAACTGTTTTTTTAAATTGTTATTGCAAGAACTAACAATCAGTGTTTACGTTGATTCATTTTATAAAACACATGAATGGCAGGTGCTGTTTACTGTACCAAAAAATTCTGTAAAAAAATATTTGACTTCCATTTGAATTATGGTTTTGAAATACTGAATTTAGTTTTTATTGATTTAAAATTCTTTGTTGGTTATCCATTTTACGTAGGTGTACGTAGGTACGCTCCTATAAAATTATACATTAATAAACTAAGGAATGCAAATTAAAACTAACCATCTTTTTATACAATTAAAAAAATGGATTGTTGTATACTGCGTTCTAATTAAAGAGACAATAAACAATTTGGTACCCAGTTTAGTTTTTAATAATATTGTATATAACATTCTTTTTTCGAAACTAGCATTAGTAACTAAATGAATATGTTTTAAAAGAAAAAAAAACTAAGTCATCCTAAAACGATGACGAAATAGGCGCCAAAAAAATCCTTCAGCCACGTCCTAATTATTGTGCAGTTGTCAGGGATGTCAATCCCAATTCCTAACCCCCCGCGAGGACAAACCTTCCCAAAAATTCCTACGGCACAACCATCTGTGAGAAAGGGGCTAAGCGCAAATTTCAAACAATTCAATGCCCGAGATTATTGGTCTTTGGCTACATGGCGAAAAATTGCTGTCCTAAAAGTAGCCAACGGTCACCCCGGCCCCCTGCTGAGGGGGGAAAGCACTAATCGGTCTTTTCGTTTTGGCCAAGTGCGCTGCCACCGAGGAAAGGATTGTCAAAAGTGACGTTCGTTTGACGATGGAAAAATCTTCAAGAATGATACTTTTATTTTTGAGAGTGTATAAGCATTGTAGTAGTGAATGTCACAATTTGTAAATAAAGACGTAATTATAGTTGAAACTTATAGAAATTCGAATTAATCAGGCTGCGATTTAGTTTTACTTAAAAAAAAGAAAATAAATAACTACCGCACAAGCCTGGCAGATCGTCCACCAACTAGGAGATCTTTAGTTTGAGCAAATATTATATTAGACTGACATTATATAGTGGCTTAAATTAAAATCTATTTACTATTATTATTTTCAAAAGCACATCGAAATATGCTAAGATTTATTTTATTAATTCGGGGAAACTATAGTAAGGTAGGCAAGAAAAATAAGCAAAGAAAAATAACAGAAAAGCCGGTCACATGGTCAAACTGTACCATTTAAAACAGAAAAGAAAAATATCTTTGAAAATCGGAAACATGTGTACTTACACATTGCGCAGTGCCTAAAATAACTTTGGCCCAGTGCTCCAGTGTACCATTAACCCTGAAAACTACTGCGAATGTTTTTTGAGAAATTTCTCTCATCATGATGTGTGATTCGGTAATATCTCAGAGATCCTAATTTTTAGTAAATATTATATTAGAGAAATATAAAAGGGACTTAAATTTAAGTCTATATTTGTTATTTAAAACTTTCAAAGTGTATAAGACTTTACTAAGTTTTATTTTTTTAATTAGCGGGGAACTACTAAGAGAGGCATTAACAAGAAATAAAGAATAATAACAGGAAGAGCCGGTCAGATGGTCAAACAATACCATTTGAAACCTAAAAGGAAAAATCTCTTTAGAAATCGGAAACATGTGCACTTTCATACTTTTAGCACTGTGCCTATAATAACTTTGGCCCAGTGCTCCAGTGTACCATTAACCCTGAAAACTATTGCGGATGTTTTTAGGAAATTTCTCCCACATCCTCGGGAAGATCTTGGAGATCCTTATTTTTAGCAAATATTATTAGGGTGACATTCCCCCCTCCCCTCCCACCTCGAAAACGAAAGTGAACGACCCCCGAGGGAAAAAACACACCGGAAACACCCACGGCCAACGCACCCCCTGGGGTTGCACAAATTGATCTGTAAAGAAATGTGTTTATGCCGCCAAATTGCGACATTAAAAGTGGCAACATTTTCCATATGTGATATTAAAAAAATAGTAATTTTATTATCCTGAACCATATAATTGTGTTCTAATATTTGTATTTTGCAGATATCAGCATTTAGTAAATTTTTCTGACAGTTTATTTGTTTGTTTTTTAAATTTAACTAATACAGAAATCTAATGAATTGAAATTTAGAGCCCTGTTTCAAGGGATTATTTTGATATCAGTAGTCTGTAGACAAAGGCTACAAGATACGATGAATTAATTAATATTTATTGGTGGATTTAATATTGTTTTTAAAGATTTGTTTGAAAACAAATATGTTAACAAAAATGTTAACAAATAGGAAAATAACCTACTCAATTAAACCTAGCATTGCAACCCAAGTTACAGTGTTTTAATCTCTAGTTCTAAGAAACCGTAAACTTTTTTTTAAATATAAGAAAAATTTCAATTTAAAAATAACAGAAATTGGCAGCAATTTTCTCCAATGTAT
The DNA here is from genome assembly GCA_023701765.1 of Hylyphantes graminicola. Taxonomy (NCBI): domain Eukaryota; kingdom Metazoa; phylum Arthropoda; class Arachnida; order Araneae; family Linyphiidae; genus Hylyphantes; species Hylyphantes graminicola. The sequence goes on along the minus strand of CM043116.1, from coordinate 61,120,134 downwards.
CACAATATTTTCTTTACCACCAAATTCCTAATACAATAGTTTAAATGACGTACACTTTCTATTTCCATTGCAGTTGGACATGTCCATTAAAAAAAAACATCCAAATATCGCGTTTGTATAGAGATTGTTTGCCAAATGTGGCACTCCTGCATCTCCCCACTGACCCTCTGCCCCCTTCAACAGCTGGGGGACACCTAACTTCGGGGGTGGACGAACTGAAAAAACTCGCTGAAGTTCCCACCAGCACACACTAGAGAGGCACGGTGGGCCATTCTTGTCGGAGCCGGAAGCCAAGTTCGCCAAGTGCATGGGGCAAACAACGCATCGGGCAATGACCAGGGAGGACATTGGAGCTACTTGGGGGAGGTTAATTGGAAATTTCTGCAAGGGAGAAATTGTTTTTAGGTGACCGTCAATTATTAAAAGAGGAAATAAGAAATTGGTTCTTTTATATTCGGTGATGAGGTTGTTGTATTGACTTCGGACTAACGCTGCACATTTATTTATTGGTGATGGGACACGGAAATTTGAACCTTGAGTCCAATATATTTTAATGTGCACCGGCCACCTGAACAAGCTGGGTTTTAGGGTTTAAATTCTCTAAGAAGGTTATTCGAACTCTAATTATCTGACCTTCAATTACCTGAACTCCAATTATCCGATCTTCAAATATCCAAACTCTAAATGGTATCGTTTTGCTTCATCTATGCATCAATCCATAAAAGCATAACTTGATAAGGGTTGCCTTTTAAATTTTTCATTGAATTTTTCATAAATTTTCATTGAGTTTAAAATAAGTTTGCCCTCCCATTTTCAACTTGCGTTGTGCATATATTGTAATCTGCTAAAGCATGCACTTTTTACAGAAGAAAAATCTGATTATTCGAATTTTTGATTTTCTGAAAGAAATTGAATCCGATTGATTAGGATAATTTAAGTTCTTCCGTACAAGATATCATTGTACATCGTACTCTGCCAAAAGATTAAAATAACATGATAAACGAACTAAACGCACAGGAAGCAGTCCATCCATCGGATATGGATGGACTATTCAGATATGCCATATCGGATATGGACCAATAGGCAGTCGACCATCTACAAGAAGCAAAAAACTAACATCCATCGTTGACAAAATAATTTTTGTCCTGAGCCAACACTAGGTCACGGACCCCAGTCTACATCCTTGGACCTTGGGGGAGCAGGTCCCGAAACCATGGGAAATATAAAAATACACACTACGCGAAGAAAGGGACCCTGGTCGCATAAAGCAAAAGTACACAAAACGTCGAACATACAGTGCGGTAAACAAGGGACCAAGAAGGAAGCAACCTGCCAAATAAACTTTACAAGGCTGGAGGTACCTGGAGATGTGAAATATTCAGGTTATACAGAGAACAGTTTCTCACTGACTCTGTTTTCTTTTATTTTAAGAATTTCTATTTGCGAAATTAGTTCTTCAGCATGAAATTAAAAACTTGCTTCTTAAGTATGGCTGTGTCACCTAAAAGAAACTAAATTTATAAGGTTATGTTCTGGCACGGTTTAAAAATGTCTTATCCACAGTTTCCAAACATCTTTTCAACTAGAGAAGTATATATTTTTTTGTTTAGAACATAGACTAATGCGTATTTAGTGTTTATGTGAAAATAAAGCTTTTATGCAACGTCCTTAAACTAGATTTAGCGGCAATGGATCCCTATTTGTAAACGATCGAAAGGGGGAGGTCAGAATCCGGTCTTCGACTTTGCCATAATTTTGACATTGAGTTTTTGGCTTTTTTTTAAATTGCTAATTCGTTTTATGCTAAGTAGAGGATACTTTAATGTCTCATGCTGCATTGAAGAAAAATTGATTAGCCTAGCAGCAAAGGGGTTCAACTACAAGTACAGTTATTTAAGTATTGGTGTTAAGTGCAGTTAAGTTTCTGTTTAGTCAAATATTGCTAAGGTAAATTGATGCAAGTGAATATGGCACTGCTATAGCGAATGGGTATACAAAAATATGTTAGTCAAGTCAACCTAGACTTAAATAGCAACCTACAATGTCAGCTACTTTCTGGAGGGCCTACTAAAATTTTTTTTCTCCTTAGAAATGTGTAGTCACTTGTAACCTTTGGATCCTGAATTCGTAAGAATGAAAACTCAGCTACTTTAAATTAAAATTTATATTTCATCTAAAAGAACTTGTAAAACGTAACAAAATATATATTCTTCAACATCTTTTATCATTCAGAAAAAGGACTCTTCCTTACCTTTTCACGAGAGTGCGTTGGACTCGGGGTGCAGATGGGGGGACTTGACATTTTTACGATGCACTTTGCGTCGCACTGTGGGTAATTTTGAGGTTTTAGTGTGTTCCGTCCTTTTTTCAAGGTCCGATTTCTCCTGAATATTGTCGGGATGTTTGGTTGATGCCAGAGGACTTCCTGTTAAAGTTTGGAAAACCAAAGATCTCGACCCACTGACTGATATATCTTATGGCCTTGCTTTTTTATGTAGAAACCAATATGGATTGTTATAGTGTTGTGGAGGCACAAATTTTTACAAGAGAAACCTATAAGTTGCATTTCCTGGGGATTTTAATGGCCTGTAGTGAAAGTAAGAAAAACCAAAAGTTGCGACCCAGTGACTGACAATTCTTATGGCCTTGTTTTTATTTCTTTAAAATATGTTGTTTTAATGCCTATTTTGAAAGCGACATCTTTCTCAGTTGTATTTCTGCCTCCTTAAATTTTTACGTTTAGAGCAGCCAACAGGATGATAAAGTACAGAACATTGGCTTAGGCCAAATTATAATTTCAAAACATTATACATCAGATTCAACATGAGTTTCTCAACATGAGCCACAAGACGCCCAGTGATTGGTTGGTTGGTTGGTATATATATATTTTCAGGCTTGCGTGCTTGGTCAGAGACCCGCTTATAAACCTTCGTCAAGTAAGACATTCACAACACACACACATAGTGACAGATGCTGCCATCTTTCACGCGCCACCTCCACAATTTAGACATGTCCCTGAAGGTGTCGCCCATTGATATGAAACAAGCCAAAAAATTCTTTGCTGTGCGAAATTGGAATTGTCTATTAAATATAATAATGAATATATCTTTCTTCTTATTTTTGTTGACTTTCCCTATTTATTTAATTAAAGAAATTGAAAAGTAGGTATCGACATGCCAAATATGTCCGTCTGTTTGTCCGTTTGTTGGCTCAGTGGCTTAGTGGTAGTCTGGTAGTGCTTCGTATTGCCATACGGCAGGAGTAGAAATAGGGGCACTATGGGGACGGAAGTGACGTCATCAGGGAAGGAGTTGGGTGCTCTCTAGTGGCTCGGAAGTCACGTGACCGGAAGTGGCGTGGGAGTCATGTGGTCTCTAAGTGTTCGGTGGAGTTGAGTTGTTTTTTGGCTGAAAGTTGAGTTGTAGGGTTGCTGATTTAGGTTTAAGGTGTTTTCGCGTGACGTAGGTAGGAAATATAATAGTTTCGGAATGGCAACGGTTTTGAATCGGTTATACTAAAAGAACAGTTATTAGAAGTTGATTATGGTTATGACGTAAGTGGAGTTGAGTTGTTTTTTGGCTGCAAGTTGAGTTGTAGGTGTGCTGATTTAAGGTGTTTTGCGTGACGTATAGTCTTACTGTAGGAAGTATAATTGTTTAGGAATGGCAACGGTCTTTAATGGGTTATGGTAAAAGAACAGTTATTAATAGTCGTTGATTCGGAATATTTTTTCTTACAGTAACCAGGGAAAGTTTAGTGTAACATTTTAGAACAGTCTTGTTATAATAAAAATTGTATCGTAATCATTTCCTTGTTTTAGTAATTATAGTCTTAAAAATATAACTTTTTTTTTTCAAAAATAATAATAATAATAAATATTACTAATATTTTTCTTCAACTGTAAATATTATATGTATAAGTTTCATATTATCGAAACTTAAGTTTTTTTTCGTTTAACTTTTAATATTAAGTTTATTTTAAATGCACTTAGTTTTTTTTACTTTTAAAGTTTATTTTTTAAAAATATTTTTATCTTATTTTCAAAGCAGTAATAAAATACACAATTTTAAGAGACATCAACATTTATTAACACCAAATGCATATATACATGGAATAAATACTAACAAAACATTTCTTCTGAAGGTGCAAACATATTTTTCACATCATGTAAAAATGATGGTACATTAATCAAGGAGAAAAAATCTCTAATCAGAATCAAATTCACAAAATATACATGGTGCATATTCTCTTCAACAAATTTCCGTGAAAGTTCAATATAGTCAATCTCGTACATAGCTGAATCAAAAAACATATCTACAAGTTCTTTAGGTGTATGACACGCACATGGTATCGCATCACGTCCATAGCAAGGGGCCAATTCTTTCATTTTTTTTAGTGAAGTAAATTCAAGAAAACACTTACGCAGTGATTTCTGCTATTATTTTATGTTGGTTATATGTTGGTTCATTTTATTCTTACCATATGAAATGTGGTTTATAATAATTTCAATTGTAGAATTATTCTCTTATAGTAAGCAGTTCTGTTTAAATGGATTTCAAATCGTTGGTTGGTGCTATTCTAATCAGTAAAGTTCTTATGTATAAAAATGTAACTATTTTTACAAATTGCACTAGGTGATTTATTACGTTTAAATGTACTTCAAATCGTCAATATTATTTTATAGCTAGCGTGGTAAAAAATAAAACTAGTTAGTCCCCTCGGTAAAATGTTTTTCTAAAATTATTATATTTAGAAATTTTTGCTGTTCAATTATTATTTTAAATGATTTACTTTTTGTTAAAAGTATTTTTTTTAAATACTTTGGTTAAAATATTTCGACAAACGGTCTAGAGTTAAAAGATTATTATCAAGACAATAGTAATAGTTTTGTTTAATGTTTCTTATATTTAATGCTGAAACTTAGATTTTTTCTGCTCTTAATGTGAATTTTATATTTAAATGTATTAAAAGTAAAATTTTACTCTCTATTTCGCGTCTACATTGTGAATTTTAAGGTCTGAATAAGTATGTAATGATATTGCAATACCTTGCTTATGGAGAAGTAGTTAGGTGATTCACATATTTTTCATTAAACTAGTTAAATTATTTTAAAGTGGAATGGTTATTTCGCAAGTTATTGTCACAGAAATTTAGTATGCTCTAATTTTCAAATCGTGTTTTTTCTATAATCTAATATTACAAAAATCTGATCTAATATCACAGTACCCCCTCGTAAAAAACTTTGTATTCATACAGGTTTAAAGAAAATAGTTCGGAAAAAATTCCCTTGTAATAGCTGATAACAGTCTATGAAATGAAATTTTACTATATAATCAGGAAAAAAATCTTAATTACAATTACAATGATTTAATTACTTTTAAATAGATGGTAACTATTAAAGTAAAAGCCCTATTAATCTTGAAAAGGTAGTAACACTTTCAAATCAAAAATCCTCGAAAAGAATGCTAACATCCTTTACGCAAGTAAACACATAGAGGTCCATTGTCAATAAACAGAATTCCCGATAAGAAAGATTCTGATAAGGTTAGACTAACTTCATACATTGCTAGAAAAGTTACTCGGATTTATCAGAGTACTAAATTTCAACTTTATTTTAACGAGTATTGTAATGAAAAGTTTTGACTAAAACTATTCAAAGTATTTGAATTATAAAAGGGAATTTAATTTTTTTCTTTTTCCATGCTAAATAGTGATTACAGAATGATTCATAGAAAATAATACTTAATCAAAGATAAGACTACAGGATGTAAAATTTATCAAATAAATAATATATTAGATTTAATTCTTAAAGATTAATTGATTTTTAAAACGAAAAAATTACAAGTAAACAAATCGATTTTAATATTAGCACCGCAAAACATCGAAAAAATGCAATGACTTTCTTATTCTTATGATAACGCAGCTATAAGATAAAGTCCATAGATAAAACGATCTGATGAATAAACAGGACTCACAAACCCGTGAAAGCTGTAATATAGGCGATAAGACTCGATACACAGCAAATACTCTATAAAAACCACCCTATAGATTTTTCAATTAATACACTTTAATTTATAAAAATGTAGAATTTCTAAGGATTAACTTTTATAATAATTACAAGAGTTAGTTTATATCAACCAAACTTCAGGGTTTTAAATTTTTTTTTATTGTTGTAAACCAAGTCTGAGTTTTACTAAGACTATTTTTTAAAAAAATCTTGTAAGACTACCTTTTTAAATTCTAACTCTCACTCAATCATATATCTTAAGACTTATTCAGTCATTTTTCTTAAGAGTTATAAAAAAATACTATCAAAAACTTAGTTTCAATTTAAAATTCAAATGGTTACCATAAAACATAACATTTTTTCAAATAATACTGTGGAATAAACCTCAGTTTAAAATCCATTTATTAAATAAATTTAAGTAAAATCGAGTTACTCGAATGTAGTTTGTTTTATATTTGGCTACATTATCAATGGTTCTATGTAATGTTTAACTAATACTCAAAATATTCAGGAATACATCAGGTTTAATGTAAAAATAATACACCAACGCGTAGATTATAGGCTTATATGTATAAATTTTGGTTGGAGTTCAAAAACAACTTTGAAAGAAATTGAGTAGTTTTATCAAATATTTTTGATTGAAACTCTAAAAAATTGGATATATTCTTTGAAATAATAAAATAGTAGTAAGAAAACGTGTAAAACTCTATTTTAACGTCTTTTGGTATGACATTAATGGTAGGAATATATCTGAAATACATAATGAATTGTGTAGTTATATATTAGTTGAACCCATATGTTTAATTATATATGACTAAGTCTCAAGTTTTAAAAATATATAGTGGATGATCGGAGGATTGAATCGAAACTGCGATATTGCGATTAAATAGATGATTGAATAGAAATTGCTTCTCGTATCTTCGATACGAGCAAGTGGAAGTCATTGGATCAGCATGTTTATTGAAGATGGAAAACACTTAGAATTTATTTGTAGCTACGGCAAATCTCCCTATTTTTTACGGAGATATATTTAAACCTTTCCTATCAAATTTTTTAAATGTCAGTTGGAATAACACTTGTTTTCAAAGTTTGACTTCTAATGTATGTGGAGCCTATTGTATTTACTTTTTTATTTAAACGTAGTCAAGGGCATTCTCTGTATTGTATAATTAATGAATTAAATCAATGTAAGAAAAATGATTTTAGAATTTATCAATTTGTTAAGAAACATTTTGGTGTAAGAATGCTCTTTCGAAAATAAAAATATATTATTTTAATAAACACTGTGTTTATACTTTATTACATTGTGTGTTTGTACTTTTTTATTCATTGTCTACATAAAAAATATTTTATTATAATATTTAATTAAAAACAAAACTAAAATAAAAAAAATTATAATTTTTTCTTTAAAAACTTTTACTAAAAATAAAATTTAAGAAAAAGTTCAAACTTTTATTTCGAAAAACTTTTCAAGTTAAAATACTTTAAGTGTTATTAAACTTAAAACTAAAATACAGTAAATTAATTTTTAAATTTTTTCTTTCTGAAAAAAGTTTTTTAAATTTTTTCTTTCTGAAAAAAGTTTTTTTTTAAAAAAATTCAAGTTAAAAAATATTTTTCTTATTATTTAAAAAAAAATATTTCATTATTTGTACAAACATATTTTTAATTACCTTTAAAGAAAATTTCATGAAAAAAAATACAGTAAATTAATTTTTAAATTTTTTCTTTCTGAAAAAGTTTTTAAAATTTTTTCTTTCTGAAAAAAGTTTCTTTAAAAAATTCAAGTTGAAAAATATTTTTCTTATTATTTAAAAAATCTTTATTGATTATTTGTACAAATATATTTTTAGATACCTTTAAAGAAAATTTCACATGAAAAAAAAAATGGTTAAATAAAATGACAAGGAATCCTTTTTTTTAACAAATCAAACTATTATTTATTAATTACTTTAGTTACAATACATATAAATAATGACAAAATCATTTACAATAAAGTAGAATACAATTAATAAGGTAGGCAATTGTTCATTTTAGCATACATGACATTATCTTTAGAGTAAAGCCTTTTCTTATTCACAATATATTCAGAAGGCATGTTAACCTCCTTTAAAGCTTTATAAAACTGTTTCACTCGAATGTAGTTTGTTTTATATTTGGCTGCATTATCACTGGTTCTATGTAATGTTTAACTAATACTCAAAATATTCAGGAATACCTCAGGTTTAATGTAAAAATAATACACCAACGCGTAGATTATAGGCTTACATGTATAAATTTTGGTTGGAGTTCAACAACAAATTTGTAAGAAATTGAGTAGTTTTATCAAATATTTTTGATTGAAACTCTAAAAAAAAATTATATCTTCTTTGAAATAATAAATAAGAAGTATGGAAACGTGTAAAACTCTATTTTATCGTCTTTGGTATGACATTATTGGTATGAATATATCTGAAGTACATAATGAATTGTGTAGTTATATATTATTTGAACCCATATGTTTAATTATATATGACTATGTCTCAAGTTTTAAAAATATATAGTGGATGATTGTGGAAAATAACGTTTAAGAACAAAATTAGAAGTCGAAAGTAGATTTTTTTCTATTTATTATTTAAAAAATATATAGGAAAACTTTACAAAAAATCTAAATTTTCTTTCAAGAAATTTTTTTATAAATAACAATTCGAATATACTTTTAAAATTGTATTAAAAATTTTAAAAAAAAATCTTTTAAATAATTTCTATTTTAATTTTATATATTTTTTTTCTCATTCTTTTTATTTTTTTCTTTCAATATTTATATTTATACTTTAATAATTTTTTACTTTATTTTTCTCATGTATCATTAGCACTTATTCATCGAATTTATAATTTTTCTACCATACTTTATGACTTTTATGTTACATTTTCTATTTGCGTAGATGTTTGAATGGTTTCACTTATGGGTTGATGTCAAGAATCTTAAAGTCCAGCTTGGAGTGTTGCGAATATACATTATCAAATTTATACTCTTTCTTCCATACGTTAGGATTTTTGATGTAATTGTAGTTTTGATGATGTTATAAAATCTTTTTTAATTGATTTAATTTTTTTAAGTGGATGATTGAATAGAAATTGTTGCCCGCGCGTGCGCGCGTATCGAAGATACGAGCAACAATTTCTATTCAATCATCCACTTAAAAAAATTAAATCAATTAAAAAAGATTTTATAACATCATCAAAACTACAATTACATCAAAAATCCTAACGTATGGAAGAAAGAGTATAAATTTGATAATGTATATTCGCAACACTCCAAGCTGGACTTTAAGATTCTTGACATCAACCCATAAGTGAAACCATTCAAACATCTACGCAAATAGAAAATGTAACATAAAAGTCATAAAGTATGGTAGAAAAATTATAAATTCGATGAATAAGTGCTAATGATACATGAGAAAAATAAAGTAAAAAATTATTAAAGTATAAATATAAATATTGAAAGAAAAAAATAAAAAGAATGAGAAAAAAAATATATAAAATTAAAATAGAAATTATTTAAAAGATTTTTTTTTTAAATTTTTAATACAATTTTAAAAGTATATTCGAATTGTTATTTATAAAAAATTTTCTTGAAAGAAAATTTAGATTTTTTGTAAAGTTTTCCTATATATTTTTTAAATAATAAATAGAAAAAAATCTACTTTCGACTTCTAATTTTGTTCTTAAACGTTATTTTCCACAATCATCCACTATATATTTTTAAAACTTGAGACTTAGTCATATATAATTAAACATATGGGTTCAAATAATATATAACTACACAATTCATTATGTACTTCAGATATATTCATACCAATAATGTCATACCAAAGACGATAAAATAGAGTTTTACACGTTTCCATACTACTTATTTATTATTTCAAAGAAGATATAATTTTTTTTTTAGAGTTTCAATCAAAAATATTTGATAAAACTACTCAATTTCTTACAAATTTGTTGTTGAACTCCAACCAAAATTTATACATGTAAGCCTATAATCTACGCGTTGGTGTATTATTTTTACATTAAACCTGAGGTATTCCTGAATATTTTGAGTATTAGTTAAACATTACATAGAACCAGTGATAATGCAGCCAAATATAAAACAAACTACATTCGAGTGAAACAGTTTTATAAAGCTTTAAAGGAGGTTAACATGCCTTCTGAATATATTGTGAATAAGAAAAGGCTTTACTCTAAAGATAATGTCATGTATGCTAAAATGAACAATTGCCTACCTTATTAATTGTATTCTACTTTATTGTAAATGATTTTGTCATTATTTATATGTATTGTAACTAAAGTAATTAATAAATAATAGTTTGATTTGTTAAAAAAAAAAGGATTCCTTGTCATTTTATTTAACCATTTTTTTTTCATGTGAAATTTTCTTTAAAGGTATCTAAAAATATATTTGTACAAATAATCAATAAAGATTTTTTAAATAATAAGAAAAATATTTTTCAACTTGAATTTTTTAAAGAAACTTTTTTCAGAAAGAAAAAATTTTAAAAACTTTTTCAGAAAGAAAAAATTTAAAAATTAATTTACTGTATTTTTTTTCATGAAATTTTCTTTAAAGGTAATTAAAAATATGTTTGTACAAATAATGAAATATTTTTTTTTAAATAATAAGAAAAATATTTTTTAACTTGAATTTTTAAAAAAAAAACTTTTTTCAGAAAGAAAAAATTTAAAAAACTTTTTTCAGAAAGAAAAAATTTAAAAATTAATTTACTGTATTTTAGTTTTAAGTTTAATAACACTTAAAGTATTTTAACTTGAAAAGTTTTTCGAAATAAAAGTTTGAACTTTTTCTTAAATTTTATTTTTAGTAAAAGTTTTTAAAGAAAAAATTATAATTTTTTTTATTTTAGTTTTGTTTTTAATTAAATATTATAATAAAATATTTTTTATGTAGACAATGAATAAAAAAGTACAAACACACAATGTAATAAAGTATAAACACAGTGTTTATTAAAATAATATATTTTTATTTTCGAAAGAGCATTCTTACACCAAAATGTTTCTTAACAAATTGATAAATTCTAAAATCATTTTTCTTACATTGATTTAATTCATTAATTATACAATACAGAGAATGCCCTTGACTACGTTTAAATAAAAAAGTAAATACAATAGGCTCCACATACATTAGAAGTCAAACTTTGAAAACAAGTGTTATTCCAACTGACATTTAAAAAATTTGATAGGAAAGGTTTAAATATATCTCCGTAAAAAATAGGGAGATTTGCCGTAGCTACAAATAAATTCTAAGTGTTTTCCATCTTCAATAAACATGCTGATCCAATGACTTCCACTTGCTCGTATCGAAGATACGAGAAGCAATTTATATTCAATCATCTATTTAATCGCAATATCGCAGTTTCGATTCAATCCTCCGATCATCCACTATATATTTTTAAAACTTGAGACTTAGTCATATATAATTAAACATATGGGTTCAACTAATATATAACTACACAATTCATTATGTATTTCAGATATATTCCTACCATTAATGTCATACCAAAAGACGTTAAAATAGAGTTTTACACGTTTTCTTACTACTATTTTATTATTTCAAAGAATATATCCAATTTTTTAGAGTTTCAATCAAAAATATTTGATAAAACTACTCAATTTCTTTCAAAGTTGTTTTTGAACTCCAACCAAAATTTATACATATAAGCCTATAATCTACGCGTTGGTGTATTATTTTTACATTAAACCTGATGTATTCCTGAATATTTTGAGTATTAGTTAAACATTACATAGAACCATTGATAATGTAGCCAAATATAAAACAAACTACATTCGAGTAACTCGATTTTACTTAAATTTATTTAATAAATGGATTTTAAACTGAGGTTTATTCCACAGTATTATTTGAAAAAATGTTATGTTTTATGGTAACCATTTGAATTTTAAATTGAAACTAAGTTTTTGATAGTATTTTTTTATAACTCTTAAGAAAAATGACTGAATAAGTCTTAAGATATATGATTGAGTGAGAGTTAGAATTTAAAAAGGTAGTCTTACAAGATTTTTTTAAAAAATAGTCTTAGTAAAACTCAGACTTGGTTTACAACAATAAAAAAAAATTTAAAACCCTGAAGTTTGGTTGATATAAACTAACTCTTGTAATTATTATAAAAGTTAATCCTTAGAAATTCTACATTTTTATAAATTAAAGTGTATTAATTGAAAAATCTATAGGGTGGTTTTTATAGAGTATTTGCTGTGTATCGAGTCTTATCGCCTATATTACAGCTTTCACGGGTTTGTGAGTCCTGTTTATTCATCAGATCGTTTTATCTATGGACTTTATCTTATAGCTGCGTTATCATAAGAATAAGAAAGTCATTGCATTTTTTCGATGTTTTGCGGTGCTAATATTAAAATCGATTTGTTTACTTGTAATTTTTTCGTTTTAAAAATCAATTAATCTTTAAGAATTAAATCTAATATATTATTTATTTGATAAATTTTACATCCTGTAGTCTTATCTTTGATTAAGTATTATTTTCTATGAATCATTCTGTAATCACTATTTAGCATGGAAAAAGAAAAAAATTAAATTCCCTTTTATAATTCAAATACTTTGAATAGTTTTAGTCAAAACTTTTCATTACAATACTCGTTAAAATAAAGTTGAAATTTAGTACTCTGATAAATCCGAGTAACTTTTCTAGCAATGTATGAAGTTAGTCTAACCTTATCAGAATCTTTCTTATCGGGAATTCTGTTTATTGACAATGGACCTCTATGTGTTTACTTGCGTAAAGGATGTTAGCATTCTTTTCGAGGATTTTTGATTTGAAAGTGTTACTACCTTTTCAAGATTAATAGGGCTTTTACTTTAATAGTTACCATCTATTTAAAAGTAATTAAATCATTGTAATTGTAATTAAGATTTTTTTCCTGATTATATAGTAAAATTTCATTTCATAGACTGTTATCAGCTATTACAAGGGAATTTTTTCCGAACTATTTTCTTTAAACCTGTATGAATACAAAGTTTTTTACGAGGGGGTACTGTGATATTAGATCAGATTTTTGTAATATTAGATTATAGAAAAAACACGATTTGAAAATTAGAGCATACTAAATTTCTGTGACAATAACTTGCGAAATAACCATTCCACTTTAAAATAATTTAACTAGTTTAATGAAAAATATGTGAATCACCTAACTACTTCTCCATAAGCAAGGTATTGCAATATCATTACATACTTATTCAGACCTTAAAATTCACAATGTAGACGCGAAATAGAGAGTAAAATTTTACTTTTAATACATTTAAATATAAAATTCACATTAAGAGCAGAAAAAATCTAAGTTTCAGCATTAAATATAAGAAACATTAAACAAAACTATTACTATTGTCTTGATAATAATCTTTTAACTCTAGACCGTTTGTCGAAATATTTTAACCAAAGTATTTAAAAAAAATACTTTTAACAAAAAGTAAATCATTTAAAATAATAATTGAACAGCAAAAATTTCTAAATATAATAATTTTAGAAAAACATTTTACCGAGGGGACTAACTAGTTTTATTTTTTACCACGCTAGCTATAAAATAATATTGACGATTTGAAGTACATTTAAACGTAATAAATCACCTAGTGCAATTTGTAAAAATAGTTACATTTTTATACATAAGAACTTTACTGATTAGAATAGCACCAACCAACGATTTGAAATCCATTTAAACAGAACTGCTTACTATAAGAGAATAATTCTACAATTGAAATTATTATAAACCACATTTCATATGGTAAGAATAAAATGAACCAACATATAACCAACATAAAATAATAGCAGAAATCACTGCGTAAGTGTTTTCTTGAATTTACTTCACTAAAAAAAATGAAAGAATTGGCCCCTTGCTATGGACGTGATGCGATACCATGTGCGTGTCATACACCTAAAGAACTTGTAGATATGTTTTTTGATTCAGCTATGTACGAGATTGACTATATTGAACTTTCACGGAAATTTGTTGAAGAGAATATGCACCATGTATATTTTGTGAATTTGATTCTGATTAGAGATTTTTTCTCCTTGATTAATGTACCATCATTTTTACATGATGTGAAAAATATGTTTGCACCTTCAGAAGAAATGTTTTGTTAGTATTTATTCCATGTATATATGCATTTGGTGTTAATAAATGTTGATGTCTCTTAAAATTGTGTATTTTATTACTGCTTTGAAAATAAGATAAAAATATTTTTAAAAAATAAACTTTAAAAGTAAAAAAAACTAAGTGCATTTAAAATAAACTTAATATTAAAAGTTAAACGAAAAAAAACTTAAGTTTCGATAATATGAAACTTATACATATAATATTTACAGTTGAAGAAAAATATTAGTAATATTTATTATTATTATTATTTTTGAAAAAAAAAAGTTATATTTTTAAGACTATAATTACTAAAACAAGGAAATGATTACGATACAATTTTTATTATAACAAGACTGTTCTAAAATGTTACACTAAACTTTCCCTGGTTACTGTAAGAAAAAATATTCCGAATCAACGACTATTAATAACTGTTCTTTTACCATAACCCATTAAAGACCGTTGCCATTCCTAAACAATTATACTTCCTACAGTAAGACTATACGTCACGCAAAACACCTTAAATCAGCACACCTACAACTCAACTTGCAGCCAAAAAACAACTCAACTCCACTTACGTCATAACCATAATCAACTTCTAATAACTGTTCTTTTAGTATAACCGATTCAAAACCGTTGCCATTCCGAAACTATTATATTTCCTACCTACGTCACGCGAAAACACCTTAAACCTAAATCAGCAACCCTACAACTCAACTTTCAGCCAAAAAACAACTCAACTCCACCGAACACTTAGAGACCACATGACTCCCACGCCACTTCCGGTCACGTGACTTCCGAGCCACTAGAGAGCACCCAACTCCTTCCCTGATGACGTCACTTCCGTCCCCATAGTGCCCCTATTTCTACTGGCAGGTGTGGGGTTCGCATCCCTGATTGGGAGAGGTTGACTCATCCTTTCATCCCTTATGCAGGTCGATAAAATGAGGACCAAGCATGCTTTGAAACTAAACACTCAGTTCCGCGTGAGGCTGTCCAAAAAGCAGGAACTTGTTCCTAGAACTCCAGAGCCCTTGGTCACGTGCACTGAAATAGGCACGGCAGGCCTTGGTCCTCTAATTGGCTGCTGCGCCGAGGTGTTTAGTTTATTTATTTTGTTGTCGACAGTTAAGGTGTTTTTAACATTTTCCAAATGTGAACGCAGAATCAATACTAGGATTTGACTAAGAGAATTTTCAATAAATATTCTTCGAACTGCAAATGAATTTAGCAAACGATAAATAATAATAATTTAATTTGTGAAAGAAAATGTAAATAGTTAACTTTAGCTTTTAAAAGTTGAAATTGCAACTCGATGTTTTGCTTAGCGATTTTTTTCTAAAATGTAAATCTTGTGTATACATAAGTGGTTCTAGGTGACAGATATTCTCCAATTATGTGGCTATAAGCCCTCTGATGATGACACGCTTTCAGTCCTGTTCTGATGGAGAAGATGAAACCAGCTCTTGAAACCTATTTAAAACCCAAAAAGTATAGTCCACCAAGCATGAGAAGGTTTCTTCTTCTTGTTTGGAATAGGCGGTTCTCGGAACAGGACTGATAGAAATACGTCACGAAGAGCTTCTTTGGACTTATAAGTTGACCAGGTCGTGATCAACCTTTCACTTATTCACTTCGTGTAGTAATGACAATGACAAATGACATTGATTGCGCCATCTAGAAGGGAGAGTGTAGGCTTTATAGCCCATTAGCCAGCTCGCCAGAAGAGACAGTCACAGGAGACAGACAAAGAAGGACGATACAAACACTTGGACAAATAACAACGTTTATTGACAAGTAAAAACATCCATGCCTTTACCGGTTTTCGAACCCGAACCCAGCAGCTCCAAAGGCTAGTGCATTAACCACTGCGCCGGCGAGCCGGCTCGTGTAGAATATATATAGAATTTCTTTTTTGACACAGGACAGAAAGCGATGGCTATCCTGGCCCTGTAAGTTGAGGAGCCCTTCCTTCTTCCAAATTTTCTCCGGATCAGCGTAGAAAAAAATCTGTTTTAATCATCAGTGTGACGAAACCCTATTTTCATTTTAAAACTACAGACAGTTTTATAAAATTAAGTCTCTGGATTTAATTTAATCAATGTCCAAATTTGTTTAAAAAAATGTGCTCTTGCATAACTTTACTATGCGATCTACTTAGCAAAATGTTTACATTATGCTTATAATATCCCGATACCCTTGAAAACTTTTTCTTTAATTTTACAGGTATACTTTTCAAATTTTTTCCACTTCTTAAGCGCAATTAACAAATAAGAAAAAAAAAAAAAAGAATTAACAACTATTCAATATTTAAGAACATAAAAATTCTTACTAATTTTATCTTTAACTAAAATTTGTGTTGATTTTTAAGCATTTAAATTTTTTTTCTTTTGCGTATTTTTTTTAACAAAATTTTGAATAAAATGTCTTTTATAATATTTAAAGAAACGTATGCATTCAGATTTAAATTTAAGTAAACAATTACTTTAAAAAAGTACACAATTTGACGAAAAGTGAATTTTCATCTTTGAAGGTCATTTATAAATATTTGGTTGAAAAAAAAAATAAAAATCGGAATGCATACATCTATGAAGTATATATTTATAACAATAAAAGCACAATTTTTTTACCCTAATTATAATATTAAAAAAGTCTTAGCATTTTGAATGTTCTCAAAATACAAAAACGACGAACAAATATATGAGTTTTTAAAGTTGTTGATCATGTAAAATCAAGTTGAAAAAATTTATTGCCGTGTCCCTTTCAAAAATTCATAACTAAAGAAGTAATGGGAATTTCTCTTGTTGAATTGTTAAGAAACAATACTAATATTTTTAAATATTAATGAAACAATATTAATATATTTATATCAAATATTAATACTTTACTTAGTTTGAATATTATTTTAAAAATAGTTCAAAATTTATTTTTTTGAAGTTTTTGGGTATCGGACGCGAATGAGGTAGGCGAATACCCCAAATTCCCCAAATTCTAAAATTTTCTTATTGCTTTAATTTTTTCCAAATTTTGCATACTGATTTCAAATATAATGAATAATACTATTTGGGCATTTTTTTAAAAATTTAAATATAATTTATTTATTTTAAACGGGGTTTTTCTACTAAAAAAGGAGGTTTACGCTAACAAGTCTACCACATTGAATTTTCAGCCTATAAACATTAATTATGTGTTTAATTCTTCGTTTTGAACTGATGCATGCAATGACCCTCTAGAGTTGCATACAAATTACAAGAAAGGAAGTTATTAAGAATAATGTTATAAATTAACCACAAAAAAAAAGGATTTTTTTTCGATTAACTTACACTTGGACATTTAAAAAAAATAGCTTATATATTTATACCGGATGTTAGAGATTCATGGCACAGATATATATTGAAATAGCATCTGTAAAAAATTTCAGGAAAATTAATGTAAAACTTTTTATGCTAGAAGGTGTTGGCGCAAACCCCTTTTTTTAGGTGAAAAACACCGTTTAAAATAAATCAATTATATTTAAATAAAAAAAAATTGCATAAAAAGCATTGCTCATTATATTTGAAATCACTATGCCAAATTTGGAAAAGATTAAAGTAATAGTAAAAATTTTAGAATTTTGTGTATTCGCCTACCTTAAGCACACTGAGGAAAAGAAACAACACAATATTGTAATGTTGTCATATTTAACACAAAACTTATGTTCTACTTGTGCTGATTGGATACGAGAAGTTTTACGATTACAATTACAAATAACTTTGCATTTTGGTTTAAATACTGCATTTAATCAGTTTTCCATAATAAAACAAGGGATATTCTTTCTGTCTGAAGTTTATGTTGTTGTAGTATGGAAGAAAGTTTACAGAAATAGCAATGCGCTGTATTTTCTCAAACGGGACAAAAACATTTTTTCAATGAAAACTTTCTATAGGAGTATTAGTCGTAGCATAGTGACCCAGTGTCCCTGTACCTTAATCCAGTTTAGTTTAAAGTCAGCAGCTGGCCCTGCAAAATCTGATATAAGAAACCAGCCTTCTCCCAGCGGGAGAATACAGACTCTGTACTGTTTTTCTTGACCAGAAAAATAGGTACCGGAGGACCTTTCCGGTTATTGTAAAACGAGATCAGAGAGATTAAGATGTTAAGGGTATTAAAGAAAGAAATGCACTTATATTTTTTACTTGTTGTTTAACCCTTTCGTTCCAAACAAGTTCCGAAACCTATCGTTTCAGCTGAGGCTAATATAATGGTAATAGAGGTATGATGGAAGAAATGGCCTTTATTTTGCACATAAAGTCAATTTTTGTATTTAAACAAATGAATTGGGATATAAGTAGTTGCATTTAATTTACACGAAACTGTTATTTTAACTCAAACTGTAAATAATATTTTACGTATTTCAAATGATAAGAAGAGGAAACGAACTTAATGAAACGAACCATTCGTTTTCATAATGAAAACGAGTGATTCAATATTGTATACTGAAGTTTTGTGTTTTATAAATAATCAAATATTAATAATTTATAAAGTATTTAAATTCTTTATTCTATTATTTCCATTGATTTACCAATTTGCGGTAAAAAGATATAACTTTGATTCACTGAAATAGTGGGAACCGAATAGTGGTGGCAGCTTAAAAGTTTTAGTCTTTCCGTGCATTCTTGAACCAAAATTTTTAATTGTGTATAGATATTACAAAATGCCTTTCGAAAATAGCAACTTGAACATTAATAATATATTTTCCAAAAGTACCACTCTCTTTACATCTCTGGACTTGCGGCAAAGCGGGAAAAGGAGATTAAGTTAAAGGTCCTTGGGTGTCAGCCTGGACGAAACCCCTTTAGCTCCTCAATTCAAAAGATCTCGTTCGAGATACTTAAGCCTCTCAACCCTTTTCACATGCCAACGACACCCGCAGGAAGGGCAGGACACATATAAGAAAAAGAAGGAAATAAAAGGCAGTCGGAAGTAAACAGCCCCATAAACTTCCAATGTCACGGACCGGGGAAGCCCGAGTCATAGAACAGAGCCTCGGTGGCCAAGCCCATGCCTACGTCCATTGTAGCATCCAACGCATCGCATTAGCTCGGGTATCACCCATACCTGGTATAAAATATGGGCCTATTTTTAGGCCTCCATTCTTCTATTAGAAGAAGTGGGGGTGAGCCTTCAGTAGTTCCATGGCCAAGGTCGGATCCTTGGTGCCACTAACCTAAAGATTGGATTTTTTTTATTCCTCTGGGGGGAAGGGCAGGTAAACAAGTGAGGCACAAAGGCAGACGATGTGAAGACAGTGGAACGATTTTTTGGGGGAGGTGTTCCACCCCCTTTTTCTGGGCTACTTGCCTACTGGCCCATTTCCGCGGCTGCTGAAAGCGAAAGCTGTAAACAGCATCGGCAGATGTGCGTTGGATCGTCTTCATGGTAATTAAATCCTTCAAAGAAGATGGGTGATAGAATTTTTTTCCCCAGAAGGTTATGGTAAAATTGGGTATTTTTGAGGAAATATATTGATAGGTGTGGTGGGCAAATGAATCTTACTTTTTTTCTAATTAATATTTAAAATTATTAGAATTAAACAAATACGCGTAAAAAAATTGGTGCAAGATTGCACCGGAATCCTGGAACTTTCTATCTGCCACACTGTTTGTAGCATTAATTTACTAATTTTGTGGTGAAACGATAGCTGTGATAAACCTCAAAACTGAGACTGTGAGGCACCCTGTGGTCAGTGTCTCGATCTACTGATCGGAAGGTCTCGCGATCGAGTCCCGGTCGCTGAAAACTCACCGAGTATATGCGGAGTACGTGCTCGTTAAATCTGTTGGGTCCAGAAGGTCCTGTGAGCGGTCATTGCGCAGTTTCCCACGGGTACAGGTTCCTGGAGACTATTTCCCTCCCCTTCAGGGACATGTCTAAATTGTGGAGGTGGCGCGTGCTAGATGGCAGCATCTGTCACGTATATGTGTGCATGTGAGTGTTAGTGTGTGTGTGTGTGTTGTGACTGTCTTACCTGGCGATGGTTTATAAGCAGCTCTCTGAGCAGGCCCACATGCCCGAAATATATGTATACCAACCAACCTCAAATGTGCTGAATCAAAAAGCTCCAAACAGGGGTGGCAGGTGGAAAGTTCCAGGATTCCGATGCAATACTGCAACAAACTTTTAACACCGCAGTTACATGCTTCGAGCAGCCATTTCAGCATGACCTTGATTATCTCATGGTAACCGATTTATACGTATTTATCCGAACATCAGCTGAAGCTGGCTCTCAAGGCCACCAACCCATCTTTTTTCGGTTTTCTGCCCGAGATCCAAGGAAATGGTTACCATAAGGTAAATGGCAACTATCTTGGCCATTTCTCTCTTTTTTTTAATTGATCCTACATCGTGAATTCAATTTAGCCACGTAGTTGAAGGTCAAAGTGCTTACGCTCACGCTGGAAACAGCGCTCGAAGCATGTAAACCCAGTATTACAGCTATAGGTTTTAAACAGAATCTGCCTCTTAGATGACATTTGCCACACAGCATTTGTGCTCATAACAGGGAAAAAAGAGCACCAAACACAGCATTTAATTATACATTAAGCCCTTACATACTAAATTTGGCTAGTTCAATTTATTTTCTTTCGAAAATTCAATAAATATTCCTTATAGTTTTCTAAATTCATTTATAATTCAAAGAATAAATATGTAATATTCCTTAATCATAAACAAAATTGGGTAAAGAAACTTAGGAGCAGCCTGTGCGACTAACCTTATACGCTAGAAGCAAATGCACATTACCCAGCAGTATTTTTTTCCATTATGAAAACAAAACAAAAATTTTTTAAAATTTCTCTGTTATATTGGAGTCTTACAGTGCCCGAATGGATGATTTTAAGATCGCCGGACAAGCGTGTTTAGAGAGTCAGTGGAGCTTCGCAATTTTATGAAGTCACAAGAGTTTCGCTATTTTAGTATAACTGAAATTCCAAAATTTAAGAAATCACAATTTACTACAGTTTTTTGCTAAGTTTCTGGATATTACGGTCGTCTGAGTTTTTGTCCGAGTTTCTATATATTTGTGACAATCGTAACAATTTGGAGATTTTATGAAGTTTCGAAATTTGTAGATCCGATGTAGAGTAATCTTTTGATTGCCAAATTGTTTTGATTATATAATCCCAGCAATGGTTTAAAAAATTTAGGATCGGTGAAGATTTCTGATCTTAAGATATTTTTTGGCGAGATTCTTGAAAACCACTAGGTAAAAGAGTTAAAATTGAAGATATTTTTGAAAAACTATAGCCGCGATAACTGTACTAAATTTATTTTGTTGTCGCAAAATCGAAAAAACTGGTAAATTTTTTTTGACTGTAAATTTCGAACATTTTGAAGCAAAACATTTCATATTAACACTTACAGCAACAATCAAAATCTGGATCCATTTTAGAACTATAACACTCTTAAAACAAAAAAAGAGTGAAATCCACTTCAGTAGGAGAAGTGCATTTTCGATACTGGAAAGGAGTGAATATTAACGCAGACAGAGTTAAAATCACTCGTTTGGAGTGATCCTGTCGGAGGTTTAACACACAAAGGATCCACTCCTGTCGGAGAAGTGCATTTTCCAGACTGGAGGAGTGAAAATTAATCAGACTGAGTTAAGATCGCTCGTTCGTTTTAAGAGTGTACCAGTAGAAGCAGCCAGGACAAAACTGAACTCGTTTAAATTTAAAATTGTTTCACGTTTTGATATTAATGAAACAAAGAAGATATAGATACCGTTCTCTTAAAAATAAAAAAAAAAAATTACGTTCTTATTTCAATTTTTTTATTGATATTAAAAGTTTAGAAATACGGTACGTGCTTTTATGAAGCCCAGAATAAAGGACTAGTATATTAAAAAAATGTGAATTAAGTTTTTTTTTTCATTTTCATTTATTTGCTAAATTATTGCATTTATTTTAAAGAATTAACTTAGCAACATCGAACTTTGGAAGAAGTCTTTCAGAATGTTGTGCTTGATTTTTCCTGAAACGTAGATTTCTTTTGAACGGACTGGTAACGGGTTAAAACATATGATTTTGCTCTGTGGCTTTTTTTTTTAAATTAAACAAATGTTATTCTAATATAAATTAAAAATTATTTATTCTTTAACAAAATCAGAATGTAGTTCATTTTTCACATTTTTGAAGATATGATCTTTGAATCATTTTTGAATGAAACGGTATAGTATGGTACATATATATATTCCAGCTTGTGTGCTCGTTCAGAGAACCGCTTATAAGCTTTCGTCAAGTGGGACAGACACTGAAAGAATTTTTACATTCACAAAGAAATGAATAACGAATAGACAAATAACAACATTTATTGACGGTCACTAACATCCATGCCTGGCCGGGATTCGAACCCGACCCCAGCAGCTCCAAAGGCTAGAGTAAAAACGATTGCGCCACCAAAGCGGCTTGAAAGAAACGGTTAAATACAGTTATATTTGACATCAATTAAATTTATATCAATGTCCAGTGGCCATTTGTCATCTCCATATTCTTACATTGTCCGTCAAAGTGTCAGTAGATGCTGTCCACCAATTTGTCCACTGAATTTCAAAACTGACCCACTTTGCTTGAAGAAATCCTGACGGATGCATTTGACTTTTGAATGCACACTCAGTCATATATAACATTTTTAGTTCGAATCTGCTATTTACCCCGCCTGTCAAAAGTCACCCTCACCCCTTATTCTTACCCCAGGAACAGACTGTTACCTGAGACTCGGCGGGGGTTCTGAAAAGAGAGTTTACAAGAGGATGGAGGTGTTTGGTGCGAATTAAATTGAAGCCCTCAGAAAGTCGCCAAGTGACCCTACACTCTAAAAAAATGAATGCTTAAAAACGACGAAATTTTCCTTAATTTTGACGATTCCGTTACTGGCAAATGCTCCGAGTTTTCGTTTCCTCAAAGTGAGGAAATTTGAATCGTCATTTTTATGAGGATTTGAATGTCGTCTAATCTAAAGAAATATTTCGTCATTTTTGAGCATGTGAGTACAACAATGAGATTCAGTTTCCTCAAAATCAAGATACAGAATCGTCAAATCACGATCGTAAAAGTTAACGCGTCACGTGATAGTTTGACGAAAAATTCATCAAAATTAACGAAATAAGACTTGAGGATTCATGAATCGTCAAAAATGAAAGTGTTATTTCTGAGAGTGCAGTAGGCCCAAACAAACCGCTCACTTAACATCAGTTCAAAGTAGAACGCATCATTTTATTCTTCAAATAGCGTTGATTGAAAATCAAAAAATTGTTGTTTGCGCAAATGTAGACTGTAGCACAGGTTCTGAATTTGTACAAGATGGTAGTAATTATTTTCCACAGGTACGAAAAATGCGTAGTAATTATAGTTTTATTATAGACTCCGAAATCGCTATAGTTAGAGGCAAAATATCCTTAACGGAAACCATGACCATGTTCGGAGATATAAAATGCGTGGAGCAATCAGATGAAGAGAAAATTTCAGCCGTTTTATTTCGTCTGATTGCTCAGCGCGTTTTATAACTCCGCCCGTAGTCGTGGCTCCCATGTAAGGAAACTTTGAAAATTCTTACTTAATCGACTTATAGTTAAACTCAAACTCCATTGTAGAAAAGAGCCATTACGTAGCCGAGGCCGTTTGTTTGATCTTACTATAAAGCAATCAATGGCTTCAATTGGCAAACAGGTTTTCGTATTAACTTTCCCCGGCAGCATCTACATCTTCCTCTTAACTCTATGGTTCTGAACCAGTTTCAAGCAAGGGTATCAGTTAGATCGTTACCGCTCGATTTCTTTTCTGGAATACCATCTGGTGTGAAAAATGGCCGACATGATTTATTTGCATTTGATTGTACTCTGCTTCATTGTACCGGTGGACTCCTGTACCTACCTGAATCTGCGAAAGGGTGTTGTAGTAAGCAAGTATAATGCGTTAGAAAAGCAATACTGTAATTTGTAGAAGGGTCCGGTCACAACACAACCGGAACTTGGCATCGTAGCTGGACTCTGGTTTTGATGCATGTTATACTAATGTATTTGAATGAATGCCATAAATAAAGTTTATGTATGGCATCCATTCAAACACATTAGTATAACATGCCTCAAAATCAGAGTCCAGCTCCATATATCCTTTAACATCTTCGGCCCAGAGGTACACATACATGAACCAATGTAGTCACAACTTCCTTTTATAATATTTAATACTAACTTTTATATTATAAACTAGGATATTCAAGCTTTCCAAAATATCGATACCGAAGCAGCTTGATTATAATTGAAAAAAAAAAAAAAAATGCTGACGAAGCAATAAGGCAAGAAGATTTGAAGTTACAAAAACATTTTTCAGCTGTAAAATAAAATAAAAAGATATTTTAGATTAAAATGAACTTAAGAATTTACTATTAAATGCCAAACAAAATGACAGAGCTTGTTTGTTTTTTCATAGCACACTTAAGATAATGCGTATTTTGCCACTTAAAACATCAAATTCCATCTCAACAAATGAGTATTAAAACAACAGGAAGGAAGGATATTTGAGTTCCTTTAGAACTTTTTTTGCACTAACGCGACAGATCTTACGCGTGCCTACCTTTTACCCAAGCATTTTCAAAACTCCACAGCTTTCACCTATTTAATATTTACTCTGCAAACCAACATTACTTTGCGAATTGAAGTTCAGCACCTCACCATCCACAATAAATTCCACTTTCGTTTTCTTCTATTCTTTTGGGATGTGGGGAGCCCTGTGGTTAGAGTCTTGATCTCTGGATCGAAAGGTCCCGCGATCGAGTCCTGGTCGCTGAAGACCCACCGAGTATATGCGGAGTACGTGCTCGTCTCGTTCAATCTGTTTTGTCTGAAAGTCCTGTGGGTGGTTATTACGCAGTTTCCCACGGGTACATGTCCCCGGAGACTATTTCCTTCCCCTTCAGGAGCATGTCTAAATTGTGGAGGTGGAGCTCGATAGATGGCGGCATCTGTCATGTATGTGTGTGCGTGCGTGTGAGTGTATGTGTGTGCTGTGTCTGTCTGACTTGACAAAGGTTTATAAGCGGGTCTCTGACATAGCACACAAGCCTGAAGATATATGTATACAAACCAACCAATCAATTCTTTTGCTGACCACAAATAAAGTAGTGGTCGGTTCCTCCGCTACCATCATCTGTTCAAACAGTTAATAAAATTTCTCGAAAACCAGCGAAATTGCGCGAACGACATCCTTTGGCAGCTGCCGGATTACTGAAGAACTGTTTGCTGGATGCTTGACTTTTCAACCCACCATTGTGGTATTCGAATTGTTTGATGAGCAAACTGCAGGGACTGCGAATAATGTTCGGTCCTCACCTGTTATTTTGAAGAACGCTATGTTCTGAACGAAGTTATAGTCAGAGGCAGAAACAATCGGATAAATAAAGTTGTAGGTATGCATATAATTTGGTTACTAGACCCCTCCTCCATACGATTGATGTGTGTGATATTTATTCACCTATTTTGCTTTTGTTCTAAATATTTTAAGAGGACTCTCTTGGGAATTTCACATCTCGCAAATCGTAATGTTATTCCTATGGAGACTATTCGCAAGTCTATTACCGCCACAATTTTATTAAAATATTACTAGTTTCTTGTATCATTGTAAAGAACAAAAGGAGTAGATTTCATAAAACTCATTTGTTTTGTGAAAATCATATATTTAATATTTTTAATAATTTTTTGAAGTTAGTAAAAAATGGAGTACGCAATTAAGTTCTAACTTTAAAAAATTATTTTTCTAATATCATTTGGATACAATTTTTCTAAAAACCATTTACTACGATATTTTAAAGTTTTAAATCAAGCACGGTGTAGTCCTATTTGAGGAAATCAATTTTTAAAATGTATTTCCCTGCCTATACAACAGCATCGTATGATTTATTCTCAAGGGAAAGTGCATAAACTCTTTTTGAATGCTGTGAGCAGGAAAAAAATAATTATAAATAACTATTCCATCTGAAGAATAGGAAAATATCGTTCCATATGAATTCTTGACCAGAGAAATGGAATTCGACTTGTCCGAAGAGTATTGGATTTTCCATTCTTTCCCCCAATTCGAACGAAGCAGATGGTTTTATTGCTGAGTTGTAATCCTTTGGGCCCACCACTGTGTGCAAAGGATTGCAGAAAGGTAAACACAGGTGCTTTTTGAGACGTCCAAGATGTTAAGTTAAGATACCAAAGGAGAAGGATGATTTCTCCACAGTAGATTAATATATTAAAAGATATATATTTAGTGATAAAGTATCCATTTCGCAAAAGGAAATTTAATTTTTTATTTACAATCTTAAAATATCTTTTCATTAGTAGATTAGAGGATAATTAATTTTTTTTTGTGATTTAAAAACCATATCCTCTTCTTTTTGAGATACGGCATTGATTCTTTTGTAATAATGTAATGACTTTTGTAATAATGTTAGCAATGACTTTAGTAGTACTAGCTTTTTAACTGCTCTTTTGATAGTTCATGATCAATTTTTGATGTTTTCTTACGTATTGAAGTTTTCAAAACAACTTTGACATTTTTTTAAATGGAAACCTGAATATTTTTAATAATGTATTTAAAAAAGGTAACATATTGTAATAAAAAAAGGTGACAAACATAAAGTGATAAAACAAAGTAGTTGCCTTGTGAAAAATAAACTCGTTTTTTTTTTTAAACTTAGTAATGTTTAAAATACTTTTGTCTCTTTGTTTTAACGCTTTAGGGATGGCTCACCGGATAGTAACACAGCACCTTTAGGCAAGATTTCAAATGAAATAAGGAGAGCCATGAAACAGCAAAATGAGATATTGGCCATTCATCAACAGATTTGCCATAATTTTCGAACCCCTCGCTAATATTCCAAACCCCACTCGAACAAGAAAAAAGCCTCCTTTAGAAACCCCAACAATACATCCTAAACTTTCCCTTCCTCCTTTAAGATGTTTTCTATTTCTCAAAAGACGGCACACGACAATATTTTTTTACACGTAAAAAAACACCCGATCCCTGCGGCTTTTTAGCAACGTATTAGCGCCAATAACTTTATTCATACGTTAAAAAAAGCATATTCTATTCTTACCTATATATTTTTTTCATAGAGGGGTGAATCCTAACTCCCCCCAATGAAAAGAAATTGTCATTTGATCTCCCCGACTATAAATCCCCCCCCCCTAAATAAATCCGACTTAACCTGCCTCCCCCTACGCACGATACAGAAGCCGGGTTATAAACACCTGGTCTTAAAGACTAAAAAATATACAAAATATGCATTGGGCAATTTGTCTGGTGCTCGGACCGGACCAATCAGAGGTTGCCAAGCGGCATCTGTTTCGAGTAGGCGAGTGGAATGTCTTGAAGAGAAAAAGTTAAATATGATCCAAGAAAAAATTAATTTTTTTTCACCCAAAATTTTTTTTTTCACCAAAAAATAATAAAAACTGATCCATCAGAAATGTGAGCATCTCTTACCCTGGATTTGAATAGGAGACACCGTATAATTACGTTCAGTGGGTCAGCTCTAATCGCCTATAAGGGGAAAGCGGAGCCTTCCGAATTGTGGCAAAGTGCACTGTTAAAAATAATAGTTCATGGTTGAACCAAAATATGGTTCAAATTTGCTGCAACCATGATTTGGTAGAATGTTGAACCATAAAATGGTATTTTCAAATTGCGTAACTATGGTGAGAGGTTGAACCATAAAAAGGTTCTCCCAATGCATAACAATAGTGAAAGGTGAAAAAAAAACGGTATTTCGTAAGTTAACGCCTTCGGGGCTTTGGACCCCACAGACTTAACGAGAACGTCTGTCCCAGTGTACTCGGGCCCATCCGCGGTGCATTGATGATTATTTCTAGTAAAGATATCCTTTTTAAAGGATGACAGGCAGTAGGTGGGATTCGAACCCCCACTCTCCTGAGATGGTTGAACCTCTAGGCTGATGAAATTACCACTCGGCCATGGACACTTGGCCAATTCGCAAGCAGAAACAGTACTACTCATGGCGCCTCTATTTGTGTAAGCAGTTAAATTGTCGGTTGCAGTTAGTAGAAGTTGAACCGAACTTTCGTAAGTAGTCGAACCAATTTTTCGTGAAAGCAGGTCTAATTAAAGAATGTGATATTTGGTTGAACCATTTTATGGTGTATCAGCCAGAAGTTCTTATTTTTTCACCAATATTTGGTTCAACGTTGAACTGAAATTTTTAACAGTGTGGAGATTTTGTTTACACCTGGTGCGTAGGGTTTTTATGTATTTTTATTTTCGTCTATAATTTTGGGATGAAATATAGTTTTTTAAAGAGATATTGGAGGAGGATTAGATGGTGGCGAATCTGGGTCAATCAAATTTCCTTGTTTTCGGATCATTTCCTGTAGGAAATGTATTTTCAGATACCCACAGATCATTTTCATACGAGTCAAAATAAAATATGGTTTTTAAAATGTAGAATGTACATCAATAACTGAATTGGCTTGTTCCAGGACGTTTTCTTTCCAGCATTCATTCCTGTAATTCATCTGTGCTGTGATTGATGCAATGTTAAAACATGGCACTGATTCAATGTGACATTGGCCAGTGATAGAATTTATTTTCATTTTTTATGAATGTAGCCCACTAAAGACCTAAAACATGACCATTAATTTTGCAACTGTTGTATATAAAAATATATTAACATGAAGTACATAATTCATGTCAGTTACCAACACTTGTTTCTTAGAACTGTCGTTTAAGATGGAATTCATCATTATTATAAATTGTAAAATCCAGTCTCGTTAAACATTTGGGATTGAATATTTTTGTTAAATAAAATTAATCACGTGAAATCGAATCGAAAATTCTACTATAAGCTTAATCGTGTAAGAATCAAATAACGATTTTTTTTTCTCCAGTCATAAAAACCTCTAATGGTTATTGAAGCAGTAGGACTATAGCCAGAAATATATTTCATATTTGTGGTTTTATGAATTTATTCTAATGAATATATTTAGAAAAATATTTTTATGTATACATGGACTATTACCAGTAAGTTTGGGAACTGGAGACGGCGGTTTCATAAGATGCACAGTAGGCTCCACAAAAACGAATATAATATGAGTTTTAAAATATGACACTTAAGTACATTCTAAGAACTTTGGTTATGAAGAGTACACGAGAAGAACCGATTGATTTATTAGGCGGACGCCCGCAATTGTCGACTTGGCGGACATTGGCGGCAGAAAACCGGTTTCTCTCTTTCTTCTTCGCTTGGTCCAAGCGCCGGGATCGTCAATCGCCTGAATCTTGGTAGCTAGGAACCACATAGATAGTAGTTAAAGTATTAAAGTGGTAGATCACGTGACCTACAACACAGGCTTCTTTGGGGCTACTCTGGGAGCTTCTCGCGCGTCCCGTCGTTACCATTGGAGGTCACGTGATCTGCCACTCTATTACTTTAACTATGATCTCTGTGGTAGGAACTGATTTCCTTACACAAGTTTAGGCGATCACTCGCTTTCATCACCAAAGTGGCCTGCTAAGGAAACTTCTCTACAAAATCAATCGGTTCTTCCCGTGTACTCTTCATATGCTAAAATCCCTTATTCTTCTGACTATGCCCCTGAAAAAAAAAACTGTTTTGTGGTCATCAACCTAGTTTCAGCCATCAACTTTCGCATCACCAGAACATCAACTCAAGCGCCATCAAATTCCCATTCACTCTCCGACCGACAACCAAGAACGAATCTTTATGCCACAACTTACAAGACGAATTATGACGCATCAAGTATCGAAATTCTTAATAACCTGGTGTTCTTTTTGACGTTTAACACATGCTAGAACAAGTCAAGGTGCAGAATTCTTTCAGCGGCCATGTTCAGCTATTTGTTCCGTCTTCGGGTCGTGGGTGCTGAGGACATTGTTACGTGGTGGGTGACATTGTTGGTATTGTTACCATGCCGAATCGCTTGTCATTGCGAGACGAGCTTTTTGAAGGCGGCAGCTGCAAGGAGGTTAAAAAAGCACAAATAGGGGGCCTGAGTTTGGTGCTAGCCCATTAGGAAGGGGGTCTCCAAACGTTTTCACCTGAGAAAACCACGAGCAATTTCTTTCTGTGCGATATATTTTAAAGTTTCCAGATTATCTCGCTGTTGTTCAGAGCAATAGAAATCATGCAGGTTAGGTTAGTTTGAATTATCGTTGCCCTAGAGCTACACTAGGGCTATTGGAAATTGTGTAGTAGCAGGGGGCCCGGATGGCCGAGTGGTAAGCATCGCAGGCCAACAGTCTGCGTGCTGTAACGGGCGCGGGTTCGATTCCCGCCTTCGCCCTGGGTGTATTTCCTCTCTTTTTGACAATAAAAAAATCTTTCTGTGTCTGTCTTACTTGACGAAGACTTATAAGCGGCTCACTGAGCAAGCACACAAGTCGGAATATATATGTAAAATACCCCCTACCCCTGTAGCAGTAGATAAAAGTTTTTATGACAATTGACATATAAATAAACAGTAATGAAAATAAAATAAAAAACTTTTAGAAGTAAAAGTTGTTCTTTATAACTAATTGTGAAAATATAGTGAAAATAAAATTCGGTGTACCGGACACCAACTTTGAAGAAATTAAAGTTGCGTTAGTAAATAAAAAAAATATCTGAAATATCGTTTTTTCTTATGTAAATGACATTGAAAAGACTACAAATAATAAATCACTAGGTTGCAAAAACAAACTTTGAATAACTTTTTATAGTCTGCAAATATCGCCGGAATAAATGCACCTAAAAAGACATCATTCTGATTTTGTTTTTAATTAGGCAGTATTATATTTTGTTTTGAAAACATGTATAAATTTCACAGAATTAGACGCGAAATTCATTTTGCCTAAAAATGTTTATAGCTACAAATAAAACCGGTCAAGACCTTCTTCTTGTTGAAGACTACATAAAACCAGGTGTGTCTTCGAGGGCATAAAAATGTTTTGGAGCCTCATACCCTCAGGGTGCAGAGTAGGGGGTGTCTCCTGTCAGCGATTTGAATGGAAGGTAGCCTTCCATTTTGGAAAATGAAAGTGTGGGGTGCTATTTGAGATTCATATCAAGTTGAGTTGTAATGTGGGTGAAGAAAGTAGGACGTTTCTCTTGATGTGTTTTTTAATGTGTCGGATGCAGGTAATTTGAAAAGAACTAGGGGCTCGCTGCTCGGACCCATTCGCTGCTATAATATCAGAAGACACTTACTCCTGACATGAGCCGGCCTGCCAGCGCAGTGGTTAGTGAGCTATTCTTTGGAGCTGCTGGGCTCGGGTTCGAATCCCGGTAAAGGCATTGATGTTTGTGCTTGTCAATAAATGTTGTTATTTTTCTATGTGTTTGTGTCGTCCTCTTTGTGTGTCTCTTGTGACTGTCTCTTCTGGCGAGCTGGGTAATGGGCTATAAAGCCTACACTCTCCCTTCCAGAGGGCGCAATCACTGTCATTTGCCATACTCCTGATATGCATTAAGATCGGTAATGTCTGTCTGAAAATACTTTAAAAACTGAAACTAAAAGAGCTACGAATGATGTTTTGGCTCTAACGTTACACCTGGAGGCCCTAATGCTCCTGTGATGGAGTGAAAGAGGGATAAGTAAAGTAGTATAATTGTTTCACCAGTCGAACGAAAATAGTGCATGCGCAAATGCTAGCTGCATAAAACTTTATTGGTTTAAAAATTATGGAAATTACCTTATAAGGTATGTAATTATCTTTAAATGCATTGATTTAGGGATAGATAAATGAAGACGTGTGTGTTACACCCCCTAGTTTTTACGTATATCTCTTCCCCCAAATCTTCAAACTCCAAGTCTACTGCAACATCCCAGCCATCTTGAATAGACAAAAAATCTTAAAAAATAAAACATTTAACTCTTAAATTTATTGATTTATGAATAAATTTATCAGTTTTTTCTCTATGATAACATGCAACAACCCTCTCTCATTCCCCCCCCCCCCAAAAAAAAAAATTGCTTTTTTTGTTATATATTTATTCTTAAGTTATCATTATTTTAATTTTGAAAAATTACCTTTTTTAATGGTAAATTTTTTTAGAAGGTTTATTTTCTATTACGTTTGAACTACAAACAAATTAATATTATATATTAATTTCCGATAAATGAACTAAGAAATAAAGCTGCTAGACTGTTTACTATTTTTCAACAGTAGAAAAAAATTCCTGAATCCTTCTTAAACAAATAACTTTTGTCGAACAAAATTTAAATTATTAAATATATTTTTGACCAGATCTAGACACATTGTAGCGTCAAATGGGATTTATGTTTTAATTGCAGATTAAAGCATTGTTAATTTACTGGCCTGCGAAGTATAAACAGATCGTAACAATATAATTATTTATACATTTTTTGGAAAAAAAAACACACACATTGTGTTCATGGAATGCCATTTCAGATTTTAACTGTCCGCGACCATTACAAATGGAAATCCATTTCAGATTTTAACTGTCCACGATCATTACAAATGGAATGCAATTTCAGATTTTGACTGTCCACGACCATTACCAATGGAATGAGATTCCACATTTTAACTGTCCACGACTATTACAACTACCCCAAAATACAACACAAGCTTTTTATGCATTCTCAGCAGATGATATCACACCAGCTTCCCTGGTAACCTATAAATATGTTTACCTTCTTACAATGACTCTGGGCACCCACGAGTCGGGGAATTAGACACGGTCAGTTACCGCATCAGCCCAAAACACCCATTGAGAGTCAGGGACGTAAGAAACGCGAGGCTGCACGTTTTGTAAAGGTTTTTTTAGGTATCGACTTTCAGTTGTTATGGGTGCAGATTTTTTCAGGTATAGTTGTTGGATTTTGTTCAAAGATCCTCATAGTATTTGGAGGCAAATTTGAATAAAGGAAAACCCGTAAATCAAATTATGTTTGTTTGAATTTAAAAGAAAAATGGGATCGTGCTTCGTTTTCTTTAGAGAGTTTTTTTCGGATGTAGGTTTTGATGTATTGGTTTTTAATCGTAGATTTATTGGTTTATTATTTATTGATAGGTTCAAAATCTGAGTTTTGTGGGTTTTTGTTTAGAAGTAGCTTTGGGGATAAAGAAACTGGGACGTAGCAGTACACAGTTAAAAATTTTGGTAAAATATTGCACCGGAATGCTGTAAGCTTCGAATTGTCTCCACTATTTTAAGTGTTGATTTACCACTTTTGAGGTGTATCAAAAAGTTGTTGTTTACCACAAAATTGATAAATTTACGCTAGCAGCTAGAAGTAGCAGCTAGAAACTTCCAGGATTCTATGGAGCAATCTTTCCCTAAACCTTTTAACAGTGTAAATGGCTGTGGTTTCGCTTATTTCATCTGAAATGTAAATTCTGTAATATAATCGCAGAGATATTCTTCTAAAAACTTGCAGCTTCTTTTATAAACTTGTACAAATAGCTCACTTCATCGTTTATTAATGCAATTTTAGGTTATTTTATTTTTAAATTTTAAGTCTTTAATATTAAGTTTTTATGTAAACACATACAATTAATATATTGAGATTTTACAAATTTGTATATTGATACATATTTAATAATAGTACGCTAGCGTCATTCAGGTGTTGTTGACGTTTTCAAACACGTCAAATGTTAATGGAACGGATTCTGGGATTTTACTCAAGTAATAATTAACTAAGAAAATTAAGAACAATAGCCAATTTTTGCTTTTAAATTTTTTAATTATTCATAAATGGTGTGTTTGGAATTTTTTTGGTGTATAGGCCATTATATGTGATATTTACAAGCCGACTTTTTTTAAAAAAAGAATCTCCTTTAGTATTAAAGTTACATTAAAGTGGGCTAGTTTTAGTTTTTTTTAAGAACTTTTGCCTGTTTTAATTCTTTGAATTAAAAAAGGGAAACAAGAAAAAAAGTGTGAAGAAAATTAAACATTTTTGCTACAGTTAATTACAACAGATATTTAACAAGTGAACAACAGAGTTGTAAGTCTAAACGCTATATTGCTCTTATCAGCCCTTCAATGTTCAAACCCAATGGCTTGTTAACTTTAAAAATAATGCCACGGGAGCCTATACCTTACATTAATTAAAAAAAAAAAACGTTTAACTAAATATTCATCGATATCGTTGGCATTTTACCAACACACGGATATATTAATTTAAGAAACATGAAATATTTCTTCGCATGCCTGTTAGTTACTCTTAATTCCCATAGATGGCGACAGCACAAGTCTTCTGCGGGTCCATTTCTTTTCAATTGAGTTACACCTCAGTTTCATTTTAAAGAAGGCTCATAACATAATTAAAAATAACTCTACGTATAATTGAAACAGTCTCTCATATTTGACTGGTGAGTTTGGTTTAGCCACATACTAAAGAGTTTTGAAAATGCATAATTGATATTCCATAATTTATTTTGCACCATCGCAGCTTGTTTTTGAACCAAAAATATAAAAAAATTCCTAATGCGATAAAAATAAATAATATAGCTAAATATTATGTGAAGTTATATTCGAAGTGTTGCCATTTACAATTTAAGTGGCCTAACGGTCTTCTTTACAGCTTAAGGAGCATTTGAAAACTTGATGGTGAGATAAGGGAAAAACCTTGGCACAAAAAGGGAGATTTTAAATTTTCTTCAAATGTATATTAAGAACAACTCAGAGGGTATAAGACGCCATGCTCGAAACGACAGTGGGATCCCTTGCATTTAGAATTTCTATTTACTTTTACTTTTTAGCCAGCACATATTTTAGCTTGCTCATAAATAGTTCTTAATAAGTTATAAAAACTCATCTCTTCTAAATTCCTTCCCTTCTACATCTAAAATCTTAGAATTCGTTTTACATGGTCTAGATTTCATTCATAAATTAGACTGATACTGATTTTGTTGTTTGTAAAAAATGTAAGCCTCACTTTTGATGCTAACGAAACTTTTCCTTTTTGAGTTTTACTTTGATCTTTATTTGTGAATAATTATTTGTTGAATATATTCTAGAATATTTTCGTCTAAATACAGCATTAAGCAATAAATATTTGAAGCCAATAATTTTTTAAAAATAATTTTTGAAATAATTCGCACTTATCGAAATGTAAAAAGCCTTAATAAAAACGAAAACAACAACAATAGTCAGCTATAAAAACCCAAGCAGGCCTATTCACCCATATCAGGACGAAAATAAAGAGGAACACAACATCGATATTTTTTCTTTAAATGCTATCTTTTTTGGCCACTTTACCCATAAACAGCTCTACTTTAAGTCGTAAACAGTTGCACACGACTACTTCTGCTGCAAGAGCTTTCATTAGCGTTGGACCGACATTTTTGCCTGTCAACATTCAACATGTATTCCGATTTGTTAGAATTGTAACTGAATATAAACATATTTTTGAAAAAATTACTTTTAAAGTTTATAATCGAGTCAAAATACTTCATGCACTCTTAGAAATAACACTTTTATTTTTGACGATTCTTGAATCCTCAAGCCGCATTTCGTTAATTTTGAGGATTGTTTCGTCAAACTATCACTTGACTTTTGAGTAAACGCGAATCCTCACTTTTACGATCGTGATTTGACGATTCTGTATCTTGATTTTGAGGAAATTGAATCTCATTGTTGTACTCACATGCTCAAAAATGACGAAATATTTCTTTAGATTAGACGACATTCAAATCCTCATAAAAATGACGATTCAAATTTCCTCACTTTGAGGAAACGAAAACTCGGAGCATTTGCCAGTAACGCAATCGTCAAAATTAAGGAAAATTTCGTCGTTTTTGAGCATTCATTTTTTAGAGTGCGGAGTTACTATTTTCAGGCAGTTGGCTTACGTATTTTTTAATAGTCAACTGACAGAAAAACAAGTGCGAAAGTTAAACTTTCTCTTAAAATGCCGGATATTATGTAAACTTATAAGTGCAATATGGAGTGCGCAAAAGAATTTCTCCAAGTTTTAAAAAAGTTTACCACGTTTTCCATATACTTTACTTTTTTTTAATAACTTGAAAAAAGTAATTGTTTGAAAATATGTGAACATTGATCAAAAGCTTTTTTAAGCGCTATGTTGTTTAAACGTACACTCTCAGAAATAAATACTCAAAAATGACGAAATTTTTCTTAATTTTGACGATGCCGTTTACTGCCAAATGCTCCGAGTTTTGCTTTCCTCAAAGTGAGGAAACTAGTTTCGTCATTTTTATGAGGATTCGAATTTCGTCTAATCTAAATAAATATTTCGTCATTTTTGAGCATTGGAGTACAGTTATGAGATTTAGTTTCCTCAAAATCAAGATAGAATCGTCAAATCTCTTGATTTAAATGATCTCTCGTTAAAGTGAGGATTCGCGTTTACTCAAAAGCCACGTGATAGTTTTACGAAATAATAATCAAAATTAACGAAATGAGGCTTGAGGATTCATGAATCGTCAAAAATTAAAGTGTTATTTCTGAGAGTGTAACCTTTACGCATCAGTCGCTTTAAAGAATTTTTTAAAAAATTTTATTATAAAAAATAGTGTGCTATAGCTATAGTGTGCTGTTGGGTGCGCTACAACCATGCCACACTTATGAGTTGCTCTAGTGTGACATTAATCCAACCATATCAAACCATCCGCAAAAAAATACAACTTTACATCTATGCTACACCAAATTTCTACTAGGTATTTTCAATCAGTTTTACCTTTATCCATACACAACTGCCTCAAGAAAATGTCTCAAAGAAGAAAATACTCTTTTCCATGTATAACAGTTGCATCGACCTTTTTGTTTGGCAAGAAACAGACAAACAAACTGGACCAGCACCTGCTTTTCTAGATGCAGCTTGCTCAAGAAAAAATATTCTTTTTTTTTTCATACTTTTTATTATTTTTTGAGGGGGGCTTGGAAGGGAAGGTACAGCAGGTTTCATAGGAGGGTGGTGAAAGCTTTTTGGTCTATTGTTATGACGGGCAGTGGGGCTCTGGGTCTGTTGGAGCAATGCAGGAGGGAAAAAAAGTTGTAGAGTTATTTTGGGGGCACTGGGGAAGGTTTTTTTTTATGGAGTTACCAAGGATTGAAACTGTTTGTTTTAGAATGGTTGTCCGTCAACACCGTTGCATCACTGTTAATTTTTGTTATATAGCTTTACTCTCTAAAGCTGGATGAAACCTAGCTGCATTTACACTGTAAAAAAATTTTAATTTTACAGAAAAAACAAGTACTTACATTAAATATTGTTGTTTCATAAAATGTTTTTAAAGTAAATATCTGCTATTTAAAGTAAAAACATTTTCCCATTTTTTTGCAGTGTAGAGTGTACGACGGTAACCAAACAAGTATTTTAACTAATTGTTGATACCTTGTGTGCCGAAATAGCTCGGTTATTAGAGGGTTGGGCTGAAGATGTCAAGGGTCGTGGTTCGATCCTGGGCTCGGCAGTTTTTTTATTTATTTCTCTAGTAGTACTGTGGTCCGTATTCCCACCAGTCACTGGGTAGATTTGTTACCGTTGGTTCGATTTCTATTCTGGGGCATTTTGTTTTTCTTTACAATTTTGTTAAAAACAGCTTTTGCGCTTAAAAATAATTCGCATAAAATAAAGTATTTTTTTCTGTAAATTGTAACGGTATTTTCCTAACACTAGCAGAGAGTTTTTTTTTTGTAAAAATAACATATTTTTCCTGCAGTGTGGCTTCATGAAAATGTAGTTGTCGACAATTTTTTCGAATTAGAAAATACCAAATTATAAAAGCTGTTTGTTGGTGTGACTCACAAATACTCATGTTACAATAGTACCGACTCAGTTAAATTTTATCCACTGGACATCTATGTGACGTAATTCATGAAGTTTTTTCTGAATTAAAAAAGCAAAGTCAGCCGATCTTAGCATAATGAAGTTAACTTTATTGTTTTACATAATTTTTTTAAAAAAATAATTATAAAAGCATATGAAGGGATCGAGTTGCAAAACTCTCATATTTTCCAATTATAACTAAGATATACAGTGGTGGCCAAAAGTGTGGACACTTTTTGAAAGTTTCATGTGTTTCAACTGTTACCTGTGTTCTTGCATCTATTAAATTTCGCTTAAATACAAACATTTAAATATTAAGTTGAAGGTAATTTAATGTAGAATTTCATTTAAAAAAACCAGAATTAAAGTATCTTTATTACAAATAAAGTTATGCTCATTTTAGTTGAACAAACAAGCACAATCAATGGATTCTCTTATGCTGAAATTGCAATACAAGTTGGTGGTTCAATGACTTGCAAAACTAAGACACATCATACTATTAGTTGCTTAACTTATTCGTAATACAGATATTGTAATACTGTATTTATTTTTAATTCTACATGAAATTACTTTGATGATGATGTTGTGTCTATGGATATAGATTATATTTGACCAAAGGTCCCATAGACTGCTTCAGCGATCTGCAGACAGTGGTCCTCATAAAGAATAATCTACTTTTAATTTGATATACAATTAATATATTCTGTAATCACACAAAGTTGAAAAATATGAAACTTTCAAAAGGTGTCCACACTTTTAGCCACCACTGTACACTCTTAAAACAAACGAGCGATTTTAACTCAGTCTGAGTTAATTTTTACTCCTTTCAGTGTCGAAAATGCACTTCCTCTATCGGAGTGGGTTTCACTCTTTTGTTTGTTAAACCTCCAATAATCTGTACAACAAACGAGTGATTTTAAGGCGATTAGGAGCTACATTAGGAGCGATTCAGGGCGATTACGAGCGATTTAGGAGATAATTTTTAATCCTTTCCAGTGTTGAAAATGCCCTTCTTCTCCTATAGGAGTGGATTTCACTCTTTTTGTTTTAAGAGTGTAGGGTTCGATCCGCCCATTGTCGACTTCGTCCAATCGAATTTACCTTATCAAGAGTCGCCAATCAACGGAACGGACCCTATATCTTTGTTATTAGTTTGAAGAATGTGAGTTTTTTTACAACTAGACATTTTACATATACTCTTTTTTAATTAGAGAACTAAAAATTTAGATAAACATGAGAATTAAATCGGTGGAATACGAATAATCAAAAAATTATTGTGTTTATATCGCATGGTGAGTGAAAAAGTGATTTACAACAACGTAATTATTTTTTTTTACTTATTTAAAAAGCTCATATTTTGAGTAAAAGAACTTGAAACGAATTTAAAATTAATGTTTTTCATGAAACAGTTCCATTAAAAATATTTCACATAGAGTTTATACATTTTTTTTAAATCAAATAAAGTTTCCTTATTTAGAGGAAACTAAAATGTATGGATTTATTATCATTTATAGACATAGCAAAGTTGACAATTTTAAATATTTAATTCTTTAATGGTCATAATTTGGGAAGTTGAAGGCTCAAAATTAATTTGATGATAGTCAATAACTTTCAAATACTACTGGTAGCCATGAACAAGAAAATGAAAATAATAAAATAATTAAATAATAGTTTCCTTATTTAAATAGTCTAAACAATACATTTTCTAAAACAATACTGAAAACTGAAATACATTTAATGAGGAAATTGGTGAAAATTGTTTCGTTATATATTTGATCGGGAAAATTGACTTAAAAAAACTGCCTCCCAAAAGTAAATTTTAAGAAGACAACTGAACATCAACCTGGTATCCAATTTCCGATTTAAGAATTTGAAAACTATAATATAAAAAAATCTCAATAGCAGAATAACATAAAACATATTATGTCTCATGCGTAACACTGAAACAGTTATGTCTCATGCTAACACTGCTTATTTATATTTTGAGAAAATTTGCTAGACACTACTTATTATACTAAGCAAAAATTTGCTAGGAGCACTGTTTGTTGTACGATGGGAATAAAAATAGCAAATTTCTTGAGAAAAATTCTACACTCTTAAAACGAACGAGCGATTTTACCTCAGTCTGAGTTAATTTTCACTCTTTTCCAGAGTCGAAAATGCACTTCCCCTATAGGAGTGGATTCCACTAATTTGTTTTGTTAAACCTCCAACAGGATCACTCCAAACGAGTGATTTTAACTCAGTCTGAGTTAATTTTCACTCCTTTCCAGTGTCGAAAATGTACTTCTTCTATAGGAGTGGATTTCACTCTTTTGTTTTAAGAGTTAACACATAAAAGCGATCCAAATTAATCGATATTTTACTTATGGGTTAACGAGTATACAGATAATAAAACAATATCTGTCATCGATTGTTCTGATATGATAGGAAATAAATTAACAAATTACTTCAGTAAAAAACTCTGAACAATGCGAGACAAAATCCGCAAATGAAACGGTCAAGATCTTCTTATAAAACAGTCAAAATCTAAGTGTAAAATAGTCAAATTTGGTATATTTTGAAAAATTAAGGGGTACGGATAATGAACAAATTCTAACAGTGGGGTTACTGCTGTACGAAGGAAAATACATCAACAATAGCTCGAGTAAAAATTCCAAACTACTTAAAGAGTCCAAATTGCGTAAAAAACGGTCAATTCAAGAACACAAATCTTACGCTTTTGCACGTTATTATAAAAAAATTTTGTAAGCAAGCAAGTGTCAAATAATACTTTATTAAGCTCTTGTCATTATTTCACTCGACATACGGTCTCGTGAAATAAAAGCCACTAGCTTAATAAAGTATTCTTTTCCGAACTAGTTGCTTAAATAACTATTTTGGGAAGGGGGGGGGGGATGCCATCGGTTTACAGATAATGGAACATCATCTACAGTGAAAGCGTTGTTCTTAAATGGAGAATATAACAACAAACATATTGAGTAAAATTCCAATATTACGTCATAGTGAACATTTGCATAAAAAGCGGTCAAAATCACGAACACAACAGCGGTATTTTTCTTGGTCGTAACGGGTGGGTACGGACAATGGAAGGTCTAACAGTGAAAGTACTGTTTACGAGGCGGTCGAAATTTCCCAGGCGAAAGGCCCGTCCCAGACAATAACACTAGGGGACTAAAAAAAAAACCAACTCCGAAACCCAATGTGGGAGGGATGGCACACTAGCCTGGTGACCTCGAAAAATATCGACATTTTTTTAAAGCGTTTTTTATGAGGATATTGGAAAGCAGAGGATAGCAAATGTGGTGCCAGGTTTGGCAGGATATTGCCCACTTGGGTATGTAATATATTTTTTAAAAAAATTGCATTACAGAAAATAAATGAATGATTTTTGTTTTGTTCATTTTATAAGGCGACTACTATCAAAGTTGGTTAATGCTATTTTTTATACACATAAAAAATTTATTTGCTGCGTTAAATCTCAGTACATAAGGATGATATTGGAAGTCAGAAGCGTTAAGATAGACCTATAGGCTTCATGTGTTAGGTTTTCATTGTAAATTATTAATTTCGAATACATTCGTAGAATTTCTTGTAGTCCAAAGTTTGACTGAAACATTTAAATGACTTTTCATTGCTGAAAATAAAATTTTTGCATAAAATAACAGCGTTTAAATAATTTATCTACAGTCAATCATTTATTTTTGATAAATGACAAATGTTTTATTAATTGCTATTGGGTGAGTTCAGCTAGATCAAACTCTAAACTCATACGTAAGTGAAATGTTCAATATAAACCCACAACATAAACAATGAACTCAAAATAGAAGAACTTAGAAAATAAAGGTATTATGTAAGATTTGTTTGACGTAGAATAAGTGGTTCAGTTATCGACTCCTTTCGCTAATCATCACTCATTATTGAAAAAAAACATTTAACATTTATTTTGGAATTTTCAAAATATTAAATTTTCATAATAGGTTTTTTATTAAATAAATGAAATTATTTGATAACATATTAAGTTGTACAAAATTTTATCAAGAGAAAACTTTAATTACAAATTTCTAATTGAAAGTTGATTATTAATATTTTGCAATTATTTAATTGATTATAGTTTTTTTGAATTTTTTTTAAAGAAATCATTTCTTTGGTTTAGCTAATATGAAAGCTCTCTTCTGATATTTAATGTACTTGTCTAAATATTTCATTGGAGAAATTTAACTACATGGCAATTGAAGAGCTTAGTGGAAGAACGTGCTAAGTAACAAAAAGTTAAAACGAGAAAATGAGCTTTAAAGTCTTCAGTTTGCACTCAGATTTGTTGAAAATGGCACTTGCTAACTGTAAGAAATATATTACATTTTTAGTTTATGAAAAAGGGGAAACTTTTTATCTTCAAAGGATAGAATAATATGTTCATTGACAGAAAAATCTAAATTTTTTCAAAAATGTAACAGCACGTTCTTCCACTAGGCTCTTCAACTGCTCACGAAGGAACACAAATTAGAGTAGCGATTATATTGGACTTCAGAATAGCGATACAGAAACCCCAACCACACTACCATACACACAACTTGATACCCAAACACCCTCAATTCCTCCAATCTACACAGGTACGCCAAATCCACCCATTTACCATGCACTTGGCAAGGTTGGCGACTCCACCTGGCGACTCTCCATAACAATAGGGGAAAAGAAATTCAAGATCAGTGGGTGAGTGGGTCGATCGTGGGAGTTTTATCCCAGAGGGTGGGAAAATCTGGGAAGACACAAGCCACCCGATTTTAACAGTTTCCCCGGATAATAATAATAATGCCCGGTCCCGACATCCGGCAAGCGGTCTGCCCGAATAGAATGAAGTAGAGGACCCTCTGGGATTATTTTACCAACATTTCGGTCAAATAGTTTTCCGTTTGGTTTTTGGGTAATACAGGAGGAAGGACTTTGGAACGTGGGAATTGGTTAGTTCAGTTATCACATATAATATATATTTCCAGGCGGAAATTTTAGTTTAGTTAAGTTTGAATTATAGTGGCACTAGAGCTACATGAGGGCTATCGGCGACGGGAGTCGTATTTTAGGACCACGGTCAATTGATGAACCAACACCTGAGTAGGCACCCAACGCAATCGTTAAGGTTCAACATCGTGCGCAGCGTTAGGACTTTGAAGGATATTTAACGTGCGCTCTTTCCACACGGAATATTATTCTTCTGACATTTTTGGCTGCATAGATCGGCAGTTATTGTGGCGATGCCCGGACCCGAACCCGGAACCTTTCGCATGCTAGGTGAGTGCCTAACCGACTGGGCTCCCCAGTTGTTTTGGGTAATGCTGTAGGAAGTACTGCTTGGAACGTGGGAATTGGTTAGTTCAAGTTTTTTTTTTTAGGATTCATATTTCGATAGATTTGGATATTAATTGGGTAAACCTATGAGTCCTGGTCTGAATGCCCTAAACTATTCGTTCCTGATGATAGTGTATATATTTACATTGTGTACAAATATATAATTGAACGTTTCAGACGTGTGCTTGTACTTTGAATAGATAAACAATGAAATTAATGGGAATATTTTTTGCTAGAAATTTTAACTGAGGATTCTTAGATTTATTAGGGGTTGGGATTAGTTTAAGTTAGGTTAGGTTTGAATTATCGTCACACCAGAGCTACACGAGGGCTATTGGCGAAGGGAGTCGTATTTTAGAACCCCAGTCAAGTGACGAGCCGACACCTGAATAGGCATCCAGTGCAACCGTTAAGGGCGACATCGTCCGCAGCGTTAGGACTTTGGAGGATATTTAAGGTGCACTCCCTTACACGGGGTGGGATTAGTTTAATCTTTCACTCATGGATACCTACAGTTCTTTCCATGGACACGACACCAACCAACACAGATTAATCTTTATTTGTTATGTCCCATTATTCTTTTACATTTACGTCTATCAGAACCACGACTTATTATATGCTTAAAAATAATATATAAACGTCAAAAAACTTAATGCGTGGTCAAGTGAAAAAGTCGAATTGAATAATCAACACACAAGGGCTACTTCACTTTATTCATAGTTACTAAGAACCCGCTGCTATATGTTACACTGTAAAAAAAGCCCGAAATTTTACAATACAGGGTGATGATAAAAGTGGTGTCATCACTCTGTGACGTGGTATTACATATAATTTATTGTGCTGTAAATTGTATAGCAATATGATGTAAATTTGCCTTATGATGTAAAATTCATTGTGATGAAAATTTTACAGGAAAGTCTTCAACGCTTTATACAGATTGGGAAAATACG
Organism: Hylyphantes graminicola; assembly: GCA_023701765.1. Lineage (NCBI taxonomy): Eukaryota > Metazoa > Arthropoda > Arachnida > Araneae > Linyphiidae > Hylyphantes > Hylyphantes graminicola. The sequence continues at coordinate 61,075,886 of CM043116.1, read as the reverse complement.
TTTTTAAAGATGCCCCCCCCCCCTATTTGAAAATTCAAATCTTGTCTTTATCATTCTGTCTTCGAATCCCGTCTTCATTATTTTAGAAGGTACCTTTATAGTAGTTTATATTATTTGATACAAAGTTAAAACTTTGCTGAGTACCTATCTTTCGCAAATATAAATCCAATGATATAATTAACATAACCAATCACGTATATGTCATGTCACATCAATCACCGAAGAAAGTAAAAACACCTCGTGTATTCAGTTTTTTCAATTATCTTTTCGTATTTTAATTTTTACTTTTTGTTACTAGAAAATGATCGATTTGTATCTCCCACACCGTAGAACATTTCTGTAAAATTCCAGCACATTTTGCGGTTATTTATTTCACATCACAGTGTTGCAATATATTTGTTTTGCAGAAAATTTCTGTGGTTTTTTTTTTGGTTTACAGAGTCACATGAACATCTTACTCCAACAGCTTTTAAACATAGAACATGGGTGCGTCCAATTACTGCCAGTGAAGCAAGCGTTTTCGCTGGTACGACATGATACATTTTACACCATATGTAAATTCACAGCACAGGGTATTGGCTGCACTTTTACGATCACACTGGGATGGTAATTTAAAGGATTTTTTTTATAGTGTCTTACATCCTCATTCATATCACATTGTTGCAATATATTTGTTTTGCCGAAAATTGTTTTGCATTTTTTCAGTTTACAGAGTCATCTGAACATCTTACTCCAACAGCTTTTAAACATAGATAGATGGATAGAAGATGGGTGCGTCCAATTACTGCCAGTGAAGCAACCGTTTTCGCTGGTACGACATGATAAATTTTACACCATATGTAAATTCGCAGCACTTTTACGATCCCAATGGGATGGTAACTTAAAGGATTTGTTATTGTGTCTTACATCCTCACTCTAGGAGCATTTTTTTTCGGTTTAATTCAAGAAATGATGGGTACTTAAGATATTTATATCTTGGTGAGGTGAGGTTTTCTACATTCAAAATACCAGTACCTAAGTTGTCCTCGATGCTACTAGTGGGCTCTGCGGCATAAAATTAGACCACTTGAAATACATGTGTGAGGCACCGATTAAAATCCAATAGTATATTTTGTTTCAAATTGTTGTTTTTCAATTTAAAGAACAATTACTCTAACTAGAGAGACCATCTGATTTTCCTTTTGAGGGAATACTTCCCTTCTGAGCTTTAGTCCCGGATTTTTCTTATATTTTTTCCAGTCTTTCTTGCAATTCTTAAATGTCGACAATTTATCGATAAAGAATTTTTTTTTGATATTCTACTTTTGTAATTTTGAAATTGGGAAGCTCAAACTTTGTCCCACACATCTTGATGACGCTTAACAAACAATTGCAGAAATTATTATAAAATCATAAATTCAAAACAAGACCGAATTCTGATTAACTAAAAAAACAAAATAAATCTGCTATAGGGAAAATTTAATTTTAAAATACTTGCTCATACAGTTAAATTTATATCCAAATTGAACTTTTTACCAAAATCTTCAAAACAAAATGTTATCCGTAAGTGTAAAGTTAATTAGTAAGACGTAAAAGGTATTGACAATTAACGGTAGAGTGGTACAGTGTTCAATTCAATTACCAAACACTGCCTTAATTCAAGGCCAACATTGGTGTAGGCTTGACTCCTTGATACTTAGCCACATACACGCTTAAAACTTAAAATTCAATAATCAGCAAAACCAATCACGTATCTACCATCAATCACCAAAAAACAATGAACACCTAGTCTGCCGCGAGCAGTTAAACTGCAGTAACCACAACAATGAAGCTGACCATTTTTGCCCTTAAACAATCAAACATTTTATATACTCTATTGTAGGCTAAAGTCAACAAGCTCTTACAACAATGGTCCAAGTCATTAGTCTAGTTACCGCTGTTTACCGTAGTCCCTTCAGCCTTACTTTCGTATTTTTAATATTCACTGCTTATGACAGTGGAGCAGGAAAACTGCAATAATCACATCAATAGAACTGAACCATTTTCACCCTAAAAAAATCATACATTTTTTATACTTTGTTGTAGGTTAAAGTCATTAAGCTCTTACAACAATGGCCCAAGTCATTAGTCAAGATACTGCTGTTTACCGTAGTCCCTTCGGCCTTTTCTTTCATATTTTTTAATTTTCACAGTTTGTGACAGGTTGATGAGCGATTGGTTTTCCAAAATGGTGGCCACCCTACTGACTCTGTCTACGGGGGCGACAGAAGTGCGACTTGTCTCGCCTGAGTGCGAAGAGATAGTTTGTTTTAATTGCTGACACTTGGGCGGACACACTGATTGGCGTGACACACGGTGTGGGTCAATGGCTCAGTAATGGGCCAACAGGAGAGACATTTATCTTGTTAGGTTTTTTTTAGATTGAATTTTAGAAATTGCTGTGTTCCTTGGGTATTAATCGTTTAATATTTTTTATTAATACATTTGTCAGGTATGGTTTGAATTATCGTCGCAGTAGAGCTATACGAGGGCTATTGACGACGGGCGTCGTATTTTAGAACCTCAGTCAAGTGACGAGCCGAAACCTGAATGTTTATAGGTCGGCAGTTATTTTGGCGATGCCCGGACCGAACGTGGGACCTTTCGCATGCTAATCGATAATACATTTGTTTAATAATGTTATATAAATTTTCGAAAATAAGTTGTGATGCTGATGAAATAATGTAAAAAACAAACCGCTTAATGCGCTGTTAAAAATTTATTACTATATTTCACCAAAAAAATGGTTCCTAGTTGCTGCAGCGACTGTGTGGGGAAAATGTTTCACCGCATCTTTTGAATTCAGTTGAACCACTTTTAAGATTTCGGAAACCAAATCCTGAAAAATGGTTCAACCGGAATCCAAAAGTATGCGAAACATTTAACGACACAGCCTTTGCAGCTACTAGGAACCATATTTTTGATGAGGCCAAGCACCATATTTTTAGCAATGTATTTGATATTTTTTATTGAGGAATAAGCATTGTGTGAGCCAATGAAAAAAAAAAAAGAATTGTATTTTTAGCTTGAAAACTAAACTTTAAGATAGGCATTGGCTGAAATGTGAACTAGAACAATCTCCAGCAGTTGTATACAAAGTAATGTTAACATATTATTTTATAATTTAAAAATTTGTGATGTATTTTTAATTCCACTGCAATAATTTCTACCTCTTGTTCGTATTTAGTTCGCTCATAAATAAAAACCTCTACTGAGAATAAAAATTGAATTACTAAACTCTAGTTTATTCGTACCATCATACCCATCTAATAAAATCTAAAGTGGAAAGTTAAACTTATTATTATAAGAAGGTTTCTAAAAATACTATGAGAAGATGAACTTAACGCAAATACGTTTCTTTTTTTTTTGTCTAGATACGATATTTATTTGAATGGTTTCTTAAATAAAAAATCCCTGGATTAAAAGTACTTTCTCACAACAATTAGAAATTGAGAAGAATTGTTATGCAATATGTCCCATTATTTAAAATTTTGGTATAATCAACAATAACAGTGTAATAGCTAAAATTAGTGAATGCACTATTTTGTTTTACGTTACATTGTTATCCGAAACAATGCAATTAAAATTCCATAAAACATTATTATCCATTTTAACAAGACTCATTAGTGCTTGGAAGTTTAAGTGGTAAGAATTTCACTTATTTTATAAACAGTTTTCACTTTTATGCTTATTTTAACAGTCTTCATTAAAAGCATTTTGCTCTTCAAGACATTGGGATAAACACCGCAGAATATTTCGACCAAAAGGTTTGTCGGAATAATTTGTAAAAATAAATGAGCATTGGTATTTTGATAGGTCAGAAAATTATACCGTAAACATCATTCGAATTTCAACCATTTCCTAAATATAAATTGCATTTATTTTAAGTTCAAAACTAAAATGAACCAAAATTTATATTTTATGTAGTTGATTTGGCGTTTGAAGAATGTGTGCTTCAATGAATGAAATAACAAATGGAATAAAGAAACCCAAACTTCAAGATAAATCTAACATTTCTCTTTGGGAATCGTGCACTTGAAGAAAAAAAATACATTTGAATAAAAAAGATTACAGAATACATCAAAAAGTCAAAAGTTTTCAAGAACAAAATCGAAACTTCGTTTCAGAAATTGGGGACTCAATGAGAAATTTCATATTTTAATGAAAGACATCAAGCAGCCAAAAGCATCCAAGAAAAAAGCGAAACTTCTATTTGGGACTTTAGGACACAAAGAGAAACTTTGTTTTAAATAAAAGAGAAGACAGAAGACATCAAAAATTCAAAGTAATTCTAGATTTTCGCAAGTTATAGAAAAATTCTTCCAAACTGTCACCCGAGAAAACCCAAATACCTAAACATTTCACAACACAATCGTTGCAGCTAATAGGATTAAGGAACCATATTTTATGTGAAATGAAGTGCCAAATTTTTAACAACATAATAAAGATGTTCTCATAAACATGTGTTATTTTATGAAATTGAACAATTCCACTTTCAGACATATTTTTATAGATTATGGATATTAGTTTAAAATATTACTTGTGCCATTGGCATCAATTTAGTCAGTGCTTCACAGAATCATAACTTTGCATAACCATATAGCCTCACAGAACCATAAACACACACTCCATACACGCGACACGCACAAATTCACGAAGAATGGACACTTCCAGGTGATTCCAGAAGTACATAAGTCATAGAAATATTCCTCCAAACTGACCCCGGGAGGTCCAACTCGCGAACGTACATGTTAGGCGCTAACAAGAACTTTTGCAAATTTCTTTGTTCTCCTATGAAGTCGGACAAATCCATCTGTGCGGTTGGCTGGAGGCTCCTTTTTAGCCTCTGATGGATCGGAAGACGACAATGGGTCACTGTTGATGGCCGGCTCCTTTTCAAGAACCACCCGAAGAAAGATTCCTTTGCCTGCACCCAAAAGAACTTTTCGCCATTGTTGGGGAGGGTGGCTGGAGCTGGACTCGCTCAAAAGATGGAACCCGCGCGGCGTGGTATAAATAGTTCGATTTTTGGAATGGGGATTCTTTTTTTTTATTTTCTGTTTTGAAATTTTGTTGGGAAGAAAGGAGTTGCTTTCCGGTTGAGGGAATGCTGATTTGTCACAGATGAGTTGAGGACTAACACTGTTTGTATAAATATGCGCCCACACGTTAAACAAGGTGTTTTGTGTGTGGTGTATTTTCGACACCTTGACTGGTAAGCACGTCCTATTCAAGTAGCTCTTCAGTACAAAGATTAGAAAAATATTTTTGTTATAGAAATAAATAATTATTTTCCGAAATTCACTTCGTGCATCAATCAAATTCAGTTTTGTTTAGCAAATCTAAAAAAAATATCCTTTGTCAATTACTGAAAATAGATAAAATAATTTTCTCAATAAAATATTTTGCCAAACCAGTTAAGTATCAGAAGAGCTAGAAAGTATACATTGCAAGAATTTAATTAACAATACAATGATAATTTCTAAGAAGAGTTCAATGAATAGATTATCAAAGTATCAAAAATCATAAATAATCAAATTTTAACTGGAAATAGTTATTTTCTTTGTATAAAATTATGTATACATTAATAGGTTACACTGTTAAGTATTTTGCACTCATTCGTCGTACTTCCGTCAGGTTTTTGTTCCAAAAACCTGAAAAACGGTTCAACCAATTACCGAAAATTAAACACTTCACCACACAGCTGTTGCAGCCACTATAAACTATTATTATGGTGAGACCAAGCCCTTAATTTTTAACAGTGCATAAAATACTTAACGAAGCTCTAGTTCAATGTCCATCTGAACAAAACAAATGAGCATTTTTCTAAAACTCTCTATCATTTTCGTTAAAAAAGGAGGTACGAAGCTATTAGGACGGATGAGACGGCGAGTTGAACGCGGATTTTGGCCACTGAGGAATTTAAAACCTCGAAGTCAACAGTCAAGAAACCGATGCCGAATAAAAGGCCCAAATTATACCATTGCAATGAAATATATGGATGTTTATTTAAATTATAAAATAATCTGTTTACATTACTTAATATTATATTGAGTTGAGTGTTCGAATTCCTAAGTCAACTTATACATCTTACTGAAAGTTTTAATTCTCAAACAAAAAATACTTTTTCTTTACATTCACTCAATACAATACCAAGATATTCTTACAAAGTACTTAACGAAGCTCTAGTTCAATGTCCATCTAACTAAACAAAAGTGAATTTTCTGTTTCCCCATCGATTTATGTATAAAAAAGAAGGTACGAAACCAGTAGGACGGATGAGACGGCGACTTGAACCGCGGATTTTGGCCACTGAGGAATTTAAACCGTCGAAGGCGGGACAACGGTTAAGAAACCGATGCCGAATAAAAGGCACAAATAATACCATTGCAATGAAGCATATGGATGTTTATTTAAATTATAAAATACTCTGCCTACAATACTTAATATATTGTGTTGAGTGTCCGAATTCCTAAGACATTTTATACATCTTTCTGAAAGTTTTAATTCACAAGCTAATACCCTCCCTTTTTTTACATCCACTCAATACAATATCAAATGTTCCTACAAAATACTTAGCGAAGCTCTAGTTCAATGTCCATCTAACTAAACAAATGCGTATTTTTCTAAAACTCTCTATCATTTTCATATAAAAAAAAGAAGGTACCAAAGAAGTAGAACGGATGAGACGGCGAGTTGAACGGGGATTTTGGCCACTGAGGAATTTAAAACCTCGAAGGAGAGTCAACGGTCAAGAAACCGATGCCGAATAAAATGCACAAATTATACCATTGTAATGAAATATATAAATGTTTATTTAGATTATAAAATAATTATTTTTCATTACTTAATATATTGTGTTGAGTGTCCACATTCCTAAGACATTTTATACATCTTCCTGAAAGTTTTAATTCTCAAGCTAAAAAACCCCCCATTTTTTTACATTCCCATGCAATACAACATCAAATATTCCTACAAAATACTTAACGAAGCTCTAGTTCAATATCCATCTAACCAAACAAAAGTGCATTTTTCCAAAACTGTTTCTCCATCTATTTATGTATAAAAAAGAAGGCAAAGAAACCAGTAGGACGGATGAGACGGCGACTTGAACCGCGGATTTTGGCCACTGAGGAATTTAAACCCTCGAAGGCGAGTCAACGGTCAAGGAAGCGATGCTCTTTCACTTTCTTCTGCTTCAGCCCAGGCACGTTTTGCAATCTTCTGATGCTGGGATGGGCCATAATAACGGTTATGAATATGAAGAAACCGCATTTCGTCATGCAATGTAGTTAGAAATTCTTTTTAATTTACAAGATACAAGGAGACTCCCCTAAATAGATGAAATATCGAATTTTATTTGGTGTCTTAGAATATTTTAAAACCCTCTAGTATGTTTTCCCATAGTTTCAAAATAGTTGAAGTAAATTTTCCACATTAATAACCATTTTGTTTAGTTTTGCATCGAATGTTTAAGTACCACTTAATTCTTTACATTTCACGCAGTTTGATTTAAAGTTCGTATTCAATTAAAAATACGATTAATTCGTTTTTCCATTGCAATTTGTATATGTCCTCAAAAATACATTAAATTTTTTTTATAAACTATATATCATGAGCCATTATTAAAATGAAATTTGTATAATATAGAAACTATATTATTCTATTATTTGGATGGATTTGAAAAACATAGGCTATAATCTAAAGTCTAAAGTTTTATATATATATTTTTTGCAAAATTTGAGTTGTGGAGATGTTGCTCTGTTGTATATAAGCTGCGAGGTCCTCAATCAAATAAAAAATATATAACAATATGAACTTTTCTTGAAAAATGGACATATCTACTAAACTCCAAAACCCTATCTATCACTGAACAAACCATATCAATCTTCTCCAAACTTTCGCAAGGCAACCTGTAACAGCCGCCACGGTGGCGCAATCGTTAGGATGCTAGCCTTTGGAGCTGCTAGGGTCGGGCTCGAATCCCGGTCAGGCATGGATGTTTGTGACCGTCAATAAATGTTGTAATTTGGTCTATGTGTTTTTGTTGCCCTTTCTTTGTGTGTCTTTTGTGCTTGTAAAAACTCTTTCCGCGACTGTCCCACTAAAGCTAGGTTATAAGCGGTTCTCTGAACAAGCCACAAGCTGGAATACATATGTAGGGTCAAGTGGGGTAAGTGTGATTGGGGGTAAGTGTGATAAACAGCTCTTGTAACTTTGGAAATCATTCTAAAAATCTGAAAGTTTGCAATATATAACATTAAACCACTTATAATGAAACTAAAAAGAAATATTGACCTTATTTTTTGTTTATAGAAAGTTTTGAGCTTTTGAATTTAAGTGCAACTGTCTTCTTTTTACACACTTACCCCTTTGTGGGGTAAGTGTGATAAAACAGCAATGGATTTTGAAATGCAAATTTTGTACACTTAAAATCGGAATTCAAACGAATTCAAACATATAATTTTTTTTCTACATATGTATGTTTCTTATAATAATTCACTACCAATTTTAGGATTTGGAATTTACTTGAAGCAGAGAACGAATTTTCTTAATGAAAAATGCAGAAATCCTATCACACTTACCCCACTTGACCCTACCTACCATACCAGACCAACCAAACTGGCACCAAACTTCAAGATATCCCACCAAACTAATAAGAATATTCGATTTCACATTCCAAACCGGAATTCCCTTGATGCAAAAGAGAGGGGAAAACCCCTATGTACCGCAAATCCACCAATCTTTGGCGTCTTGGCTAAGAACCCATCCCGTTCATTGACTTGGCCAATTAACTTTTTGCCAATAAGAAGAGAATAAGAAAAGAAACTTCGGCAGCACTTTCACCTGGATTCAATGACCTCACACTTCAGGTTGTGATGAAAGTCTTCTTCTGCTTCTTGTAAATACCAAGGTCTTCTTTTTTTAAAGATTATGAGGTTAGCGATTCCTCTTGAAGAAATTGGAGTAGTGATAGAAAGTTGGTTGAGTTTTTAACAGGTGAAACCGGGACCGGAGGCGCAGTCAAACAGATCCTCACGCCCATTATAAATTTCTGTTTCCATATATTTTTTTTAACTTTTTTAACCCTTTCAGTCCCAGTGATGCCATTTGGCATCATCACTTTCAATATTTTAAAAAAAAATGTTTATGTCCCGTTACAACATACAAACACACATCATTCGATTCTTCACACTTTGTTCTATGAGACAATATTTTACATTAATCTCAATAGAAGTCAGAACTACTATTTTTTTTTTACTTAGAAAATAGCTAACAAGCGTTTCCCCTGATTTTTTTGAAAAGTTCACTTCAGTTCCACATATTTAAAACACAATTTAAACTATTTCGGTTAAAATAATTACTAATTTTTTTAATAATATGGTCAAATACCTTAAATATATATAACTCAAAGTGTTTTTAGGTAATACATATATTTTTATTTTGTTGTTGTCCACAGTTAAAAAATTTTGGCATTATTTCAAAAACCATCTAAAAAATTAAAATGATTTTTTTTTCTTATGGAACTCTTATTTTTGACCTAAAATAAGCTTATTTTGTGAATATCAGATGTTTCTGTAGTGTAGTAAATTTTTTGGACTGAAAGGGTTAACAATCGAAATTGAAATAAACAAAATTGTTAAATCAAAACAGATAATAAAAAGATAACTAAAACAAAACTCTTTGGCGAAATAGTCCATTACTTGGCCAAGGCCTGCAGTGCCCATTTCAGCTTTCGTGACCTTGGGCTCTGGGGTGCTAGGCATGTGTCCCGATAAGGTGGTCAGCCTCACGCGGATCCCCAGTGTTTAGTTCCCAAACTTGGTTGACCCATTCAAGGAATAAAAAGAATGGGTAAACGTAGCCTAATCCGGGATTCGATCCCCGGACCTGTGGCGGGGCAATGCGAAGCACTACCACTAAGCCACTGGGCCTCAAGATCACTGGTCATAAAAAATTAAAAATGTGATGCTGCATTCAATAGGGCATGTTTTCCATTTATTAATTTCTAATTTTTTATAGCAATGAAAATTTTAATATTGTCCACAGCTTTAAAATAGTTAAACAGTTTCATACATTAAAAATCATCGCTACTACTATTTTTAGAGACGATTTTGAGTTGATAAGGAATTTCTAGTGTCACCTCATAATCTTAATTTAAAAACATAATAAAATATTTTAAATGTTTTGTAATGGAAAGGCTCTTACGTTTTTTTTTTGCATAACTCACACGCACCTTTAAATATCTAACATTTCAGGTAGATTCTAGCATTTTTCATTAAATAATTTTAATTGTTTTAATGCACTTTTTAATGTGGCATATTTACTTTTAATACCCTAAAATTTTAATTGTCCATAGACCCCTTTCAGTTCCATACATTTAAAACTGTTTATAAAGTCTCCCAGTTTCTTCCTTCAATTGCTCACAAAATTTTTAACGTGTATAAGCGTTTACAAAATGGTAACATAACATCTCAATCTAATTCTTATTTCATTGTACTCCTACCATACATTAAAATGACACTAAAAAGTTGTATCTTAATTAAGATTTTCCATTAAAACACAATCTCCACTGATCCTCTGCAATCCAAATCCATTTCCATTACCATAAACAACCATCCAAACCCTTTTACTGTGAGCAGCTGGGATATAATTCTCTGCCGCGTAATGGGGCAATGAAAGTGTTGTTAGCGGATGTCGATGGACGATTTCAGGTTCAAAACCTTCGCTTTCACTTTCTGTACGTGACCTGGTTCCTATATCTCTGAGCTTGGGTTTGGCAAAGTTTTAAGTAAATTTCGCATTGTTTTGAGTGTACCTGGTAACGCGTAACATTGTGCATGATATTCATATGAAGTATTTCGAATTGAGCTGTACCAGATGACGTAGCAACCTTTAATGAAGCGGTGCATGCCGGGAAGTCAGAATAGTTAAACCAATCTGGTGCAGTTTATGAAAGCGAAAAAAATCTGGTACAGCCCTATGTGGTTTTGATTTATGTTATCCAGTTGACATGGAAAGGAAATTATATGATATCAAGGGATACTTAGTTTTCATATAGATGTTCGTTTTGATCTTGAAATAAAATACTTTTCAAAATCATTAAATATTTATTAACATTACAATGCAATGGGGGAGTTTTGTTGTTAAATGCAATTGAGTAATTAAGCAATTGGGAGGGGGAAAGAAACTGCTGCATTAAACAATCCGTTAAATGATCTAGCTATTGGAAGTTATTTTCCGACTTTTTCAAATCGCATCATTTCCTCATTATTAATTGCTTCTTCCACCATTCCGTTGATGACGGAGAAACAAAATGAATTTGCTAGTGCTCCCTCTCGACAATTCTGTGTTTTTTCATCTATTCCATTCCATTTTGAAGTTTTAGTTACTAATAATTCTCATAGATGACAGTAGTAAAAGTGTATTCAAAGTTTAATAATGTTAGTACAGTAGCCGCCGCTTAAATGAATCACATCCGTCCCAGTACGTTTTGAACCAATAAAGCGGCTGAACCATTTAACCGAAAGCCATGAAATTATAAAGAAAAAGTTGTCATCATGAGACATATGATTTTTTTAATACTTGTTACTGAGTAATACTAGTACTACATATTATTAAGAAAAACACGTTGTGTTATGTTTAAAAAAATCCAGAGTTATACAAATTAACAGGTAATACATATACGAATACCTACAAATATTTAATAATTTGAACGATATTATGTATAATTTTAAAACAAAATTTAAAAGCATAAACAACAATGTTTACTTTAGTACTAAAATTTAGTTAAATTTTGCTTACTTGAATGAATACTTCGTTGTTTTCGCCTGCGTTGTCGTATAACTGATAAGTTCGTTTACCTTCCTTTCATTGTCATAAGAGGAATTATAAATTTATAATCATCACACATAACACCCCGCTGCTCTAAAGTTCTTAATATTTGAAGAGCCCGGCATATTTTTACTCCTCGCTGCCTTAAACTATTCTAATAAAGCGTTTTCTACGTCTTCTGCTTTGCCAACTCACTGACATTTCCGATTTATGTTGGGCTCTGTTTCGCAACTTTCTATAATTTCATTTCTTCTCTTCAAAATCCTACATAAAGTTGCTTGAGAAAGTCCTAATTTAATTGCAGCTTCTCTTTGGCTGCATTTTTCCAGATTATAAATATTTTTTAGGAGTTCATATTTTTTGGCTAGGGTAAAATCTTTCCGTTTAAACATCGCGATAACACTCCGAAAAACACGTACTTAATTTAATCGATCAAAAATCGAAATGAGTCTACTGTCTACACCTTCATGCACACGTGTCGATTACAAATTCGTTCCCCTCTACCCTCCCCCCCCCACTATAGTTCTCTCTCTCCCTTCTTGCCTTAATAATACAATTTCTGCGATTTACCTTTTTTTAAAGATGGATTCGTCGGCGCCTCTTTGGTTCGCATTTGTAGTTAGAGGTCATTTGGGGTTAAAAAATATAACACGAATCGTAAAAAAAAGGAACTTTTATAGAATTTTTTGAGTCCTTAAAACGGCGGTAAAAAGGTGATTTGATTCCGATAAGCGGCGGATTTTCAATGTAAAAAGTGATTCCGTTCTGTTCTACGAAATTTACTCCAATTAAGCGGCTGATTCAATTAACCAGTGATTCCAAAAAGCGGCGGCCACTGTACTAAATACAAATAAATTCTTTTGAAAAAATAATTATAGTTCAAGAGGGTTATTTTTAAATATATTTAGTAGTTTTCTAGTCATTCTTATCAAAATTGGAATTTTGTACTCGGTTTTTGCCATACGGCAAATATTTAAAAAATTGAAATTATTTAAATTCCAATGCAGTTAATTTTTTTCAGTATTTTTCCCATAATGTATGAGCATTTAAGATACAAATATATTTTTTGGGGATGAAAAACAAATTCATGCGTTACAGGGTTAAAAACGTAATTTTGATTAGGTATAATCAGCCTGTGCATTAACTTTTGTATACATTCTTAGTTTTGCACAGTAGTGACATATTTTACCGATGTCAATGCGATATCTTGCTAAAATACTAGTATCAAATCAGCATGTGATCGTATGATCTCTCACAATATTTAAATTCTGATTACAAGTTCTCAGTTTAAAATGCAACTTAAATTATAACTTTCATGTACGATTGCTTTGTATATATATATATTTTAGTTGTATACTATATGATATCCTTTCGATGTTAAGGCGATATCATGCTAAAATTGCATTATCAAATTGACACATATGATCGTATGGATCACACAATATCGTAGGCTGCTGCAAGGGATGATGCGTATTATAGGTGATTAGTTATCGAACAAATTAAATTTTTCTTAATTTTTTACTACAAATAACTAAGAAAATAATTTAATTTTTAAGATATTATTGAATAAAAACTATAACAATAAAAAAATTAGATAAATATTACTTACAATTTTATTATACTAACATACCGATATGAAGGCACAATGCATGACATCACGTGAATTGCACTGATGCATCAGTGCGTGCGCAAAAGGATAACAATGCATCTAATGTTACATCAGTTGATAATGCCATTGACATTGTTGTGATTGTTCTGAGGGTAGGTTATGAGCGCTTCTTTAAGAGTATGTCACTGTAGTGGAACCGTGCTTTAAGGTTTTACCGCTTAATTTCGACACATTTATTAAATTTAGACATTTAACGAATTGTCATGTTTTAGATAGAATAAAATATTTCTTTTGTGTCTTCAAGTACAAAAATTAACAGCATTATTAACACCATTGAATAATAATATAATTTAACGCCATTAATTATTAATATAAATTAACACAATTATTTTAACAAATTTCAACACCATTATTCAATATTTGTTAATGAAGTTACTAAATTTTTCTTTTAAGACAGCAGTATCTACAACAATGAATTTACCACTTTTGTATTGAAAAAAAAATCTTTCTTTTTGTATCCTTTCTCATATAGGTTGTAGTATGTATTGGATTGCTTGCAACAATAGACCAAGTCATTGTTGTGGATACTAAAGTTTACATTTACAAAGCAGTATTAATACTAAATGTAAATGTTTTTTCTTCTTTTTGTTTATTAAACCCAAGTATGAATTACAATTGCAATAGCAAAAGTCAATATCTCCCTACAATTTTACTTAAGGAAACTTATCATTTAGGAAACGATGAAGTTCGAAATAAACCAAACAAAAATAAATTAACTGAACATATATACTTAATACTAAAACGTAGCTCGATCAATGATAATATTCTCAAACATAATAGTTAAAAAAAAAGTTTGAGCTAACGCAAATATTAATTAAATCTTCATGAAAGAAAAAAAAATAGAAGTGAGAGATGAAAAAAATAACAGGTTTGCAGGTTTGTGGGAAAAAAGTATAATTTATATCTTTTTTTAATACACTATAATTTATCGATAAAAATTCTTATTCTTTACAAAAAGAGGTCATTTATGTAATACTCACGTAACGAGATTACTTAATCCATTTCTTAAAGTAATTCGTGTAGTCCATTTCTGTTGAGCAAGTTCCAGTCGGGAATTTGCAAACAATTTAATCTGATTTCTGGATTAAAATATAACATAATTTGCATCAGAATTATATTCCAGTATTTAATAAACAATTCTAATCACAATATAGAGTTCAATAAGCTACCTTGAACCCCCTTGAAAGGTCGTTTCGAAGTTGTCAAACAGATGCGACAAGTTCTGGTTTGCGGTTAGAATATCAATGTTTACCCCATGCTGGGCTTTGTAGGTAGAATGTGTTGCTACATTGATATGTTTTGTGGTTGCTGTTTTATTTTGAGAATTAAAAAAATTAATCAACAAGAACCAAAATCACAAAAAAAAATTACCATTAAATTAACCCTTTCAGTCCCAGTGATGCCATTTGGCATCATCACTTTCAATATTTTTTTCCAAATGTTTATGTCGCGTTATGACTTCCAAACACACATCATTCGATTCTTCACGCTTTGTTCTATTAGACAATATTTTACATTAATGTCAATAGAAGTCAGAACTACTATTTTTTTATTTAGAAAATTGCTAACAAGCGTTTCACCTGATTTTTGAAAAGTTCACTTCAGTTCCACATATTTAAAACACAATTTAAACTATTTCGGTTAAAATAATTACTAATTTTTTTTTAATAATAACACCTTAAGATACCTTAAAATATATAACTCGAAGTGTTTTTAGGTAATATATATATTTTTATTTTGTTGTTTTCCACAGTTAAAAATTTTTGCCATTATTTCAAAAACCATATAAAAAATTAAAATGATTTTTTTTTCAAATGGAACTCTTATTTTTGACCTAAAATAAGCTTATTTTGCGAATATCAGGTGTTTCTGTTGTGTAGTAAATTTTTGGGACTGAAAGGGTTAAATCACAAAAAAATGGTTATTATCTGTTAAGGCTTAAAATAACCATGTTTATTTCTTTTATTTTAGAAGCTCTTTGGTCTTAATTTAGTAATTGCAAAGGGAAAAAAATTAAAAATAACTATTTATATGTTTTATTTGAGTACAGAAAATTAGAAAAAAAATCAACTTTATTTCTTCTACTTATCCTGCATTTTAAAAACACCAAAGAGCAATTTTATGGATTCAAGAAAACATTATTTAAGAAAGATAGAGAAAAGTGCAGAGCAATCCAAGGGTGTGAGCTTGCGAGCCTAGGGACGAAGCCCCTAGTTATTAAAAAAGATATTATGATATTATATACGTCATCTGTGTCTAACTATAGTAGGCTAAAGATAATTGGCTAATAGATGATATTGTATATAGTAGACTAGCGATAGTTAGGTTAACTTTAAATGATACAAAACATTTATTTCAATTATACTTGATTTCCCTTAAGTTGCTTCAAAAATATAATTTTTTAATTATCCTTTCTAACACTTAATACTTTGGAACACCTGCCCAAGGAACGGTTAACGATATTTGAACAGTGACATGTAATTACCGCAATGAAGATTATTTAGAAAAAAATCCTGTGAAATTACTATTTGGGGTTATTTTCTTCAAATATTTAGTGCAAAATTGGATTTCTTTAATTAATAGTGTGAAAAAATAGTAGTTTGACTTTGCTTACCGCTTTTATCCTTGAATGGAAAGAGAAAGTGTTGCTTAATATATTAATATTGAACATCTGCCATTGGTAAAAAAAATCCTTTGCCCTTCTTATCATTAAAATTTTTCTTTAACCTTCCAAAACATCATTTGTAAACATTCACTTTAATCCTTCCAAATTATGAATTTAAAATATTGTTGACAATCGCCAATATTTGATATTTGTTATCTATTAGAAGTTATATAGTTATATATAACTATAGTGTGTTCTATTACAGTTAAATTGATGTTGAAGAATGAAAAAGTGAACTATTTAAAGGGAAAATTATTTTATGTTGCATAAGATTAAAATAGTACAATTTCCTCAAATTTAATAGGACATCATACTCAATGCTATGTGAATGTTTTAAAATTAAAAATAATTGAGTTCCTGCGTAAACAGACTTTAAATAAAATTATCTTTCATTGTATGATCATCAAACACTCAAATGACATACATAGTTTTTGGAGTAGAGTAAAAATATAAATCATGCACCAGAAAGTTAAAATCCATTTTAAAAAGTCACTTTAAACAATAACAGCCAGTACTTGGAGAGTTAAAGGGGACTGGGTAGACCTGTAGGTTGGGCATTCGCCTAGCATGCAGAAGGTCCCAGGTTCGGGTCTGGCATCGCTAAAATAACTACCGACCTAAAAAGGACCCGCGCAGCCAAAAATGCCCGACGAATTACCCCATGTAGAGGAAGTGCACGTTAGCTCCAAAGTCAAAAAGTTGCGTACGATGTCGCCCTTAACTGTTGAGTTGAGTGTCTACTCAGGTGTCTGCTCGTCACTTGACTGTGGTTCGAAAATACGACTCCCGTCGCTAATGTAATGTGCACAATAAGTACAATGTAAATGTAAAGTGTGCAATAACATGGAACGTTAAGGTAGGCGAATACCCAAAATTCTAACATTTTTACTATTACTTTAATCTTTTCCAAATTTGACGTAAGGATTTCAAA
Organism: Hylyphantes graminicola; assembly: GCA_023701765.1. NCBI lineage: Eukaryota > Metazoa > Arthropoda > Arachnida > Araneae > Linyphiidae > Hylyphantes > Hylyphantes graminicola. The sequence continues at coordinate 61,058,768 of CM043116.1, read as the reverse complement.
CATAATGAACAATACTATTTAGGCATATTTTTTTATTTAAATATAATTAATTTATTTTAAACGATGTTTTTCAACTAAAAAAAGAGGTTTACGCTAACAAGTCTACCACATTGAATTTTCCTCCTATAAACATTAATTATGTGTTAAATTCTTCGTTTTGAACTGATACATGCAATGACCCTCTAGAGTTACATGCAAATTACAAGAGAAGAATTTATTACGAAAAAGGTAATGAATTAACTCATAAAAAAAATTCCGATTACCTTACACTTGGACATTTAAAAAAAAAACTAGTATATTTGCACCAGATGTTAGAGGTTTATAGCACAGATATATATTGAAATAGCATCTGTAAAAAATTCCAGGTAAATTAATGTAAAACTTTTTATACTAAAAGTGTCAGCGTAATCCCCTTTTTTAGTTGAAAAACACCGTTTAAAATAAATCAATTATATTTAAATGAAAGAAATTGCCTAAAAAGCATTGTTCATTATATTTGAAATCACTTTGGCAAATTTGGAAAAGATTTTAAAACCAATAGTAAAAATTTTAGAATTTTGGTTATTCGCCTGCCTTAACCCTTAAAAACTTTCTTCGACTTTTTTTTTACAAGTGATCGGTTAACCAAAAGCGGCATGGGATGACTTATAAGAGAATCTAACCAAACAAAAAAACGTTTAAGCTGCTTCCAATTAGTATGCCATGTGCCACCAAACAACGATGCATCACGGGATGATGTATTATATGGTTGGGCTGAGATGCACTAAGAAAGAAAAGTTCGAACTAAGAAATAACGAAGACGTTCCGTTCGCCCTTTAAATTTAGGGATGTGAAAGAGAGTTGGCAATTGTTGTTTCTTACTTAATCTTTAATATCAATGAATAAAGTAAAATAAGAATGTGTTTGTTGTTTCATTAAAAAAATATTTAAGCATCTTATTGCACTTTTGTAAAATTGCATTACATTTTTAATGATTTTTTTATTAATGTTTTACGATATAAATAATGAATCGAGAAGATTAGAGTTTTATAATAATTTAAGTAACTTTCTTCTTCTTTCTTCTCTCTTGCTTTGAAGTCTTGAAAAAACATTTATTTAAATGGAGCCATTTTTTTAATAACAGGATCCTTTAAATTTTTATTGAAAATACAAAAAAAAAAAAACAAAAAAAAAAAAAAAACACATCAGGATTCATTTTTTTTTCTGACTGAAACTGATTTTTTTCTGAATTTCTCACAGCGTAATTAAAATATTTTTCAAAATGGAATAACGGTATCAATTAAAAAGTAATGTGGATAAATCCACAGAGTTGGAAGGTTGGTTGGTTGATTTAAATTAAATTAGTTTGATTTATCGTCGTATTAGAGCTACACGAGAGCTATTGGTGACTAGCGTCGTACTTTAGAACCACTGTCAAGTGACGAGTATGCAACTGGTTGGTTGAATTTAAGTCGCAGTAGATAGACAGTTTGTAGGTCTTTTAAAACTCTGCGAATGCTTCAGCAAAGAATAAGTTCTACGAGTAACTGTTTTTAAAATATAAACTATTTAAATTTCAACCTCCTCCAAAGTGCCTTTGAACAAATTACCCATGATGTTCGATGTTCCCTGTTATTTATCACCGAGGTGTGTCTCCATCTCGAAGAAGTTAACGGTGACAAACGGCCTTTACCTGCGTAGGACCCATGAAGGATGAGAATTCGTTGTATAATTTATTCCCTCAACCCGTTCTCCACCTTTCACTTACTCCATTACTATTACATTTTAAAAGAGATAATATGCTGTTACCATAAAAAGTCATTGGTTTGAGTACTTCTTTTGTTAGTGTCCTTTTTTTTTTAAAAAAAAAAACAATAATCCTTTTGGTTGGTTTGGTTTTAAAGTGCCGCATTGGAGCTACACGATTGAAATAAGCGACGGAAATAGTTCTTTTTTACTTTGTTTTTTGGAGATAATTTAATAACAGTGCAAAAGCTCGGGAAAAAATATCGAATGGATCTTTGGCTACGTTAGTTTAACTTACAACAGCTTCCTTTACATAGAGATTTTTTAGCAAGCATTTCTCGGAACTATTTCTGTAAAAAATTTCGGATCTTAGAGTCGACCAATAAATTATATGTATGACATATCCTGTGTATGACTGAAATATCTCAAAAACTTTAATTTTAACCATTACTTAAACTTATTAATTTTAAATTCCCTTTCCACATATACTTAATATCACTTAGTATTTTAACATCGCAACAGCACCCTGTGACACGGTGCGGTGCGGTCACGGTACGGTGACAAGCACTCGCCTAATCAATCGTTCCCACATAACTTTCAGAGTCCTCCGCCTACACGCTGACCTTTTATAACAAAATCTTAACTTCTAATTGGTCAGTCAGAGAGCGCTGGACATTAATCGCCATTTTTTGGGCATTCCATCCGCATCAATCGTCGACTTCAGACGACCGATTTATCATTTACCAATGTCTAGCAGCTAAATTAAATGGACTAAATTTTATCGAAGTTTCCCTATCGACTTATTTTACATGTATGTACTATATAAGAATTTCTGTTGAAAGTCATTCGTTCTTCATCTAACTGCCTTCCCCATAAAGCAAATATATAGTAAGAGAGCGGCAAATAGGTATTAGTCTCATGGGCATTAGTTAGTGTCATAACTCTAAAATAAGTCCCTGGATACATTCGATTGATCTAAATTTCCCATAGTGTAATGCAACAAGAGCATTGCAAATTTGTAAAGATATATTTAATTTATTACTCTACAGAATACTAAATTGTTATTATAAATCGTATAGCCAGATTATGTCTTTCCTTATTAAAGAGCTCTAGAACCATCCTCTTGACTTCTATCAAATTCCATCTGGAGGCAACCTTATACCCACCTATCAGAAGCGATCCTCACATCCACCAATCACAATAGCAGTTAAATTCCCATCAACAAAAAAACCAAATGCCGCCACTTCAACACACCAAAAAACAACAAGAACAAGTCCACCCTTTCGTGAATATTGACATGCGCAAATTAGCCACAAAACAACGAAAAAAGGAAATGTCCATGCGCAGGTGCAAAAGCTCTCAGCACGCGCTTCACGACGCAATCGCGTGCGGCAAGTGCAGCCGCAGATGCTACGGGGAAAAAAAGAGTGAAAGTGGTCGCTCGCACTCAAAGGGTTAAAAACTCGTAAGTGCCTTGTCCTTGGGGCAGGTGTTGTGTGTGTTTCACTGGTGCACCTGAAGGCAAAGGACAAGGATGCTCTGGGTCAGGGCAGAGGCACGATGTCCTTCTTTTATCATTACGTGAGCATTCTAATTTCGAAGGTTTTTATGGGAGGCGTCTTCGGAACGTCGTGAAAATGTAGCGGACGTCGTGAATTAAATTTTACAGTAGTACCCCTATTTTCCAAACTCCAACTATCGTAAATCCAATGGTTCTTTCTGCTCTGTCTTTTCATGTATCCCGGTTTCGGGCATAATCCCTAAAGCCTCGGTTTCCTCGGAGTCCGTCAACAGTTTTAAGCGGTCGGACTTAAGGGGTCACAGGAGTCTTAAAAATGTGCAAAGAAGGTACTACAAAACATAGTTTGATCTTTCGTGTCATTTTTTTAACTACTCAATGTATAAGTATAATTTTTGTATATGTAATTCTACAAGATTTATTTATTATAAAATTTATGAAACTTTAGCCAAAACTAAAATAAATGATATTAAACATGAAGCTATTTGAACACATTGTGATTAGGCTTGCGGGGCAAATTGTGAGGTCAAAATTGAAAAAATGACCAAGAAAATGACTTTATATTGTACAAATATGTGCAAACAAAGACTTATACCTAAATTCTCAGCTCAATTTGAATTAGAAATTATTTTAAGAACTTTTTTCTAAAAAAATTAATAAAAATTTAAAAATTTTGATTTAAAATTTTTTTAATAATAATTTCTAATTAAAATTGAGCTGAGAATTTAGGTATAAGTCTTTGTTTGCACATATTTGTACAATATAAAGTCATTTTCTTGGTCATTTTTTCAATTTTGACCTCACAATTTTTGCCGCTCAAGCCTAATCACAATGTGTTCAAATAGCTTCATGTTTAATATCATTTATTTTAGTTTTGGCTAAAGTTTCATAAATTTTAAAACTTATTTTATAATAAATAAATCTTGTAGAATTACATATACAAAAATTATACTTATACATTGAGTAGTTAAAAAAATGACGCGAAAGATCAAACTATGTTTTGTAGTACCTTCTTTGCAAATTTTTAAGACTCCTGTGACCCCTTAAGTCCGACCGCTTAAAACTGTTGACGGACTCCGAGGAAACCGAGGCTTAAGCCCAAAGCCCAACAAGCCGACAGCCGAAACCGACAGGACGTAATTCCGACAGGTTAGAAATTGCAGCAAATTTTTTTTTGCATTAATATATGTTTGAATTTCTTTTGCTGTCGGGATTATAGCCTGTCGATTTTCGGCTCTCGGAATTATGTCCCTGACAGCATCTATTATATACGTGTCAAATTGCTGGCTTTCCCCCCATTTCTAACATGCACACAGTAATGAATTAAACTATACACTTTTTTGGGGAAATTATTCGGATTTTGGCGATTGTCTTGATTTAGTCTTTTAGCGAGTAACTAATAATAAATGGGAGGTAATTTTTGCAGTAGCAAGCAATTAAATTGTGTTTTTTTTAATCGAAATAGGACTGCCTGGACGTAAACCAAATAAACCAAACAAACATAAATCAACCGAACATGCATACTTAATATACTAAAAAGTAGCTTGATCAATGATATTTTACTAAAACGCAATAGTTAAAAAAAAAGTTTCATCTAATCCAAGTATTATAAATCTTCAAGAAAGAAAAAAAATTAACAGTGAGAGATGAAGAAAGAACAGGTTTTGTGGGAAAAATTATAATTAGTATCTTTTTTAATACACTATAATTTATCTATAGGGTTTCTTATTCTTTACTAGGAGAGGTCATTTATGTAATACTCATGTAAAAAGATTACTTAATCCAGTACTTTATGTTACGACATAGAATCCAATATCGAAGCCTTTTTCTTTTATGATGTGAAAAAAAAAAATATAGGCTTCATAAATGCCGGCTACACACCAACATCATAAAGGTGTAAAATAAAGTAAATAAGGAATAAATTGTTAAAAGTAAATTCTGAGACATCTAAAGTATTTTAATTCATATTCGAAAACAACTGATTTAGCGTAACAAAAATATATTGGGCTCGCAAGTTCTACACTGTCCATTATGTAGACTTGTAAACGTAACAGATATGGATGTCTTAAAATTATCAGTGCACAGGTAATTATTGTATTCTCCATTAGTAAGAAGTTTAAATATTGTGTATGAGTTTTATTAAAGCAACATTAAATGTCACAAACTTGTTTTGCAGAATTGGAGTTTTGGTTTCATTAAATTAACGTATAAAATAATACCCGCTCTTTATTTTTTACCATCATATTTTCTCCTTTAGCAAAGAAATTTGACAATCACATTTAAATTTTACATACAAAATAATATAATATTTTATTGTTGGCTGACTGATTTACTCCTTCAACAACAAAAATTTAACTTGTTAACCATATTTTGAATACACAATATAGAATAATAATAATTTTTACTGCCGGTAGATAGATTTACTCCTGGTAGTAAAAGAAATACCATGGAAAGTCTATTTTGAATTTAGTTTATAACATAATTTTTGTTCTTTTTGCTAGCTTGATATGTTTAATCCTTCTGTAAGGAATTGACTTGGCAACCGTAGGGGAGAGGAGGGAGGATTGGGACGGTGGGAGGGGTGGGACAGCTGAAATTATGGCAAAATAAATGACCTAATTTTTCTAAAGCAAACATAATATAGTGGCACTGTACTCTTAAAGATACAATGTATGCTTATCAGCAGTTTAGTTAAGCCAAAAGTCAGCATGGTTTATGTGAGAAGTTATTTTTTGGAAGCATTGCGTAGAGGGAGGAGTGGGACGCACTGAAAGAGGGAGGAATGGGACCTGTCCATTCCTCCTCCTTCCAGTCCATTATTCCTTCCTACTGTCCATACGGCCATTTCCTAAAGCGGAACCTAGGAATCCATTGAATAAAAGTAAAGGAAAGAAAAAAGGACGAGCAGAATATTAACATATACCCCTGGCAAGAAGGAAATTGAAGAAGCAGAAGCTGCCAGACTTGGGGGGGAAAAGGTGCCAACTAATAAATACGTATGTGCAAACCTAAATTTTAAAAATTCAAAAGAAAATTGTACCGTTTAAAGATATGAATCCAGTGATAGCGAAAGGTCATTATTTTCATTACATGACAGTTCAGATGAAGACATGGTAATAGCACATGGATGAAGGACAAGCCCTACGTAGGCAAATATGATTGTGTGCTTGTCAATTCCTCACCAAACGGTCAATTGTGTTTTCTACGTTGAAATTGTGGAGATGCTAAAAGTTACAATGCAAAATTTTTGAGAAAGAACACGAACAGAAATTTTAATTTTCCTCAACAGGATATGACTATAGTACGATAGAAAAAAAAACAGATATTATCATGAAATTGCTGCCACCGCAATTGATTCGTGGGACCAGCAGAGCGCAGTCTTGCTTTTCTTTTCATGTTAACCTTTCTCATTATGATATTCGATAATTTTTCTTTAACTTTCAAATGTGTCCCATCCCTCCCATACTCATGTCCCAATCCTCCCACCCAAGAGGGAGGAATGGGACAAAATTCTTGTAATTTGAATTTCTCAACAGTAATAAAATTGTTCAACATTTAAATCGTGTGTATTTTTTAAAAATAATTTAAAACATATAAGTTTATTATTTAACCATTTGCATCTATAAATAAGCAGTGGATAATGAATAAAAAAATATTTATGTGAAAATGTCCCAATCCTCCCTCCTCTCCCCTATATTTTGAATTTCGAATATGAAACAATATTAGTTGTTATTATTTTCTGATAGATTTGTTTTATCAGTCGAGAGATAACTTGGCAAGTATATTTTGAATTTAGAATACAAAACAATATGAATTGTTATTATTGGCTGATAGATTTACTCCTTGAGTAAATCGATAACTTGGCAAGTATATTTTGAATTTATAATATAAAACAATATAAATTCTTACTGTTGTCTGATAGATGCTCTCTTTCAGTAAATAGTTAACTTAGCAAGCATACATTGTGAATTTAGAATGCAAACTAATATTCAAACTCATTTTTCTACCACTGCTATAGTTTTTGCCTTACTGTTGACTAAAAGATTTACTATTTAGAAAAAGAGACAACTTGGCAAGCATATTTTGATTTTTTAAATACAAAATAATATAAGTTTTTATTGCTGGCACATAGATTCTTCAGTAATGATACAACTTGGCAACTATATTCTGAACTGCGAGCGTAAAATAATATTCGATCTAATTTTTCAAACGATGCTTAAGTTTTTACATGGGTATAAAAAATATTTGTGATACACCTGGCACATTAAAAGTTCTACGGAAACAAGGTTAAAAGCTCAACCTATGTATCAGTAGGTCAGTGGCTCTTCAAGGTGGCACCTGCCGTTACAAATTTTAACTCACAAAAAATTTTCATTGTCTTTCAAAATAACGCTAAGTATTGTTTTGTTGCAGAATCTCTAATAACTATTTAATTAATTGTTTACTGTTTGGGAATTTTAATCGCACACTTTTTTTTAACAACCAAACTTACAAAAGAAAAACAGTTGCTTGAAATAAATTATTTCGACACAGTGCAGATGGTTGAACATACGTCGTTTAAGGTTAAACACATTAAAAGACAAGCTTTAAATTTTTAGTTTTAAGTATCTTTACGCTCTCTGAATTTTAAGAAAGTATTTAGGTGAAAAAAGAGCAAAGAAAAAGTTTTAGAATCATAAAAAAATAAGTTTTCGAATAAATTCTTTAAACCTATCTTTTACTTATTTATTTGGTTATTAAGTGAGGTACTAATAATATAAAGAAAATTCCTTTCTCAATAATTCTCAACTATTTTTTGACGTGTAAAAACACACGTTTCGGAGAAAGCATGTGAATGAAAGTTAGCCATTTTCTGTTTAAAACATTTGGAGAGTGTCTTTGAAACGGTTCTGACACCATATATCAACAATAAAAAGGTTCAGTTTATGAAACATGTCCATTGTTAAACAATTAGGGGAAGGTGTTGTACCTCTGACCATATTGGTCCTTTGACTTCCTAGGCTATGGGGCCCTGTAGCAATATTTTATAAAAATTAGTCTATTTAGTATATAGTTATTCCACTGGAGGGCTTTTGTATCCTAATGTGGATTATTCAAGCCAAAGAGGATTCGTGTGAAATATAAAAATCCATTTCCATCATAAAAATGTAACTATTTTGCTCATATGGTTTTGCCTAATAAAATTTTTTGTGTTGCGTTTTTGTTGATAGAACTCATTTGACATAGTAGCTAAACACTTCAGAAAATATTGTGGAACTTTTGAATATCGTAATTCTTATACTTTAACTGTAGCATGCTTTAAAAAAAATTGTATTGCCATGGTGTTGTACTTCTGAACATCATCAGTTGTTGTTCCTCTGACCTGGTCAAAGGTAAAACACTCTTTACTTAATTTATCAACATTTAAACTTCGATGTGTTAATTAATATTTTTGACTTAATACCAAAGGAATTAAAAAATTCAAATGAATTTTAACCTTCTGAGGAATAAGAGCTGAGCTGAAGTGTAAACTTGTTTTCACTGCATCAAATTTAAATTAAAAAAATTTACATGAAAAATTAATTTCTTTATTTTTTTTTTAAAGAATATACATATTACTGTAGTAGATGGTTATAAATATTGCCTCCATGCTTTAAATTTTAAAATTTACCAAATCTATTAAATTCATAATTTAAAAAATATGTATATATGAGTTGGTGAAAATCCTGAGAGTCAGGTGACGAGTTAAAATTATACTCTACATATATAATAAAATTAAAAATATAATAAAATGTCACTTCCATTCTATACATCGTTAATAGATTCTTGGCCATTCTATTCTAAAAAATATTTTTAATCTTTTTCTAGAGGATAAGAATATGAATAGATAAGGTGAATAAAATTAAAGAATTGGAATTTTGTTTACCTAAACTATATCCTGTTCTTAATTATCTTCCCTCTTTGTCAATATATTCCCTGAATTTCAAATGATCTATAAATTGGTCATAGGTGCAACAACCCATGGTCAAAGGTACAACTATATGTTATACCTTTGACAACTGTTTCATTATTTTTTAAAAACGAAGTAAAAAATAATTAAGTTAAAACTAAAAACTTGAAAAATTGTCTTTGATAAAGAAAATACGATGCTGATTGGAAAAAAAATAAGAACATTGAGTTAGTTTTAACATTCAAGTTTAAAAAATGAAAATGTGGGAGGTGGTCAACGGAACAACACCTTCCCCTAACTACAACAACCTTGATCATTTCCATCAGAACATAGTTTCTCTTTATAAACTAACGACTTATTAATAAGTAACTATGTAAATATGTAAAAAAAAAACACTTTTAGCTACTTTTATAAATTATATTATATTTGGTTAACATTTTAACGCATATGGTATATTCCAAGTTTGTAAAATAGTTTTAAATAGGCAATTGGCTTTTTTCATGTTTCTTATTCCCTAAAGAATTCCATCTTGCTTTACGATCAGTACTCCAAAATTGGTGCAATGTTCTCATGTCACATTGATTTCCCGATCGATGCTCAAAATAAAATGTATTTTAATTCCACATTTTCATTGTAATTCAAGATCTGATGCATGCCCATGTCATGCCATTAGCAAATGATGCACAGATTTTCAACATACATTTTGCGTGACACAACAACCTGTGCCACCAAACTATTGCTTCTCTTAATTCTTATATTAACAAAACGACTTCACAGGATGCTGAAAATATTAAACCTAGAAATGGCTTTATGATGAACCATTAAAACGAATAACCCTGCTTTACACTAGAATCTAACTCTTTCGTTTCCACACTATAATCATCCCCACAATTACAGAAGTCCCCGGTGCAGGTGCCTTAACTAAAAAAAAAAAAAAACTACCACATTTCGGAATTGATTAAACCCTTCACCTTGAGATTTGCCAGATGCTTTTGCCTAATTAAATTGGTCCACCCCTTTCGAGGTGTATTTATGAGCTTGAAAATTCAAGTGTGCGCAGGTTTTTTTCACGTTAATGAGCGGACTTTAATTATTGACTTACAAGGGATGGTTTGTGTCTTGGGCACGTGTAATAAATGTCTTCGTCCAAATTCATGACCGGTAGTGGGTCAGGAGAGTTGGGTGTTCATATCAAGGTCAAGGTCCAAATATAAAATACATTATAATATTATATCACCATCTCAGAAGAAAAGGCGATTGTCCAATTTTGCTTTATAAGATCTCGGCCGTTTTAATACTACGGTCGAAACATATAAGTTCTAATCAAAAATAAAGAAGATAAAGAGACAGGAAAAAGAAAACTAAAACAGAAGTTAATAACTTATGTGACATTTGCATGTACCTTGAACACTGCTGCATATACTATTGGAAATTTCTTTGAAAAATTATGGTAAAACATAAAGTGGCTGGCTGCCGTCTGTCAACTGATTATCTATAATTGTAGAGTTAAGTTTCTTTTTATAACATTCTCACTCGCAAATATGATTATGTGTTGAGTTTTTTGCTGTTCGAATAAATTATATTTTAATTGTTCGTTAATAATTCATCATTTTTTTTTATTGTCAGAATTTTATTCTTAGATTACTAGCTCGACTCTTATAGCTGAAAAAATATTATGGTGTACATATAATTTTTTTCGTTACTGTAGAATAACATTTTTAAAGTTGGTGGTTTTTGATGAATTTTGAAAATAACAATTGAATATAAATTCAAGTCTAATTATTTTTTCACCGAAATTTCTAACAGTGCATCCAAGCTGAAGAGTGTTTGTTGTGAAGTGTCGCTAAGGAAATTTTAAAAACCAATCATCCGTGTTAAAATTATTATTATTATTATTATTATTTATTGTATATTTTTAAATAATATTGATGGTTTTAGTCGGTATTGAATATTACATTTTTACACCACATTTAATTTTTCTCCGTATTGCCGCTAATAAAATGTTTTTCTGTAAAATGAAATACAATAATTTGAGAATTAAATCATTTCAAGTAATAGAAAGAATATTAAGAATAATTTACAATCGATTTTGTATAGATCTTCGTGTTTATTTCTACGACTTTATTTTCAACGGCACCAGAACTGTTAGAAATGCAAATTAAACTGCAGTCCAGAGTATTAATTGCATATAGATATTTTAATACCTCAAGTCCTGATTTTGGTTATAAGCAAAGGGAGAAAATTTTTGAAAATTATACTTACAAAAATATTGACAACATACATTAAAATATCTTCTTTTCTTAAGTCGAAGCATATTTCATAAGTTGTTCAATTTGAATGTAAAATAATTTTTAAAAAATATCTTATTTGTAATTATAAAGCAAATAGTTAGGATAAAATTATAAGCCATTGGTGACTGTTATACTAAAACAAAACTAATGGAACTTTACGGAACTTTCAGTTACAATTATTTACGATTATTTTATTTCAAGATAATACGCCTAGTTATTCAGATTTTGGATAATTTAAAATTTCAAACCGATCCCAAATAAACAAAGAAAACCTAACATACTTCAAATACAAGTACTTATACACACTCCACATATCAAGTACCAAAAGCACATCCTGCGACAAAAAAACCCATTTAACTACAAATCCATCTAAAAACCAAAACCCATTCTTTCCTAAATCTCTCTCCAACGGATGTGCCGTCCAATTCCCAACCTTTTTTTCCCTCTAAACAATAATTAGCCACGCAGAAGGGACAGTAACACTAATCGGTCGATCTCTTGTTGGGGTGCACTACCCTTCCCAGCATACATCGGAGCAGGCTTCAACAGTAAGGCACTCAGTCATTACCGTTCCGCGATCCATGCTGTGAGAGTGAAAGTCAGTGGACGCCGATGGGCGCTGCAGATTATAGGGGATGAATGAATGATGAGGAACGATTTGATGTTCTTTTACCAGTTTTTTTTTCAAATTCTTTTGAATAAGGGTTTAATCATTTTGAAATTCTCAAAAATTATGAATGATATTAAAATCTATGATTTTAACTGAGTATTTTGGAATATTTGGAATAAGTTTCCAATCCGTTTGGATTCCATAAAAAGTATGTAAATGTAATTTTCGAACTAATGTTTAAAAGAAAATAGATTGAACAAGTTAAAAAATATATTTGAAATATTCTTGTATCATAAACTATTCAAAGTTTTGACCACGAATATGTGATTAAGGTTAGTCCGATTTAAAGTGAAAATAAGTTAACTACACGATTTTAAGCAATTAGTTAAGACCCCAAAATAATGTAAGATGCATACAGATTTAAGTACGTAGTCCAAATTTACATATTATATCCACTTTGACCAATGCCGTACACTGTTGTTGTTATAATTTTGTTGTTATTATTAAAAATAGTATTATTATTATTGATAATATGATTTGCTTGCCATTTTCACAACTGAAATGAAATTGAATGCTAATTATTTCATTAAGAAGTGATGCTCCAGGTTGCAGTAAAACTTTTCACTAACTTTTTTTCCTTCTATTAACTCGATTTAAAAGCTTTTAAAATTTTTCTTCAAGATGACCAATTTTTCTTCTATGATATTTTACGAAACAAATTCTTTATTTTTTTATTGGCTTATAATATTCTTATGAGAAAAATATTAGACAGTATTTTTTCTTTTTTTCAAATACTCCATAAAAAGGCAGATAACTGAAATTTAAAATTAAGGCGAAATATCATTCCCGAATACGCTTTCTGGCTATCACATAGTATCTGTGATGTCACTAGGGACTATAAACATACTTTAAAAACACCACATTGGAATTAATTTTAGGCAAATTTGAAATATCCGCTTCTGTAAAACCGCCCAACATTATCTCAAAACTTATTATTTCAATAGTAAATTAGATTAAATCAAGTGTAATCAGAAAACAAAAAACATCATGCCGGTTTGTTTATAGTTACTAGTAAGTGTGTTTGTGATTACGTGAAAAAAAAAGCCTTTTTAAAAGGATTATTTAATGATTTAAAGATTTATTTCGCAAAAAAAGTATATATGCATTTGTTATTTTTGACTTTCAACTATAATTTAAATTACTTTGGTAGGTATCTTAGCGATACAGTCAAGTACCTTATTACATCATCAGTTTTTTTTAAAAATTCCCTATGCAGTATCTCCTAATTCCGCTTGAAAGGGTAAAAAACAAGAACCCCCTACAACCGTTCTCCCCAAATGGACTGATGTGGGAGTTGAAGAACAAAAGGGATGGCTGGAGAGACACAAGGGATGTCCATTTCCTACGGACTCCACAAAGAGCGCGTTTCGTGGTCGGGTGGACTCGCCCAAGGCCGACGAACGGACCCAAAGGTTGATGACAGAAAAGAGGTAACTGGGAATGTGGGGAATTTCGTTGTTTGGGGAGAGCAGTTGGTCTGTCTCAATTGGGAGTTAAAATAACTTATTGAATAGTTATTTTATTCTTTTTTTTGGAGAAGAGGGTGCTCAAAATTGCGATGAATATAAAAAAAATACATCTGATAAGAAAATGGTTTTGGTTGTTAAAATGGTGCAGTTACCAAAAATGTCTTAAGACAAAAAGAGAGGTAGGTATTGTAATTAGATATAAAATAGTAATTTTATGTCTAATTACAAGAAATTGTAATTTTTCGCGTACTACCAAATAAAGCAGTAAAATTGTACTCTTTTAGTTAAAAAAAAATTAAAGAAGCACATTTTTCTTAAGTTTAAAAAGTATCATTGATGTTGAATAATTTTCATTAACATTGAATATCACATAGTGTTATATTTTTCTTATTTCTATACCAAAAGGTTATTATAAGAACAAGAGAAGTTGGATAGCAGTTGAATATAATATTGCAATGAGAGCTTAGATTTTATGATGAAAAAATATCTTGGAAATAATGTGGTTTTATATCAAACATTTACGATAAACCAAGACCAGGCACTTTAAATCCTAAATAAAATCCATAATTTTTTTTTAATTCCAACAAAAAATCTAATTTATTAAGAACTGTCTTTAAAGAAAATTCATTCTTAGTAATCAAGTATAAAAATAATAATGCAAAACCAGGTTTATTTAACCAAAGATAAAAAACTAAATACCGAAAGAGTATTTGCATCATATCTTATCTCTCCAAAACTCGCTTTCCGAGTTCTAAAAATCCTGTTTATTGTTGTGTCCATTGCCCCAAAGGTACTTTTTTTCCTTCTGAAAATACAAAATAATAGTAGAAAAAATACATTTCCAAAAGCAAGTCGGAAAAAGGGTTCTCATAACAATAATCAGTTTATGACAGGATAAGATGAGACACTGACCCTAGCCAACTGACTGATTCGAGCTTAGTGACGTCACAGTGAAAGTTGTTGCCACGGGGAGAAAAATGTTTTGGTAGAATGATTTTTCCCTTTTGAATTTTTGTTATATCCCTAAACAAAATTATGAAATCAAAGTTATTTTCTCACTCTTTTTTTATTTTTAAAATTATTCTTTAGACTGAGCATACGAAGATATTCTTAAGTAAATTGTCGATAATTGTCTTGTAAACTAAGTGATTTGTCTTTGAATGTGTACATAGTATTAATAATACAAAGTACAAATTTGTTTCCTAGACGAAAACACAAATACTCTCTAAAGAATGGAATATTTTGCATTGTCTATCATATACTAAAAGCCATTGTATTTAAATATTTATTTTTAATGTATAGTTTTTAATAAATTTTACTTTTTACTTATTTTTAATTGTAATAATAATCTCTTTATTAATATGAGAGTTTACAAAATAATTCGACAAATTAAAACCTTATGAAGAAATAGTGTATTTAGTTTATGTTTGTTTCAACTTCAATGAAATTCAATATTATTTTTAATTTCATTCAAAATACTTATTATTCATCTTTCTGTTATCATTGTAAGTCACCATAAGAACCGATAGGGAATTGAGGTTAAATTAATTAAAAAAAAACATCGTATAAAAATATGTTTATTTAAAAAACAAACTCCTTAAACTGCAACTATTAAACATCTATTGTTATAAAAGATACTTATGTATAACACTGAACGACTTCCAATTAACGATCACTAAACCAATGCACACATTAAAAGGTAGATGTATCCACTGTAAGGAATTTCAAAACCTAAAAAGTTAGATTGAAGCTACATTTTCCTATGCGCGAGACAGATAAGCATACCAAAGTCGAAAAACACTTTTTTTAGAATCAACACCAATATATGAAATCTCCATTTCGAATTTTCGACCCCTTCGAAATACTTTTCCTTTTTATATTATGGTATGGTATGTTCATATATATTTCAGCTTGTGTGCTTGTTCAGAGAACGGGACAGACACAGAAGGAGTTTTTACAAGCACAAAGAAATTCATAACACATAGACAAATAACAACATTTATCGACGGTCACAAACATCCATGCCTGACCGGGATTCGAATCCGACCCCAGCAGCTCCAAAGGCAAGCGTCCTAACGATTGCGCCACCGAGGCGGCACTTTTTATATTATGTAATTGAAAGAAATAATCCCCAAACGTTAGGGAAAATTTCAACTGGCCAGAAGAACGAAAGCAAAAGTAAGAAAAGAAAAGCGAGAGCCATATAGCCATTGGCTACAAAATCCAAGTTCAAACATCTGTTACGTGATTTCGGCAAGCCAGTGGCAATACCCTTTAAACCGTTGGTGGCAAGGTTAGAGGCCTTTTGGATTCTTCCTTTTTCATACACCTTATCTTTCTGCATTTGGTAGAATAAAAAAAAGTACATAAAAAGAAGTCTTAAAACAAAACGTGACTTTGCTTTCATGCATCTTCTGTTGTGGATTAGTATACCTTGATGTGGATGGAAACTGGTTTCCATGCAATGAATGTGGGGTTGTTGGGTTTTGGATGGCTCCAATTATTTAAATTATCTTTTTTTGTTGTTGTTTTGGTCGCCATTTGTTTTGGTTTTTTAAGTGCTTTTCTGAAGTAATGGTTGCGATGTACTTTATTTTATACATAATTTTTTTTTATGTCTATGTAGGCTTAAGATGCAAGAAGAAATTCAAAGAGAGTACCAATGAAATTTGCTATGAAAAAGAAATGGGAAGAATTTTATGTTTTGAAGACAAAATATTCTTTAAGAGAAACTATCTACTAAATTAAAACGACATAGATATTTTTTATTTTTTGGAGACGTTAATATATTTCATAATTCACAAAACATGTTTCAGATTCAGGATTTCAGATTTTTATCAAACTTTGTAAAAAATGCTTCAGTGCTAACAAATACCAAGTAAATTTATACCAATAGTTTAATTCTTTATAATTCAAGAAAATTAAAACCATAAAACTCTAAATTATGCAAAGATTTTAAAATATGCTCCAAGATATTGCCAGAAAATAAAATTTGATTTACAATGTTTTACAAATTTATATATAAAAAAATGCTCTCTTATTAAGAAATATGTTGGTGGAACGTAAATTGAAATTATTCCGTTTTAATATAAACGTTCCTTACGTCCTTAAAAATGATTTCAATCGAAGTAATGCTGAAAAAAAATTTCTAGTTCAGTTAGATAAAAAAAAATTAAATTTTGAAATTTATCAACACTTTTTATAAATAAAAACTCCAAAACCCTTTCTTGATCTGTCTATTTTACTGCACTGTACGTGTACCTACTGTGCTTGCCGAAGAAACATCAACATACCTACTTAATTCGTGTGATAAAGTCGATAAATCAAAAAGAATATACATGATGTTTATTCATTTCGAAATTTTAATGTAATATGTATATAAAAAATTCACCGATGTTAAAATTATTATACCACATTTGGTAAAAACGAGGAAGAGTAGGCTTTAGAGGCTCTGACTGGACCGAACTAACCTTTGGTTTAAATCCCCCATTCCTCCAAAACACAAATTCTTTCAACTAACCAACCAACTTACAATGAAACAATAATACTCTTAATTAAACACTGCTATCCAACTTCAATCAAGTGTGTCTTTCAAGCAGCTCATCCACACCTAGCTCTACTAATCTGGTTTGCACGAGCCATTGGTGCCTTTTGAAAATAGCTGCCAGTAGAGCAAACACAGACACTCTCTAAAGAATGGAAAAATTTAATATTTTGCATAGTCTATGAAGACTAAAAGTCTTTATATTTAAATATTTATTGCTTTAATGTACAGTTTTAAAAGATTTTTTTTTTACTTATTTTCAGATGTAATAATAATGTATTTATAAATTTGGTGAGTGCCCAAAATATTTAGACAAATTAGAACTTTATTAAGAAAAGGGGTATTTAGTTTATGTTTGTTTTTAAAAAAAATTGGGGTTAACTTCAATTAAATTCAATATTATTTTCATATTCATTCAAAATACTTATTATTTATCTTTCTGGGCCTTAACTGGACCAAACTACCCGTTGGTTCAAATCCTCCATTCCTCCAATACACAAATTCTTTCAACTAACCAACCAACTTTCAATGAAGCAATAATACTCTTAATTAAACACTTCTATCCAACTTCAATCCAGTGTGTCTTTCAAGCAGCTCATCCACACCTAGCTCTACTAATCTGGTTTGCGCGAGCCAGTGGAGCCTTTGGAAATAGCAGCCAGTAGAGCAAACACAAATAATCTCTGAAGAATGAAAAATTGACTATTTTGCATAGTCTGTGATAGACTAAAAGTCATTATATTTAAATATTTATTGCTTTAATGTACAGTTTTTAATATATTTTACTTTTTACTTATTTTCAGTTGTAATAACAGTGTATTTATTAATTTGAGAGTGCACAAAATAATTGGACAAATTAGAACTTTATGAAGAAAAATTGTGTTTAGTTTATGTTTGTTTTTTAAAAAATTGGGGTTAACTTCAATGAATTCAATATTATTATCAATTTCATTCAAAAAACATATTATTTAACTTTCTGGGCCCTGACTGGACCAAACTTCCCTTTGGTTCAAATCCTCCATTCCCCCAAAACACAAATCCCTTCAACTAACCAACCAACTTGCAATGAAACAATAATACTCTTAATTAAACACTTCTATCCAACTTCAATCAAGTGTGTCTTTCAAGCAGCTCATCCACACGTAGCTCTACTAATCTGGTTTGCACGAGCCAGTGGAGCCTTTTGGAAATAGCAGCCAGTAGAGCGGCGAGGGAAACCTGCCCACTCTGCTTCTCTTTTTGAAAGTGGAGTGACCTGCTCTCATCATCATCATAGTTGGATAAACTTTCACTTTCGGACGCAGTCAGGTTTTGAGGATATGATGTTGATGATGATGGCTGCTTCCTCTTGTCTTTAGGGTGAATAGTAATTTCGTTGCGTTTATTGGCCTCAGAAAATCACATTTCAAAAATTATTGTTGAGAATGAGAAAAGTTTATAGTAATTAGAAGAGTTTTAAACCATTAAAATATTAAATTAAACAAAAGCATATACGATTATTGAGTATGGATATGTTTGTAACAAACAAAATGTCGATACATTAAGTATGATTGATACAGGAAATATAGTCATCAATATCATCATAGTTGGATAAAATTTCACTTTCGGACGCAGTCAGGTTTTGAGGATATGATGTTGATGATGATGGAGGCTTCCTCTTGTCTTTCGGGTGAATAGCAATTTCGTTGCGTTTATTGGCCTAAGAAAATCACATTTCAAAATTCATTATTGTCATAGAAAAGTGTAATTAATTAAGTAATAATTTTAACAAAAAAAATGCTATTAAATGAATGATATGGTGTCACATTGAGTATAGTTGTGTATGTAATACACAGGATGACGATACATTTGGTATGATTGATATATAAAGTAAAGTTATCAATATGACGATACATTTTGTCTGATTGATATATAAAGTAAAGTTATCAATATGACGATACATTTTGTCTGATTGATATAAAAATTATAGTTCTCAACATCATTATTAGATGGATAAACTTTCACTTTCGGACGCAGTCAGGTTTTGAGGATATGATGTTGATGATGGAGGCTTCCTCTTGTCTTTCGGGTGAATAGTGACTTCGTTGCGTTTATTGGCCTCAGAAAATCACATTTCAAAAATTACTGTTGAGAATTAGAAGAGTTTATAGTAATTAGAAGAGTTTTAAACCATTAAATTATTAAATTAAATAAAAACATATACGATAAAAAAAATCTTACATGATTTTTGTTGTATTGAGTATGTATATTTTTGTAACAAACAAAATGTCGATACATTTGGTATGATTAACATAGGAAATATAGTAATCAATATAATCATAATTGGATAAAATTTCACTTTCGGACGTAGTCAGGTTTTGAGGATATATTATGATGTTGATGAAGATGGAGGCTTCCTCTTGTCTTTCGGGTGAATAATAATTTCGGAGCGTTAATTGGCCTCAGAAAATCACATTTCAAAAATCATTATTGCCATAGAAAAGTTTAAATCGTTAAAATAATAATTTTAACATAGAACATATGCACAGTTTAAAAAAAACTTATCTGATTAATTATATAATGAGCATGGATATGTATATTGTATGCATAACAGATAATGATATACTGAGTGTGATTGATACATTTAGTGTATTTATCTAAATAAGACTCTTTCTAGCACTGCATTTAAGTTAAAATTAAATTTTTTTAATGCAAAATGGTTAAAACGTCGGATAGTTTTAAATATATTTCCTGTGTCATTTGGTTTTGGCCTTAAGCTACTCCAACTAAAAAAAAACTTTAATATGGGTATAGATGACAATGGAAGTAAAACACATTCATTCCGAATTGAAAAAAAAAATACTTTAATAGCGCATAATATAGATCTATTATGAAGCTCTTTTCCTCAATCAGCGATCACTGTGTTTTAACCCCACTACGTTCTAACTTAAATATCCCAAATTCAGTCAGTGAAGTAACGCATCTGAATAAGAAATCGCGACTAACAGTTGAAATTTCTTCCGATCTCTACAGATTGTCAGCAAATTTGAAACAATTACACTCTTAAAACAAAAGAGTGAAATCCACTCCTGTTGGAGAAGTGCATTTCCGACACTGGAAAGGAGTGAATATTAACTCAGACTGAGTTTAAATCACACGTTCGGAGTGATCCTGTTCGAGGTTTAACACACAAAGGATCCACTCCTTTCGGAGAAGTGCATATTCAAGACTGGAGGAATGAAAATTACTCAGATCGAGTTAAATTTGCTCGTTTGTTTTAAGAGTGTACAATTCACGATTAAATGTTTGTTATTGTTTTTTTCCCACGCACACATGATAGCAATTCAAATCCAACATACCACACACACACACTTTTGCTTAAGCCTTTCATTCAATAAACCGAAGATGGTCCGCCTTTCCGCTTGATGGCATTCCATGTGATCTCAACTCTCGTGATCCAGTGGCCATTAAGTCAATTTCAGACTCCATTGCTCTTTTCTCTCTCTCGGGATACTTTGTTGTTTCCTTCCATTGTGTTTCCTACTGGAAACTGCGAGTTCATTCGCTTTTACTGGGATGAATGTTTGTCGACAGGGCTGCACTTTTGGAAGATTCGATGCCATGTGTGTTTCCCGCCTTTATTAAGTAAGGGACGAGATGTATGAGTTTGGTCAATATCTGGCTTTAGTCGTCAGGTTTCATTTCAAATTGAGTAAATTTTTTTAAGGGGATATAGGACACAAAATCTTCAAAAAAAAATCCCAAAATTTATTAATATCTTTAAAAAATAACACAAATATTTTGGAATAATTTAAAATAAAAATTTTATTTATATCTGCAATAGAACGCGCAAGTTTCTTGTGTCATGACATCTGTGTTGGCCAACCACGTTTATAAACTCCAAAGCTGTTTTTCTCCTGTTTCGATGATTTTTTGACATTAAATCTATATAACTCAAAATCTACTGCCCATACAGTGTTTTTCCACACATATTTTTCAAACATATATCTTTAATTTGTCTTTAGGTATTATTTATGAATAATTTTTTTTTCATTTGTTAATTAAAAAAATCGTGAACATGTGAATTTATTTTTAAAAATGTCAATAATTTTTTACAGAAAAACTTTGACAAATAACACAAATGGTAAAGGCAGTTTATTAAGTACATCTTCCTGTTTATAAAAATGCTAAATTTGTGTTTGTCAATAAATATTTTTTTTACTTAAAATGAAATTAATAATTTTTTAAAACCTTTGACTATCTAAAAGTGTTAGTATATTTAGTATACATTTATAGAAAAAAATATAATGATATTTGCAATATTAAAGAAAAAAGTTAAAAGTGTCCCATACCCCCTTAACGTATTTAGAAGTTATGATGGGTTTTATTTCACTTCCATGATGAATGTTATAATGCAAAAAAAAAAAAAAACCTCCATGCTAAAATGTCATAGTTTTTAAAGCAATAATTTTTATGAAATCAACCATTCGTTAATGAAGACAATTTATGAGTTTTTCGACCTTTTTGGTGTGATAATTTTTAAAGCTATTTATGTGTTTGAGTTGCATAGTAACGTTTGACGAATTTATCAAAGGAACCTCCCATGCAAGATTATAGACCTTGCACCTGAAATTTAAAAATAATGCACATTTATTGCATTTTATTAAAAAAATTATATTTTTATAGTCTAAATATTGTGTAAATTTATTATATTTTAAATGTATAATTTTATATTTATTACAATTTTAATTTATTTATATTCATTATACATATTTTAAAATTGTGCATATTATTATATTTCAAATTATTTGTATTTTTAATTTTTTTTAAATATGCATATTTATTACATATCAAAGTTATTTGTATTTTTAATTTTTTAATATGCATATTTATTACATATCAAAATTATTGCATTTGTAATTATTTATTTATGTCTTTTTATTATATTTTAAAAGAATTTGCATTTATAATTCCTTTAAAATATTCTTATTAATAAATACTCTAATAAAAAAAATTAAAAATTATGATTATCTAAATTTACAATAATAAAAATAGAATGATGTGCGAAATATGTATAATTATGACACACGTACAATAATAAAATAAAATTATGTAACATATAAAAATGTATTCACATAAATAAAGCGTTCAGATAAACTGAAAATATTAAAAAATAACTGAGCCACAGACCATTCAAAACTTTTTCTAAACTAAATTTATAAAAAAATTATTCACATAAATAAAGAGTTCATATAAACTAAAAAATAAAAAAATAAAATACTAAGCCACAGACCCATTCAAAACTTTCTGCAAACTAAATTTAAAAAAAAATGTATTCATCTAAATAAAGAGTTCAGATAAACTAAAAAAATAAAATATTAAGCCACAGACCCATTTAAAACTTTTTTCCAAACCAAATTGAAAAAGGAAAAAAAAAAACGTAAGCAGTTCACCAAAATCAGTTCAATTACCGCATCAACAAACTCACAACCTCATCCACTTTGTTCCTCGACGAAGGCAGAAAACAATCACCCGAACGGCAAAAACCTCAGGTTCATCAACACAGTCAAGGTCACCCCGACGAGACCCGCCCACCGAGATTCAAAAACCCCATTTCCCCCCAACCTGGAAAAGAATATTCAAATCCAAACACAACAGGAAAATCAGGCGGCGGTTTTCCAGAAAGAACCTGTAACAAATAACTTGGAAAAAATTCTGGTCAGTTAAAGTATCTGTAAAAACCTAATTATAAAAGCAAAATATTAAAAATTATAAATTTAGAGCTACACAGCTACACGACGAGCTGACACCTGAGTAGGCACCCAAAGCAACTTTGAAGGGCGACATCGCGCACGGCGTGGGGGGCATGTATAGCTAGCACTCCCTCTGCACAGGTGATTATTAAGAATTTTTAGCTACACAAACCGTTTACAGGCAACATTTTTGCCTATGTTCGGGCCCGAACCTGGGACCTTTCCCATGCAAGGTAAGCGCCTTACCAACCGGCTAAACGCTAAAAATCCTTGAAAAAAAATCTAAAAAATATTTGTCAAGATGGTTATAAAGAAAAGATTCAGTTTATAAAAATGGTCCGAATCGTTTTTGCAGATACTGTCGTTTGACAAACTCATTTTAAAAATCTCCAGTAAGAGTAAGTCTAATGACTGGACGCCATAGGAACTGTAAGTTAAAAGCTCATTTTCCATTTACAAAAGTTATATTCTTGTTTGCTGAAGCTAAAAGAAACATATATATTTTAGAGTACAAAGTAGCATAGTATAAGTTCGTAAGTGTTAGTGGCTCACTGCTCAAGTACAGTGTAGTCTCAATTATAGTACATTATAAGATGTAAATTTTGGTGGAATGTCGCTTGGTATCTTTCGGATAAGCGGATTTCAATTGGCGACGAAAACAATCCCGAAACGAGAAAGTGGATACGAAACAACTTGTGTTGGTTTGATTTCATTGCAACAGAAATTGTGTAAGAAAAGGGTTTATAGTATAGCTGTTATTGATACAATGGTTAACATTCTTGAACTCAGTGTTTTCTGAGTTAGAAATGCTACATCTATGAAAGAAGCAGGGCTCAAGCCACCATTTTGTCTTAAAAAAAAAAAACTTTTATAGAAATTAACCCTTTCAGTCCAAGTGCATCATCATGTTTCTGATCATAATTAAAAGAAATAATATGGATGACATATACCGGGATTAATAAAAAACATTTTCTAATAGAAAAAAGTTTGAATAATCGAATGATGTGCTTTTTGATATCATAAATGGCTAGATACGATCAGAAAAAAATTCTAAAATAATGATGCCAATTTGTCATTGGGACTGAAAGGGTTAAAAAACAAACAAGATCTTAATAAATACAAACCTATTTTTTATATATAAATTACATAAATGTTGTTTCAATTATATTTATTTATTATATATTTAAATTTATTGTTGTGAAATTTTTTATTTGTATATAATATTCAACAAACCTCAATTACAAATTTAGAAATCCGATTTATTCGTGACAATACGGTCGAATGAGAAATACACTTTCCTTGGTCCACATTCGATTAGATCAAATCCCCACGTACATTTGGAGCTGTCTTAAAACAGTTAATTAAGTCTAAATAAAAAATACAATTCAAATATGAAATTGTTTTTTTAAAAAAATATCTTTAATATTATTTAATTTTTAATACAGTAAAGCAAAAATATATTGAATTAGTACCATCTTCGTCAAACCAACCGAAAGCGAAAGTTGTGCCGGCAATGACCTTTCCACCGGTCGGACAGGTAACGGTCTGCAGAACGCCACTGGGGGAAGGTCAACAACCAAACGCCACAACCGAGAGATGCGGCCGTTCACTCCTGCGGCAGGCATCCGCTCATCGTTCCGCCAGAGAGCGACGACTCTCTCACTTGATGGGATGAAAGGGGGACTGTACATTCATTTTCTTGGGAGAGAGATATATATTTGAGGTTTTTTTGGCATTTTTCTACATGAATTTCTCTCTTTTATAATTTAGGGAAGTGAAATTTTTTACACAGGCATAAAAATTAATCATTAACTTTCTACTTCAGAATATGTTATTTACAGTTTAAGGGAATTTTGTATTTTCAGAAAGAAGCGACGACTCTTGGTGACATCAAGGGGACTCTATACTCAATATTGATACTTGAGAGCAAACCGAAATGTAACTTACTACCAAATTTTATAACTTTAACATCTTATGATAAATATAGACAGATTAAGGTAGCTTCCGTTTTTTGGTTTAGTGTAAAAAAAAAAGGTTTGAAAATTAATCGATGGAGGGCCATTGTGTGGGACAGAGTCACATGGAGGAGACTTGAAGAGACCGCTTTGGCTTGTAACAAGAAGAAGAAGTAAAAAATAGGTAACGTTTGAAGCATCCATCAATACATGACAAACGTATTTAGGAATTCAAATATTTTGGCAACAAATTAATAAATTATTTTCTGGAAAGCCACTATTAAAAAATCCTCTTCATCAACTTCGTTAAAGGCAATAGCATTGGTTAAATTCCTAGCTACTTTCTTGAGTTCAAAAAATATTTAAAAAATCCTCCGAATAATCTTTAAGGGTAATTCTCTCTCAATCCTCCTCAACATTTTCTTTTAGGGCTATAACATTGGTTAAATTCCTAAAAAAAATTAAAATTATTTTTTTAAAAAAATCCTCCTTATAAAATTTTTAAGTGTAATTCTCTCTCAATTTGTTGACGGTCCCTTGCACTGCTCGAGGATACACGTAATGCCTGTTGTGCATTCTCTCCTTGCCGAGGGAGACGAACCCCACGTGGTCAATGGCCGGCTCTCTCATCCGCCTTCTGGCTCACCGGTTCGGAACCCGAACCACAAACCTGTAAATCCCGAGAACTCCTCCGTGGGAGATGAGCATCTACCTGATGCCCGGCGCCGTATTGTGTTAGTATGCCAGCGCTACAATACACCTACTTTAACACAGACTACAATTAAAATTAATTTTGACTCTTTAATCAATTAATCCTTTCAGTCCCAATGACAATTTGGCATTATCATCAAAGATTTTTTTTCTAGCCATTTATGATATCAAAAAGCACATAATTCGATTCTTCAAACCTTTTTTCTATAAGAAAATATTTTTTATTAATCCCAATATGACAGCCCCATTATTATTATTTTTTTTTAAATTATGATCAGAAACATGGTGATGCCAAATGGCATGACTGGGACTGAAAGGTTTAAACATCGAATTATCTTTGTAGATCAAATTTTTAGTCTTGTTGACGTTAATTTTTTCTGAACAATCCTGTAGAACAAAATAGACATCTCCACTCGTACGAATAGCACATCTACTGTTATGTTACACAATTAAAATTGTATGTCTTTTTTCACTTAAACATTATTTTTAAGGCTTGCAATATTGTATTATAGGCGTTTAAATTTTAAGAAATCTAATGGGACAATAGGTCCCTCACATCGTAGAAAATTCGCATCTATAGTTGGCCGGCTTTATTTTGTGTTAGTAGGCCAACATGCCAGCCAAAATACATTAAAACACACTAGCTGAAATTGGAATTTTGTATCTTTATGCATTTAAACAATGTTATTTTTTTTTTGTTTAAAATTGAGTCTTGTTGTGATCTACGCATCACGTAGTACCACCAACGCCGACATCAGAATTTATCAGGTCTTAGTTAAAAAAAAAATTGTTGAAATAGGTCCCTACTCTTGTGCGGGTAGTTTGAATCTAGCTACCAGGTTTTATTTATGCTAGTATGCTTGCACAATATGCATAAGTTAATTCACAATTTAAAAGGTTGTATTTGAAGCATTCAAAGTATTAATTTTAAAAAATTTAATTTTTGTCTTATGAAAACCCTGATTAATAACTTTTTACATCCTAAAACCTCTCATGGAAGATTCTATCATTACTGTTTAGTGCATTGTTTTGTGTTAGTATAAAAGAGCAATGATTTATCTCGTTTGTTGAATGTTTTGCAATTTATTTTCAAAATTTGCTTATCTTGGTTATTAAAATTTAATTTTTATCAAAAAGAAATCTGAGAAATCTGGGAGATTCACCTAGACATACATGGATTTTTGGTGTTATATGACAGCATAATATATATCACTTCAGAATTAATATTGTATTTCTTGAGAATTCAAGCTATAATTTTTAGCTTTCACACAGCTTTTTTTCTCCAACATTCAATACAAGAGAATGGTGGAGAAAGGAGGGTCACCATAAGTGGGGAGATGCTTCCTATTTATGGGAAATATAAAGGAAACCGCAAAAAATAATGCTACGTATTTTGCAGTAATGTTGATAATTAAAGTTGACCAGTGTGACATCAACAAACCTAGCTCAAAGAGCCTTGTATCGGCAATAGAGAATGCACACGACATTTCCAGCATTACAAGATAGAAAAGTTGACCCCATCTACTACCTACTCAACTAATGAGGCCAGGGGAGCTCTTCGTAATGAAGCGCTACCCCTTATGTTCAGAGTGTTGGCTGTTTTGAAGAAGGTGAAACCTGCACTTGAAACTTATTCGCCATCTAAAAATGTGACATGCGCAAGCAGTTTTCGTCTTCTTCTTTAGAACAGCCGACACTCCGAACAGGACGGATAGAGGGACGTCAAGGTGAACTTTATTGGCTTATAAAATAGTTAATTAGCCCAATTTATCACGAATTCATCACATGAAGAAAATATAATAAGCATGTGTCAGGTCTTGAGTGGCAACAGAAATGCTAATGAAAATGAACTCTTCTCTAGCCCGATTAGTGAACCCATGTCACTTGGGAACAGAGGATCATTTAGAACACCGTTCATAAGGAGTCAAGAATGAAAGCTTTAAGATATATCGTCACCTGAGTTCAATTGGCCTTATAAATTGAGTTGGCCGAGTCTTAGCCCGAATTTCATGAATTCATCACATTATAAGGAAAATATAATGGTTATGTTTCAAGTCTTAAGTCTCAACAGAAATGTTTTTGAAAATGGGCTCTTTCTAGCATGATTGGTGAACCCATGTCACCGGAGCTTAATTGGCCATATAAATTGAGTTGGCCGAGTCTTTGCCCAACTTTCATGAATTCATCACATAAAGAAAATATAATGGGCATATTTCAAGTCAAGTCTCAACAGAAATGTTAATGAAAATTAGCTCTTTCTTTAACCCGATTGGTTAACCCCTGTCACGAGAGAACAGAAGACCAATCAGATAACCATTCCTAAGAAGAGCAAGAATTAAAGCTGGAAAGAAATTTCGACGCCTGAAAAAAAAACCCAATTTAAGATTCATACATCATATTTTTTGCATACATAAAAAAGATTATATCTCTTTTTTATGACCAACATAGCAGAATAATAAGCACTCCGGTTACTTTCACTTAATACCAAAACCTGAAAGTCCACGTTTGTTTCATTCAAAAAAACGTATAATTTCCTCCAGTTTGGTACGTGCACAAGCCCACTGGGGAACAATGATCTCCGGACGAGCTTTTGTGCTTTCTTGCCAGCCATTTGCATGTCCTTGCCCTCTCAGCAATGTGTGAAAAGGGATAAAATCTGCAGCAAGAGCACAATGAAGTGCAGGAGAATACTTTGGTCCGTAACCTGTTCTGTAGCAAGAGAAAAATCTATTTTTTCAAGTCTTCTAAGGATACTTAGGCCAGTTGAGGCATATTACCAGAATTACTAAAAAATTTACTTAAATTTTTTTTATTTTTTTAAGTTTACTGTCTTGAAGATACTTTTGAAGAAGTCATTTTATCAAACGTAGTTGAAAGGGTTTTTAAAAAAATGTGTTATTTAAATTCCTTATATTAAAATTCTTAATCACAATTTCATGCAGGGAAGTAAATGTACACTTTATTCTCCTGACATAGGCTGGATGTATGTTTACAGTATCAGATTGTTAATGCATTTACTTGAAATATTCTTTCAATCAAATATTTCTAAGTTAGAAAATTATACAAGTTTTAAAAAGTTTATCTTGGAGACATATGCAAATTAAAACGAGTTAGAAAAGATTTAAAGTTTATAGAATTAGGAGAGCGGCGAGCATACTCGATATAATGGGGTATATCATATATGGAAGAATCAAAGACGATTGAGGGTTAAATTAATTTATATTTCCCACCTTCTATATAATTGTCAAAATTCCAACAAAAAATATTTTTTGTTTTTACTCAAGAGTTTGCTGGGAACTTTTTCGGTTTAAAAGCGGGGTTGTTGTTTGTTTACTTTATTAAACTAATTATTCATTTTTTGTCAAAGTGAGTCTATGTCAAGTAAAATCTAAGTATTATTAGAGGCATAATATAACAATAAATACAGCAAAAAATATTGTGCACATACCTAATTAAAGCTTATTTTCTACTCTTATTTCCTATTCATTAAGTCTTCAACGATCAGCTTGCGTATTATGTACAGTTTTACTCAAGAGATAAGTCAAATAATTTCACCAAAAAAAATTGGCCTTAAATAAAACTGTTCTCAAGGAAGAGCCACGTTTTCAAATCTCGAGAACACCGAATCTCCTGATGCATAAAATGCAAGCTAATATAATGACATACTAGCACAATACCGGTTATAAACCGATCTGGGAAGATGAACTCAGAAACACACATTCAACAAACTGTGCTGGAAGCAGAAAACAATAGAAGCACATCCGAAGTTTTATTTTTTAAAATAATATAATATAATATAAAGATAGCAAAATGATTTTTTTAAAAATAAAAATAGAAAAAGTCTGAGTTTGAGAGTTAGTTTTCACTGTTTTAAAATTATCGCATTTAAAATGGAAAATATAAATTAGTATAGATACAATTAACGTGTTTATTGTGTAGTAATAAATTTAAACCACTAAATTTTTGTATGATATAAAATTAAGTAAGCAATATGCATGTGCGTGACATTATGCAAAAAAAAAATACTTTAAAGAATGATTAATAATTAAGCTTGCAGAAAAATATGTTAATATTTTTAGTATTCTCATTTTTACCATTCATAAATCAATAATATATTGGTATTTATTCATTATTTTTTTTCGAATTGTAATAAGTTTTTTATAAACATGTAAAATTTTGTTAAGAGCTTAGATAATAAATATCCTTAAGTAGGTATTATTTAAATTTTAATAACATATAAATTTCAATTATTTAAAAGTTGTATAAAAGTTAGTCCATGACATATTTCTTTCTTGAATAAAACTGCGAACAGTAAATTTTATTTCTTGTATCGAGTAATTCCTTTATTTGAATAATTCTACCATAAAACGTTGCAGCAGTCAGCCACACACGCTTGTAAATAACGTCTACGCTAGATGGTACTGATTTACTTACTCCCAGTTATTACCAGACATCTAAATTATAACATAAGTACATCGTAGTATCCTAACTGAAGCAGCCTGGTTTCTCCTTGCGGTACCTTTTGGTAGACACCGGTTGTTTTTAAACATCGCTGTTGAGGGGAATGGGCACGCTGGACAGCGGGTCTCCCAACTCAAGCGCCTCAGTGTTAATCCAATGGCAATAAAACTATTTTATCTGCCACATTTTTCCGGCTGTATTGAATATTTTTACAAACGGTTGTTTTAAACAACAAATGTAGATAACTTACAGGTCTCTATAATCCCACTTTTTCTTAAATTGCTCCAAACACGTTTTGTAAAATTATTTATTGAAAGTTTAAAAAATATTCTAACCAATTCCACAAAGTGGGATTGTCGGGACCTGCAAGTCAGCTGCATTTATCATAAAAAATCCGCTTATAAAAATATTCAATACAGCCGGAAAAACGTGGCAGAGAAAATATACTTTTTTCTCCATTGAATTTACACTGATGCACTTTGCTTTGGAGACACGCTGACCAGCACGCCCATTCTCCTTCAATTATCATATATAGGTTCCTAATCATATTTTAGGGGGATTCCGCAATTGGCTTCGAACTTTTTTAAAGCTTTTTTGATAATTCTGAGGCCACTGAAGTTGTAAGGTCCCGCGGTCCAGCACGTCCATTTCCCCCAATACTACACAGTTTTTCTTGCATTAAAATCCATCTTTTCTTGATTCATTTGATTGCATTATGAAAAAAAAAGTATACAAATCAATAAAAAATTATTACAAAATAATTAAATTTTTTATTGAGTTACATGTTAATCGAAGAGTAAATAAATCAGCATTCGATGTGACCTCTGACTTGTTCGGACACCCTGTTTCCTTTCTCATCGGCGCACCAGCATAGGCCCATGGAGCCGCTGCACTGCTTCTTGGCGTAGGTTCCGTCTTCGTTGCATTTGGGGATCAAGTGGCCAACAATTCCTTTGTGAGCTGCAGATAGTTTGAAATTAAAGAAACAATAAAAATACTACTTTAGGGCTTTAAGGGGGAATGGGCGCACTGGACCGGGGGTCTCCAAACTCAAGTGGGTCAATGTTAATCCAATGAAAAAAAAAACTATTTTCTCCGCCACATTTCTCCGGCTGTATTGAATATTTTTGCAAGCTGTTTTTTTTAATAATGAATGTAGAAAACTTACAGGTCTTTATAATCCAACTTTTTAATATTTCTTCGAATATTTATTGTAAAATGATTTATACAAAATTTAAAAAAAAAATAATTCGAACCAATTTCAGAAAGTGGGATTGTCGGGTCCTGTAAGTCAGCTACATTTATCACATAAAAAAATCCGTTAGTAAAAATATGCAATACAGCGAGAAATGTGGCAGAGAAAATAGGTTTTTCTCCATTGGATTAACACTGGGATACTTTTCTTTGGAGACCAAGCGACATGCTTAATGCCTGTTCCATTGTATGTTTAAATGTCGAATACATTATCCTTGAGTGCTTATTATTTAACTCAGAAAGAAACTAACTTAAAAAAGGAAACTGAAGAATCAAAAAGTTAAATATCATCCTAACTTTTCACAGTTGGTTAAAACAAAGTGTGCCTCCATGGTTTCGCACAATTTTATTAAGATTCTTTTTCAGTGATTAACTTTTGTGCTCTTGTCGTATGTTGTTTTCCTTTCCCTTTCTTGATATGTTCCTGATTACTTACTTACTTACTCCTCGGCACTACAGTCCATGAAGGACCTTGGCCTCCTTTAACACCCAGCGCCACTTTTTCCGGTCCTTGGCTTTGACCCTCCAATTTTTAACTTTAATCTTTCTCAAATCCTCTTCCGCCTCGTCCAGTCATCTCTTCCTAGGACGTCCGGCTCTCCTATTTCCCTCTGGCTTTCCTTTAAAGATTTTCCTTGTTGCTCTTTCATCACCCATTCTCTCAAGATGTCCGAGCCATTGCAGCCTCTTGATTTTTAGTATATCCACAATATCCCTTTCCTTGTATAGCTTTCTCAACTCCAGATTACTTCGAATTCTCCACACCTCTCCTTCTCTGACCGGTCCAAATATTTTTCTAAGAACTTTTCTTTCAAGTGTAATAAGCATCTTTTCCTTCTTCTGAGTAGTAGTCCATGTCTCTGCTGCATATGTGATCACCGGTCTGATTAATGTTTTATAGAGTTTTAGTTTGAGAGCTCTTGATAATAGAGATGATTTAAATAGTTTAAGGAGGGAAAAGTAAGCTCTATTTCCGGCAGCTAGCCTAGCCTTTATCTCTGAGTTTATTTCATTGTTTTCAGTGATAACTGAACCAAGATATTTAACTTCTGTCACCTTTTCAAAACCGAGCTCCTTATTTAAGGTATTCGCTGTTGGTCCATTTCTTTTATTCATTGCTATATATTTTGCTTTGTCCCTGTTAACTGATAAACCTACGTCCTTTGCCTCCCTTTCGAAATCTTAATAACAATCAATAAGGCATTTTTCTGATCTCGACATCAGATCCACATCATCGGCAAAAGCCAAAATTTGCATTGATCTGTTAATTATCGTACCCCCTCGATTAGCGTAAATTTTCCTTATCATGTGCTCTAAGCAAAAGTTAAACAGTGTTGTAAACAACACATCACCCTGCCTTAATCCAGTGTCAATTCCAAAGTTCCTTGAGAACTTTCCCTGCACTTTTACTTTAGCGTCAGTGCTTGAAAGCGTCATCTTAACAAGCCTTATTAGTTTCCCTGGCACTTTAAACACATTCAATATGTGCAATAGTTTTCCTCTATTTATACAATCGTATGCCTGCTTGAAATCGATAAAAAGTTGGTATAGTGAAATGTTCTGCTCAAAGAACTTTTCCAGGACATTTCTAATACTAAAAATTTGGTCAGTAGTAGACCTACCAGATCTGAAACCACATTGATAATCACCTATTGTCTTCTCTGCATAGGGTTGTAATCTATTTGCAATAATTCTTGATAGCACTTTATATGAAGTGCTCAAAAGCGATATCCGACGATAGTTTTCACACACCAGGATATCTCCTTTTTTATGTACAGGACAAATGATTGCACTGTGCCATTCTTTTGGCATTATTTCTTTAATCCAAATGCTTTTCAAAAGGTCCTGCGACATTCCTACTAAGTTTTCCCCTCCATACTTCAGCACCTCTCCTGCAATCAAGTCTTCTCCTGGTGACTTTCCATTTTTTAATTTTTTTATAGCTTGCTTTATTTCCTCTACAGTTGGGGGTTCACAATATTAATCATAATCAACACTATATTCAGTTATTTCAGCATCCACTTTTGCTGTTCCTTCTTTATTTGGTAGTTCTTCAAAATACTCTGCCCATCTTTCAATTATTTTGCCTTCCTCACCAATCATTTCTTTATTTCTGCTTTTACAGAAATTGTTCCTAATTACTGCTGTTTAAATCACTTAGCTTTCTTGATCAAATTACTTACTTCTGTAAGCCTCGTGTAATACTTTGTGGTGCATGAGGAGTAGTTTATGAAAAAATATATAATACTTACACTTGGCAATGGCGTTGTCCAAGTGCACGTGGCATGCGCAAGTCTTGATGGCGTTGGATGGTGCGTTGATGTGGCTCCCGTCCGGTCTCCAGCACATGCAGAAGTTCGAACCCTCGAAGCATTGCAGAGCCTCGTAGTCTCCGTTAGCCGTGCATCGGGGAACAAGTTTCACCTAAATTAAATAAAAAAGACATATGTTATAATAATAAATGAACTCATAATATAATGAACTCATCGAGCTTATTAAATGCAGAAACGGTTATATTTTCTGCTTTTTTGTCAAAAGATTTTGTAATTGGAGGGATATGCTTTTCCATACATTGTAGATTTCTCCAAAAGCCAATACAAATCAAAGAAATTAAGCATGTTGCAAGCTTAAACAATGTAAAACATTTAAATGGAACATTTTGCAATGTTAGATAATGTAAAACAAAGAAATTATTGCTATATATCGACCATCTCGGCCTTAAAGTGTAAAATAATGCTATGAAACTGAGGTGGAGGATACCAAAGTAACTTTTCGGCCAAATTTTATTGGATTTTTGACAAAGAAATAGACCGATTCTTTTTCATTTATACCCGATCTTTGGTATCCAGCCCCTTACACCATCCCCCTTTATTACGGTTTCTCCACAAGATATTCCACCAAATATATCTACGGAGGATTGGTGAAACACACAAAAACAAGGAATAAATATTAAATCTACCAACTGGTTATTGCAAAATAATTAAAAAAGACCCATTGAAGCATACTGTAAAAATATCCATCTAATTTACCATCCCAGTGTTACCGTAAAAGTGCTGTCATGTGCTATGCTGCTAATTTGCATATGGTGTCAAATTATTGTTTGTAACTGTTCGTTTGCTTCACTGAAATTGATTAGATGCGTCCATGTTTATCTGCTTAAACATTGTTGTTGTAAGTTGTTCAAGTGACTCTGTACAAAAAAAAATATATGAATTTGATGTAAAACAAACTTTACAGCCCTGCAGTGTAAAACAATTGTTGGAGCCAAGATTCCTGCCAAGTAATTTTGCCTGTTTGATTTGTGTCGGTCAAGAACAGTTAAACTTTAACCGCATTATATACTGATTTTATATAAAATTAAGTATGATAACTCTGCATATAAACCCTGGCTGAGCTATTAATAAATGTTCTTCTGTTTTATTCCAAAAATGCTTTGCTAGTCATTTTTCTTCTGATATGAAGAGTATACGGAAGAACCACTTGATTTTTTAGGAGTTTTACCTTATGTGTCTGCTTGGCGGACATTGGCGACAGGAAACCGGTTTTTCTTTCGACTCTTCATTTGCGGTACAAACGGTCCACTGATCTCTGCGTGAATCAGGGTTGCCGCGAAAGAAAAACAAAGTGAGTAACCTGTTTCTTTATACAAGTTTAGGCGATTTCTCGCTATCATCCCAGCTAAAAATTTTCTTCAAAAAATCTGCAAAAAAAATCTGCAGAAATTTGCAGGTATTTGGGACTGAAGAAAAATTCTGCAGATTAAATTCTACAGAAAATCTGAAGATTTTTTCTACAAAAAATCTACAGATTATTTTCTTCAGTCCCAAATACCTGCAAATTTCTGCAGATATTTTCTGCAGAAAATTTGAAGATTTTTTCTTCAAAAAATCTTCAGTCCCAAATACCTGCAAATTTCTGCAGATATTTTCTACAGAGAATTTGAAGATTTTTTCTTCAAAAAATCTTCAGTCCCAAATACCTGCAAATTTCTGCAGATATTTTCTACAGAAAATTTGAAGATTTTTTCTTCAAATTTTCTGCAGAAATTTGTAGGCATTTGGGATTGAAGAAAATATTGTAGATTTTTTTTCTTCACAATATCTACAAATTTTTACTTTATTTCGTTTTGGAATTCTTTGAGTCTGAAGAGAAATCTTATTCCCTGGAAAAAAATCTTTTTTAAAATAAATACTTCTTGAAACTAATGAAATTTTTGCTAAAAATGTTTTTGTTGATTCCTGGAATTTTTGGTAATTCCTTGAAACTTTTTTTCTTGAATATCTGATAACAAAATAGATGCAAATAGCTTCTTTTTCTTCGTAAAACTTGCCTGAAAAAAAAACTTTGCCAACCTATCTCATTCAATGGTGCCGACATTTTAAAATAATCTCTTGCATTTAATATCAATGAATATCTATCAACATCTGTCCTAAATAGAAAAGTAAAATCCACAAATTTATAAAAAACTGTTGAATATCCTACCGAAAATTTTCTACCAAATTCTCAATTTACCCTTAAATATTGCATTTTTAACAGCTTAAAACTTTAATTTAAAAATGTACATAAGTACATTTTGAACACTTAGAATAATAATTTTATAATCATAATGAATTTATGTGGCGAATTAGAGTATAAGATTATTAAATTTTAAAAAGTATGACAGGTATAGAAATAATATTAAGTGATAAACACCCTAATTGTAGGTATTTACCCAGGTCGAAGGTAAAAAGATGTTTATAAATACAAAACCCACTGGGCCATTTACCTGAACCTCGTCAACAGTCCTAAATTCTTACATTTTGTGACATTTACACTGCTGAAATAAATGATTTTGTTAAACTTAGAAGAAAATGCGACTTACTGACAGGGAGGTATATATTTTTAGGATAAAATAAACGGCTTTTTTTGTACTTTAATCTTCATTTCATGGTAACAAGTTTAATATTATAGTTTGTTATTTATAACTTTAAAAAATATCTATTTTTGCCAATAAAATAACTCAAAAGTAAAACAAGAGTAGTTGGTAAAAAAAAATTGTCTATTACCCATTATTGCTCTGATTGTGCTCCGAGAGTTTGGGGAACCAATTGACTATTGTGAAGAAACTGCAACTTTAACACAAAATGTCAAATGAGGACAGTTTTATGTACTGCACACCCATTTGCCATTTAAGGTTAAAGTCACACAATAAGATATCCATCAATAACCTTCAAATACAAGGATAAAAAAAATTTAAGTTAAACAATACAAAATACTCATAGTTAAAACTAATTTTAGTCGAACCTCGTTAACGTGAACACGCTTACCACACAAAATTTTGCTTAATATGAACTGAAATCATTTTCACAGACCAAAAAGCTTTAAGCTAATGCCTAAAAATCCCGCTTAACCTGAACAAACGATTCCTCAGAATTTGGCTCCCCCCTCCCGTAATTTCAAATCAGAAATGAAACAAAACGTTAAAAAAATGGCAACTAACATTCTAAAAAATAAATTGCCTTCCAGTTCTGTGAAAATCACAAGATCTTCCATGATTCGTCAATTTTAATTGACAGGTGTAAAATGATCCCATGTACGAAAAGCACAGTCTGTCGAAAGCAGCAGTCTATTTCTTTGTAAACAAAACCTTTTTAATGATATTGACGACAAACCAAGTTCAGATTAAAACGCCATAGGTTCGAGGATTGTGTCACGGATAGGGCAAGCACAAGGTTGACCCAACCTTTAATTCCTTAAGTGAGTGGATAAAGTCAGGTCTGTGTGAGGTTGACAACCCAACCAGGACACGTCACATACACCTAGCACCCCAGAGTCATTGATCTAGTAAGCTGAAATAGGCACATCAGGCCTTGGCTCACTAATGGGCTGTTGTGCCAAGGAGTTGTATAGTTACAGTTACGTAACTTCTGAAATGACCTATAAAAATTGAATTATTAATAGTATATGCTTGTATTATTAGTGCATTACATGTTAAAATGAGAATTTTTTAATGATTTTTTAAAATCATTCACTGTTTCAATGTAAAAAAAAACCTGACAGTTAACATGAAATTTGCTTAACACAAAATTTTGTAGTGGTCCCTTCAAGTTCGTGTTAACGGGGTTCGAATGTTTTTTTTTTAATGAATGCTAAGCTTTGCATCACACATGCAGTGTAATAAGAAAATTTTCTTTAAACCAAAAATGTTGGTAATATTTTTATAACTAAAATAATTCCACTGTCATTGTATAGGTTTCAGTACTGCTTGAGGTTTATGTTAAGCAACTATAAATTCAAATAAAATATAAGTACGTTTCCACAGGAGAAAAACACATTTCTAACTCTTTACTTGATTATTAAAAAAAAAAAAAAACCCTCCATCAGAAAGTAGAAAGTAACTGCTTCATTCAGAGTTTGGCACGCTTTAGCAAACCAATATCCGGTTTGGTAAATATGCCCCTCACCAATATACATTGATTTAATCAATGGTAAAATCCAAATAAGCGTTTTGCTTACACTTTCGAGAAATTATATCTCAAGAATTAAATTATATTTTTTAAGGAATATAAATGTAAACGATTACCACGTAATGCGAGAACAAAAACGTGCTTGACTAAAAATTCATACGCTTACTACGTAAAAAATATGAAATTTATAGTTTTAAAAATAACAAATATAACTTACCTTGTAAATATAATCTTTTTAACATAAATTTTGTAAAATATTTGATATTTTTGTTAATTAAAAAAGCCCTTCTTGGGACGTGCACGTGCAAATTGACCGCCGGCTGAAATTGTAAACAAATGATGAAATGGTTGGTTGGTATACATATATTTTCAGGCTGACCCGCTTATAAACCTTCGTCAAGTAAGACAGACAAAACACACACACACTCACACGCAGAAACACACATACGTGACAGATGCTGCCATCCATTGCGCGCCACCTCGATTCTATGAAAATCGTAGATTCCGCTTCTTATATTTATCCTTTTTTTTTAAATCAAAGCTCTTTTTATGGTAAAAAATAAATGTCCGCAATTCTTTTAAAAATTAACAATAAATTAAAACTGAAAAAAAATTCTAAGTTATATTTTCTTCAAAAGACTGCAGATATTTGAAGATTAGATTTTTAAAACAAAATAAAAGTTTCACTAAATCCGATTTTTGTAAAATTATAAAAAAAAAATGCATAAACATTATTTTCTTCAAAAATCTTAAGATTTTTTAAGTTAAGACTTCAAAGGCAAAATGAAAATTTTATTAATTAATTTTATTAAAAATAAAAAAAAATGCTTAAGTAATATTTTCTTCAAAAATCTGCAGATTTTTGAAGTTTAAGTTTTAAAGAAAAAATAACATAAGTTCCAATATTTCCGATTTTTTTGTAAAAAAATGTTTTATTCTTTGCCCAGGCTAAGGCCAAACCATAGTAATAAAAAAAATCTAGTTTTTTTTTTAAATTTGAAAATTTACAGATATCTGCAGAATGTAAACAATGCTTTTAAGCTGAAAAAGTCTAAGTCCAAAAATCTTCAAAATATCTGAAGAAATGTGCAGTTATTCGAATCTGAAGTTTTATTCTGTAGATTATTTGAAGATTTTTGAAGAAAATCTGAAGATCTTCACTTTTCTGCAGATTTTTTGTAGAAAATTTTTAGCTGGGATTGCCAAAGAGGCCTATTGAGGAAAGCCTTCTACGAAATCAAGTGGTTCTTCCCGTGTACTCTTTATATTAGTTGCATAGTAGCTCTGGCCTCCAACAACAATAACCGAAAAGTGAGCTGTAATTTTACATTATTTTTTTACAGTGCGTGTACTTTCCGTTTATATACTAAATCCATCATACCTTCGTGTTAGACTTGAGCTCCCTTTCTCTGTGTTCTTCGCACTGGGTCTTGGCATGGACAACAGCCAGGCAGCACGACACAGCAACCAGCAAGCAAAAATACTTCATGACGGTGTTTAGCTGAAAACAGTTCACGCAAACAAACTATATTCAAAAAATCAGGGCCGGATTTCTAAATAGGCTAAGTAGGCTGCAGCCTGGAGCAGCAAACTTTACGAACAGTTAAAGAGCGGTATACGGCATAAAAATATTATAAAGATACCAATATTTGTAAGAAAGAAAACAAATAATTGACATTTTTGTGTAAATTGTATAGGTATAAATAGTAAAGTATTAGTAGTAACATGGTAGCTGCGACGGCAATTGCACTCTCTCCCCCTTAGTTGAAAGGCAACAGTTTAAAAATTCACCTATGATTTCGATTTCGATTTGGAGTGCACATAGATGATTCTAATATGTAGAAAGAAAAAAATATTCAAGAAAGCTACATTCTTAAAATGAAAGAATGAAATTCACTCCCATAGGAGAAGTGCATTTTCGGCACTGGAAAGGAGTGAAAATTAACTCCTAAATCGCTCGTAATCACCTTAAATTGCTCCTAATCGCCTTAAAATCTCTCCTTAGTTGTTAATATTGCTGGAGGTTTAACAAAACAAACGAGTGAAATCCACTCCTATAGGGGAAGTGCATTTTCGACACCGAAAGGAGTGAAAATCAACTCAGACTGAGGTAAAATCCCTCGGTTTTTTTTTAAGAGTGCATATCTGGCAGCAAATAGATCGTAGCACACGGGCGGAAAATCTTTAAATCCGGCCCTGCAAACAATGTTACTACAACCACCTTTTCAACGACAACTCGCTTTTAATGAAATAAATGTTCAGTCCCTATAGATGGTCATAAACCTTAATACTATAACATCTTGCTTATAACGGCAATTTTGAACTAACTCCTCGATATTACTAAAAAAAAATATGCGTTCATATAATTCAAAAAGATAATATCCAAAATGCCTTCTTTAGAAACTGTTTTCGCCATTTAAATTTTATTTCATTCACCAAATGATGCAAAAAAGTCACCTTCTGAAGTTTAATTTCTACTTAAAAATTATTGACCGGAGAAGGAGAAGTTCAACCAATACTAATGACACAAAGGGTTAAAAATTTATTTAATAGACGTTATTTTTTAACAATAATTTATAATATAAATATAATGCTCATTTTACATCATTTTCTATTTCAATATTATTTATAACGTTACTCGTTTATACCTTTATAAACTTTGCAGTCTCTTGAATGGCTCTATAACCGAGTATTACAATATTAATTATGCCTCGAAGTTAGAAAGTGATATTTAGAGGATATATTGGTTACTTTGGTCATGAAGATCTTTTAGAAATATAATGCTACCATTGGAATCCCCGAAGAGTATTTTTAAGAGCTCTCAGAAGTTAAAAATCTATTTGAAATAAAATTTGAAGAAATATTAAAGCATTCCACAAGGCAGAAGTTTTTTTTTTATAAATATAGATTGCTCAAGGATTCAAAGCTTCAGGACTAGTAACACCACAGTTTATAGGTTTTCAGGCAGGTAGCAAATGTAGGAAAAAATAATAATTAAGAGTTCATTAATATGATTCAAAATGTGCTTAAGCACACCGTAAATAACTAATTTTTTTATGATGATGGAGAAATTTGACTTTGATTCTGAGCTACTTCATTACTTAGATTATGGTAAAAACTCAGTAAAAAAATACAAGAGTTTATTAATAAAATAACTTACTTCCGAACTGGTCAGGCAGAAACTTCAAATGTAGTAAAAAACAAAACACCCCCTTCTATTTAAATAAAGAATTTTGTACCAGATGGTAAATTCACACACTGTCAATTATTTTATCATACCGTTTTCCACAGCTGTAAGTATACTAATGTGATTAGGGCAAACGAGTCAAAATAACCTTGAATGGAAGCAAAGCGAGATAACTTATACTAATTATAACCTTTTTGTTGTTGCTATAGATATTTCTTTAATGTTGCTTATACATGTATATTAGCAGCCTCGGTGGCTGAATGGTTAGTGTTCTAGCCTTTGGAGCTGCTGGGGTCGGGTTCGACTCC
Source organism: Hylyphantes graminicola (assembly GCA_023701765.1). Classification (NCBI taxonomy): domain Eukaryota; kingdom Metazoa; phylum Arthropoda; class Arachnida; order Araneae; family Linyphiidae; genus Hylyphantes; species Hylyphantes graminicola. Next base: position 61,017,567 of record CM043116.1, on the reverse strand, counting down.
CGGTCAGGCATGGATGTTTGTGTCAGTCAATATATGTTGTTATTTGTCATTCAATATATGTTGTTATGGGTCATTCATTTCTTTGTGACTGTAAAATTTCTTTCTGTGTCTGTCCCACTTGACGAAAGCTTATAAGCGGTTCGCTGAACAAGCACACAAGCTGGAATATATGTATCATACCATACCATACCACATGTATATTAATAATAATTAGATAATAAAGTTAATGAATAATATAAAAGGAATTACATGTTAAAAAAAGCGCGCAAAGATATATCATACTAACATGTAATTTAATTAAGGTAGGCGAATACCCATAATTCTAAATTTTTACTATTACTTTAATCTTTTCCAAATTTGGCATAGTGATTTCAAATATAATGAACAATGCTTTTTGGACAATTTTTTTTATTTAAATATAATTGATTTATTTTAAACGGTGTTTTTCACCTAAAAAAGGGGGTTTGCGCCAACACTTCTAGTATAAAAAGTTTTACATTAATTTACCTGAAATTTTTCACAGATGCTATTTCAATACATATCTGTGCCACGAACTTCTAATATCTGGTGTAAGTATACAAGTTTTTTTTTAAAAAAATGTCCAAGTGTAAGTTAATCGAAAAAAATAATTTTTTTGTGGTTATTTCATAACATTTTTCCTAATAACTTTTTTTCTTGTAATTTGTATGTAACTCTGGAGAGTCATTGCATGTATCAGTTCAAAACGAAGAATTTAACACATAATAAATGTTCATAGGATGAAAATTCAATGTGGTAGACTTGTTGGCGTAAACCTCTTTTTTTTAGTAGAAAAACACCGTTTAAAATAAATAAATTATATTTAAATAAAAACAAAAGCCTAAATAGTATTATTCATTATATTTGAAATCACTATGCCAAATTTGGAAAAGATTAAAGCAATAGTAAAAATTTTAGAATTTTGGGTATTCGCCTACCTTAAGTGCAAAACTCACACACACACACACACACATCTACGAAACCTCTCCCTTTTATCGTAGGATCGTTCCTTTTATCGTAGGGTAAAATAGGGTAAGGTGGGGTAAGTGGGCCACCTTTTTCGCATAATTCGACTGTAGACTCTCAAACCACTGGATGTAATCGGCCTAACAACTTATTTATTTTTGTGGTCCATTCTTTCATATGTTATTACTGTACCCATGGCAACCTTAACACAAATTGGCAAATAATAAATTTTAAAAATATGTTTTTCTTTTTGGTCATCTGAGTGGCCCACTTGTCCCGCAAGGTGGGGATAAGTGGGCCACCCCCCTAATATATTTTTACACGTAACTGGTAGAGATATGGTGGGGCAAGTGGAATAATCTACATGATTTTTTGAGTGTTTGAAATAAAAAAGTAATGATGTATCTTTAATAGTTCCCCCATAGAAACTTTTTCTGTCATGCAAGCTTACTAAACAAAAAAATACGTTAATTTTCCTCTTGTCATTTTTGCATGTAGTGTTAAAAAAAAATTTTAGGTCTACAGATTTTAAATTTTAAACTGGCCTATGTCAATGAATACGATTATGAATAGTGAATATGACTAATCCTATGAATCAGTTAATATGACTTTTTTTAAAGTATATTAAAGAGTTGTGGCAAGTGGGCCACCCCTGACCCACTTACCCCGCTATTGTGGTGGCCCACTCACCCCAAATGCGGGGCCAATCCCCCCCCCAAATTTTCTTTTAACCTTATCAACATCCCAAGTACATGACACTACAAAAAGATAATATGTTTTATACACTTTTAAAATATATGGCATTTTGTTTTGTATCATGAACCATTTGGAAATAAATATAAAAATAGTATGATGGCGTGAATTACGAAAAGATGCAATTTTAAAAAAAATTAACAAAAAGGATTGTACCTTGTTACATACTTAAATGAAAATGATGCCATAATGTTTCCTGCATCTATTGGGATAAATACGTAAAAATATTGTAACAGATTTTCTTGATCTTTTCTTGATAGTTTGATCTTTCATGTCATTTTTTAACTACCGTAGACTGGGGTAAATTTGTGACACTTTTTCAAAGTTTTACGCTGTTTCTTTTTTTATTTTTTAAGTTAGGTTGCTGAAAAAATTATTAATATGTAAAGCATGTCTTCCTCTAACAAAATATAATAAGACAATGACTCTAGGAACAAGAGTATTTTATTAAAAAATATTTTAAACTGTCCCAATCTTACCCCACTAATTGGGGTAAAATTGGGACAGTGCATTATTTCCATTAGAAATAGCAAGAAACATGACTTTGTACCAATATTACCCCACAATATTGTATAAGTGCATTATCTACCTATGAAAAGACGAGGTAAATGAGTGTGTACTAATTGCAACGCATAATATTATATTTAAACAGAGAAGTAATGATACTTGTACACATAGATTGCAAATAATTACTTTTTAATGCTATTAGGCTTTAGATCTTTACTGATCATACAAAAATATTATTTACACACTTCATAAAAGTTAGTTTTTGTCAGCTGAAGCCAAGAGATCACTGTACACTTGAAGCTCTTTAACTTTGAAAATTTCTCTGCTCTGTATTTCTCTCTCTCTCTCTCTCTCTCTCTCTCTCTCTCTCTCTTTGATTTCTCTGGTGGCTGTAGCCCGATCTACGGGTTTGGTATGTTTTTCCTGGGATTTCAGATGTAGTGTATTTTTTGGTATTTTATACTTGGAGGCTGCATTTCGGATCGACAGTGTCTTGTTTCTTATTGCTAGTAAAGCCTCTTGGAAATTTTCTTCAGTGTCATTTCTGTGGGGCCGTGTGCCAAGAGCTCTTTTATAATTTCTAGGCATTTTATTGTCCAATACAATGCTGAAAAAAAAACCAACTATTGTAAAAAAAAAACCCAGTATACAAACTTTAGGGCTGTCCCAAAATTACCCCGTAAAGAGCTGAAAATGTACAGTTTATAGGTTATATAACACAACATACTTCAATAACATTGTTAATTCTATATAAGATAAGTAAGAAGATGTTTGGTATTGTGTATACGTACTTGAAAGTGATCTGTAGTTCACAGTTCTTGAGGCAGAAGAGAAAGTTTCATCAAAACAAGAATTTTGTGAAAAACAATGGCAAGAAATAAAACTTGGCTGTCACAGCGTAGTAGTAAACTGGTTCTGAAAACTGCCGCCATGTAGCGACACGGTACAGGACTAAACAAAGAAGTTTGCAGATTGAACCTACGCAGTGTATCCCTCAGGGAATCCTGCAAACTAAAATTAACCCGTTGTCCCAATGTTACCCACCCAGTCCCAAAGTTACCCCATCCTACGGTACTCAATAAATGAGTATCAATAAATAGTAATAACTCAATAAATAGTAATAAATGAGTAAATTCTCAGCTCAATTTTAATTAGAAATTATTTTAAGAACTTTTTTTCTAAAAAAATTAAAAAAAATTTAAAATTTTGATTTTAAATTTTTTTTAAATAATTTCTAATTAAAATTGAGCTGATAATTTAGGTATAAGTCTTTGTCTGTACATATTTGTACAATATAAAGTCATTTTCTTGGTCATTTTTTCAATTTTGACCTCACAATTTGCCGCGCAAGCCTAATCACAATGTGTTCAAATAGCTTCATATTTAATATCATTTATTTTAGTTTTGGCTAAAGTTTCATAAATTTTAAAACTTGTTTTATAATAAATAAATCTTGTAGAATTACATATAAAAAAATTATACTTATGCATTGAGTAGTTCAAAAATGACCTGAAAGATCAAACTATGTTTTGTAGTATCTTCTTTGCACATTTTTAAGACTCCTGTGACCCCTTAAGAGTTTATACAATAAATATCCCTAAGTATCATTTAAATTTTAACATAATATAAATTTCAGTTAGTTAGAAGTTGACCAAAAGTTAATTCTGCCATATTTCTTTCTTGGATTAAAACTGCGAACAGTAAGTTATATTTCTTGTATAGAGTAATTTCTTTACTTGAATTAAATAATTATACCATAAAACGTTGCAGCAGTCCGTCACACACGCTCTTAAATAACCAACTCGTTTAATTCCACTTTTTAAAATTGCTCCAAATATTTTTATGCAAAAAATATTTATTGCAAGTTAAAAATAATCGAAACCATTTCAAAAAGTGAGATTGTTGGATTGCAAGTCAGCTACATTTATCATATAAAAAAATCTGCTCGTAAAAATATTCAATACAGCCGGAAAAACGTGGCAGAGAAAATATTTTTTTTCTCCATTGGATTAACACTGATGCACTTTGCTTTGGAGACCCGCGGTCCAGCTCGTCCATTCCCTCTCAATACATTCTTAAAACAAAAGAGTAAATTCCACTCCAGTTATAGAAGTGCATTTTTTCGGCACTGGAAATTAGTGAATATTTTCTCAGACTGAGTTAAAATCACTCGTTTGGAGTGATCCTGTCAGAGGTTTAACACAAAGGATCCACTCCAAAAGGAGAAGTGCATTTTCCAGACTGGAGGAGTGAAAATCAATCAGACTGAGTTAAAATCACTCGTTCGTTTTAAGAGTATACTGTGCACAGTTTTTTCTTGCATTAAAATCCACATTTTCCTTATTCATTTGAATGCATTGTGAAAAAGAAAGTAATTTTACACAAATCAATAAAAATGTCACAAAATAATAATTTTTTTTTATTGAGTTACAAGTTTATCGAAGAGTAAAGAAATCAGCATTCGATGTGACCTCTGACTGGTTCGGACACCTTGTTTCCTTTCTCGTCGGAGCACCAGCACCGGCCTATGGAGGCAAAGCACTGCTTCTTGGCGTAGGTCCCGTCTTCGTTGCATTGAGGGATGAAGTTGCCAACTCCTTTAAAAGCTGCAGATAGTTTGAAATTTGGTTGATATACATATATTTTCAGCCCGTTGCTCAGAGAGCCGCTTATAAACCTTCGTCCAGTAAGACAGTCACAACACACACACACTCACACGCACACATATACGAGACAGATGCTGCCATCTATCACGCGCCCCCTCCACAATCTAGAAATGTCCCTGAAGAGGAGGGAAATAGTCTCCAGGAGCCTGTACCCATGGGGAACTGCGCAATGACCGCCCACAGGACTTTCGGACCCAACAGATTTAACGAGCACGTACTCCGTATATACTCGGTGAGTTTTCAGCGACTAGGTTTCAATCGCGGAACCTTCCGATCCATAGATCGCTACACTGACCACAAGGCGCCTCAGAGCCCTAGTTTGAAATTAAAAGAAGCAATAAAAATACTACTTTACGGCTTTAACTGCAAAAGTAATATTTAAAAAAATTGAGCGGCTCAGTGGATGAGAGGTCTAACGTGTCCGCCTAGAAAGTCCAAGATAGTGGGTTCGAGCCCCGTCTGAGTTATTGGATTTTCTGGATGGGAAAATCTTGGGCATGCATGTCATATGATTAAGTGGCATGTAGATGATCCCTGGTGGGCCCATTTAACTTGGGTTCTCCCTGCAAAATTAAACCTTTGCACACTTTAACATCCTCAGAGAGCCCAGATTCATTGTAATATGTGCGTCAAAATTGGTTGGGGCAAAATTGTGAAGTATTTTTCTCCCCAAGCGCGTGTATTGATTACGTAATCCTTTTTCTCCTTCCATTTGTTTGGCTAATGTGCATTTCTTTTCCCACGCTATTGGGGCTTAATGATTTCTTTTCCCACTATATGTTTGTATTTCAGTTTTGATTTGTACCACCGATTAAAGAACACCAAATAGAGGTGCTGTTCTGTTTTATTGTGTGGTGAATTCTTAGTTATATTCCGTTTAATTGGTAGAGAGATTTACCTAGATGGTGCCACAAAAAATGGCTCTCAGTTCTGGAGAATATTCCAAGTTTGCAAAGGCTTGACAGCCAATATTGCAGCCCCATTAGAGAAAAAAAAATATTTTGTAGCTTGTGTTCGTGGTATAGCTATGGGGGTCGAATTGTTTGTTAGTGACTTTTGGAGGAAGAAATTAACAAAGAAGAATGACTTTTTTGGAGGGAAGAAATTTATAATAGGAAAAATCTACGGTACGATGAGTAATCTGTGACTTTCGCTGTAAAAACTCTATTTTTTTTCTGTGGAAAAACTATCTCTCTACTGCTCTTACCATTGCATCATTGTTACTGATCATTATTTAGGTTCTCTAGCACCTTGAAAAATATCAGTTCTCAATGCAATGCTGCAACTTGCAACAAAACTGCCCTAATTACTATTGTATCCAATTTGATACAAACTTCATTTATGCATTATTACACTATCGTCATTTAAGTCTTAATGTACTTTCAGAATCTTTTACATGATAACATATTTCGCACCACACGCACATAGTAGTCACAATTTATAGATGCAAGCTAAGGTTTTGAAAAATAAACGTTTATAATTTTTATAAAATACGTCCTAGTACACTTACATTAAAAACGGAAACAAAAGAATCAAAAAGTTAAATATCATCTTATTATTTTGCAGTTAGTTAAAAATTAATTGAATGAATTCATTGTTTTTTACAATTTTATTAAGACTCTTTTTCGTTTATTAACTATTGTGCTCTTGTCTGTATGTTGTTTTCATTCCCCTTTCTTGATATGTGCCTGATTACTGCTGTTTAAATCATTTAGCTTTCTTGATCAAATTACTTACATCTGTGCCCAGGGTCTGTTCTAGGAAAACTCAGACTATATTCACAACCTATTTTGGGGGCCCCTTTACGTTGTGTATGATTTCCAATAACAATGGTGCTATATGACCAATGAATCAAATTTTTGATACAATATGGTTGGCTTGCTTATACACAATGATCAAAATAATCACGTTTGGTCACTTACTCAGTCAAAGTCGAGCAAAAAACAAAGTGGAGTATCAGATTTTTTTTTAATTTACTGATATTTTGGGGATTTACAGCATCTCGCATAATAGAACCTGAAATTTAAGGGTCCTTAAAAGTTGGGGGCCCTAGGCCACAGCCTAAGGGCCTAATGGAAGAACAAGCCCTGTCTGTGCCTGTGATCCTTTGTGGTACACGAAGAGTGGTTTTTGTTTTAAATAAAAATATATAATTCTTACACCTGGCTTTGTCCAATTTCACGTGGCATGCGCAAGTCTTGATGGCGTCGGATGGGTCGTTGATGTGGCTCCCGTCCGGTCTCCAGCACATGCAGGAGTTCGAACCTTCGAAGCATTGCAGAGCCTCGTAGTCTCCGTTGGCCGCGCATCGGGGAACAAGTTTCACCTAAGTTAAATAAAAAATACATCGGTTATTGTTATAAAACTGAACTCATCGGGCTTATGGAATGCAAAAATGGTTATATTTTCTGCTTTTCTGTCAAAAGGGTTTTTTTTTTAATTGGAGGGTTGCGCTTTTCCACATTTTGTAGATATGTAGCTTCAAAATCCCATATAAATCAAAGAAATTAAGCATGTTGCAAGCTTAAACAATTTTAAAAAATTAAATGGAATATGTTGCAATGTTAGATAGTTTAAAACAAAGATATTGTTGCTGTATATCGACCATCTCGGCCTTAAAGTGTAAAATAAAATTTTGAAATTGAAGTGGAGGATACAAATGTAACTTTTCGGTCCAATTTTATTGGATTTTTGACAAAGAAATACACTGATATTTTTTCATGTATACCAGATCTTAGGTATCCAGCAGCCTCCCCCTTTATTAGGGTTTCTCCACTAGATATTTCACCAAATACATATGCGGATGAATGGCGAAACATACAAAAACAAGGAATATATATCTTAAATCTATCAACTGGTTATTGCAAAAGGATTTAAAGAGACCCAATGAAAGCATACTGTAAAAATATCCATCTAATTTACCATCCCAGTGTGAGCGTTAAATTAATTTCATTACACTCTTAAAACAAACACTCCTAATTTAACTCAGTCTGAGTGGATTTCACTCCTCCAGACTGGAAAATGCACTTCTCCTTTTGGAGTGGGTCCTTTGTGTGTTAAACCTCCGACAGGATCACTCCAAACGAGTGATTTTAACTCAGTCTGAGTAAATATGCATGCCTTTACGGTGTCGAAAATGCACTTCTCCAAATGGAGTGGATTTCACTCTTTTGTTTTAAGAGTGTACCCTATGCTGTTAATTTACACATGGTGATAAATTATGGTTTGTAACAGTTCGGTTGCTTCACTGTCATTGATTAGATACGCCCATGTTCTCTGTTTAAACGTTATTGTTGTAAGTTGTCCAAGTGACTCTGTACGAAAAAATCCCATTAATTTACTGAAAAACAAACTTTACAGCAAATTCTATAAATTTGCTGTTCAACAAACTTTACAGCAAATCCCATGAATTTGCTGTTCAACAAACTTTACAGTAAATTCCATGAATTTGCTGTAAATTAAACTTTAAAGTAAATCCCCTGAATTTTTATGTAAAACACTTTACTGCAAATCCATCCCATGAATTTACTGTAAAACAAACTTTACAGCAAATCCCATGAATTTGTTGTAAAACAAACTTGCGGCTCTGCAGTGTAAGACAATAGCCGGTAAGACAATAGCCCAAAACGAGCTGTAATTTTACCTAATTTTTTTTACAGTGTGTGTACTTTCCATTTATTAACTAAAACCATCATACCTTCGCGTTAGACTTAAGCTCCCTTTCCCTGTGTTCTTCGCACTGGGTCTTGGCATGGACAACAGCCAGGCAGCACGACACAGCGACCAGCACGCAAAAAGACTTCATGACGGTGTTTAGCTGCAAACAGTTCACACAAGCAATTTACAGTCAAATAATGTTGGGGAGGTAGGGGTATAGGTACGAATATATATATATTCTTGATCAGAGACCCGCTTATGAAGCCTTCTTCAAGTAAAGAAGTCACAGAATGAATGTTTACTGTCACAGAGAAGGGAATATACACCCAGGGGAAGGCGGGAAACGGACCCGCACCCGTTACAGCACTGCTGGCGCAATGGTCCAAACCACATGGCCATCCGGACCCCGAATAGTGTTATTACAACCACCTTTTCAGCGTCCAATAATTTTTAATGAAACAAATGTTCAGTCCCTTGTAATGGTCATAAACCTTAACGTAGTAATATCTTGCTTACAACGGTAATTTTTAACTAACTCCTCGGTTATTACTTTTTAAAAAAATGTGTTCATGTAATCCAAAATGATAATATCCAAAATGCTGTCTTAAAAACTTTTTTCGCTTTTAAAATTTTATTACACTCGACAAATGATGGGAAAAGTCACAATCTATAATTTAATTTCTACTTAAGTTGGCCCTGGACACAAAATCTTTAAAAAAAATAACACAATTATTTTTGAATAATTTGAAATAAAATTTTTATTTATATCTGCAGTAGAACGTGAATATTTACTTTATTGTTGAATCCACGTAGTACTGCACATTTTGCCGCCCCGGTGGCTCAATCGTTAGTATTCTGGCCTTTGGAGCCGCTGGGGTCGGGTTCGAATCCCGGTCAGGCATAGATGTTTGTGACCGTCAATAAATGTTGTTATTTGTCTATGTGTTATTCATTTCTTTGTGACTGTAAAAATTCTTTCTGTGTCTGTCCCACTTGACGAAAGCTTATAAGCGGTTCTCTGAACAAGCAAACAAGCTGGGATATATATGTATCATACCATACCATACCATACCATACTTTAGTCTCTTAAAGAAAATATATATCGGAAATGTATTTCTCAGATGTAAAAAATTTTGTTCAAGTCGTATTTATGACATACGCGGCGAGAAAACACATAAATGAAGTAATAAAAGTATTTTATTGGTACTAAACATTTCGGTAGTACTGAAATATGGAAACACATATGACTGCGTTTTTCGTGTAATTAGTAGTTTTCGTGTAATAAGTATATTTATGACGTTACTCGTTTATACCTTTATAGACTTTGCAGTCTCTTGACTGGCTCTATAACCGAGTATTACAATATTAATTATGCCTTTAAGTTAAGAATTAATTTTTAGAGAATACACTCTAAAAAATGAATGCTCAAAAACGACGAAATTTTCCTTAATTTCGACGATTCGTTTACTGGCAAATGTTCCGAGTTTTTGTTTCCTCAAAGTGAGGAAATTTGAATCGTCATTTTTATGAGGATTTCAATGTCGTCTGATCTAAAAAAATACTTCGTCATTTTTGAGCATGTGAGTACAACAATGAGATTCAGTTTCCTCAAAATCAAGATACAGAATCGTCATATCACGATCGTAAAAGTGAGGATTCGCGTTTACTCAGAAGCAACGTGATAGTTTGATGAAACAATCCTCAAAATTAACGATATGAGGCTTGAGGATTCATGAATCGTAAAAAATGAAAGTGCTATTTCTGAGAGTGTATTTTGGTAGCTTTGGTTATGAAGATCGTTAAGAAATTAAATGCTACCATAGAAAACCTCGAAGAATACTTTTAAGAGCTCTCAGAAGTTAAAAATATATTTTTAATAAAATTTGAAAAAATGCTCAAAACAATTAACAAAACAGAAGTATTTTTTTTAATAAATATAGATTACTCATAGTTGTTCCTGTATATTAGGCATTTAGGCAATTTCGATATAATTCATGTATTTACAGCAGATTTTGTTATAACTATAGGATGTAAGATTTCCTTATATTTTACTAATAGTTTATGTTTCATTCAAATAATCGTAAAATGCATTTAAACATTACGTCAAAGATTAAATGCTTTCAATATAGAAGAGACATACTTAAGGTAGGCGAATACCCAAAATTTTCCAAAATTCTAAAATTTTTACTATTGCTTTAATCTTTTCCAAATTTGGCATAGTGATTTCAAATATAATGAATAATACTATTTAGGCTTTTGTTTTTATTTAAATATAATTTATTTATTTTAAACGATGTTTTTCTACTAAAAAAAGAGGTTTACGCCAACAAGTCTACCACATTGAATTTTCATCCTATGGACATTTATTATGTGTTAGGTTCTTCGTTTTGAACTGATGCGTGCAATGACCCTCTAGAGTTATATACAAATTACAAGAAAAAAGTTATTAAGAAAAATGTTATAAATTAACCACAAAAAAAAAAGGATTTTTTTCGATTAACTTACATTTGGACATTTTTTTTTAAAAAAAACTTGTATACTTACACCCGATGTTAGAGGTTCATGGCACAGATATATATTGAAATAGCATCTGTGTAAAATTTCAGGTAAATTAATGTAAAACTTTTTATGCTAGAAGTGTTGGCGTAAGTCTCTTTTTTTAGTTGAAAAACACCATTTAAAATAAATCAATTATATTTAAATAAAAAAAATTGCCAAAAAAGCATTGTTCATTATATTTGAAATCACTGTGCCAAATTTGGAAAAGATTAAAGTAATAGTAAACATTTTAGAATTTTGGGTATTCGCCTACCTTAAGGTAAAAAAAATATACATGTTTAATATAAAAAATAAGAAATTGATAATTTAACTTACTATATTCGTAACGCAAAGACAATTATGCTTCTTTTCTTATTAATTTTTTACTGCATTTACGTCTTTAGAACATATCTGTTTTAAATGGAGTTCCAATAACAGTTATTAAATAAAAAAATCATTTTAAAGGGTTGCAGACGTAGTAATGTTACTTCTGTTTATGCAAGTCATCTTTACGTAAAATGTTATTCTAAAGCAGTTATTTTTTGTAGACAAAACAAATTATAAGTGAAATCAAAATTAATGATATGAGGCTTGAGGATTCATGAATCGTAAAAAATGAAAGTGTTATTTCTGAGAGTTTATATTAGTAACTTTGGTCATGAAGATCGTTTAGAAATTAAATGCTACCATAGAAAACCTCGAAGAATACTTTTAAGAGCTCTCAGAAGTTAAAAATATATTTTTAATAAAATTTGAAAAAATGCTCAAAACATTTAACAAAGCAGAAGTATTTTTTTTATAAATGTAGATTACTCAATAATTCAATGCTTCAGGAGCAATACCACAGTTTAAAGGCGTTCAGGCCGGTAGCAAATGTAGGAAAAATTAATGATTAAGAATTTAGCAATATGATTCTAAGATGTGCTTAAGCACACCGTAAATAACTAATTTTTTTTATGTTGATGGAATACCCAAAATTTACCAAAATTCTAAATTTTTTACTATTGCTTAAAAATTGCTAAAAAATTCCCAAATAAATTAAATATCCTCTTAATACCCCCTCCCATAATAAAACTCTTAATAATCTTTGATTATCAGACATTATAAATTTTTTATCAACAAAAAAAAATAATATTATTATAAAAATTACCAAAACAGAAAAATATTCAAATCTTTCATTAGGAATTAAACTAATAATATAAGTAAAAATAACTATAACTCCTCTATATGACTTAGATTCTGAGCTACTTCACAACTATGATTATGGTAAAAATTCAGTAAAAATGCAAGAATTTAAAATAGTTTACTACTTCCGAACAGATCAGGTAGCTACTTCAAATGCAGTAAAAAACAAAACACCCACTCCCATTTAAGTAAAGCATTTTGTACCAGGCGGTAAATTCACACACTGTTAATTATTTTATCATACCGTGTTCCACAACCGTAAGTATATTCCCGTGATTTGGGCCAAAAGAGTCGAAATAATCTTGAATAGAAGCAAAGCGAGATAACTTATACTAATTATAATTTTATTTTGTTGCTATAGATATTTCTTTAATGGCGCTTATGGTATGGCATGGTATGGTATGATATGGTTGGTACATATGTATATTACAGCTTGTGTGCTCGTCCAGAGAACCGCTTAAAAGCTTTCTTCAAGTGGGACAGACACATAAAGAGATTTTACAAGCACAAGAGACACCCAAAGAAAGGACAACACAAACACAGAGACAAATAACAACATTGATTGTCAGTCACTAACATCCATGTCTGACCGGGATTCGAACACGACCCCAGCAGCTCCAAAGGATAGCACCCTAACGATTGCGCCACCGGGGCGGCTATGATGCTTATACATGGATATAAATAATAAATAATAAAGTAAATAAATAATGTACACTGTCAAAAAAAACCTGAATTTTACGGGCATATTTCTGTGATTATATTCGGGAATTTACGGAAAGATTGCGTTTCTTTAACAAACAGACGGTTTGTCTGAAATAAACAGCTTGTTTCCGTTTTCCTTAAACGCTCGACAAGCAAAAACGGAAAAACACCGTATTTCTGCTTGCAGAATTTCACTTAAGACACGTATGAACGTAATTTCTCCGTATAACCTCGCACCCAACAGCTTTTAGCCTCGACACAGCCACCGGCCGACTCAGCCACCATGTTTTTTGTTTGTTTGTTTTGACCACATCTGAAGCAAGAAAGATAAATATACAGGTATGTTCATTTCTTTTAATAAAATAAGATTTTATTTAAAGATTATATTTTCTATATTTCTATTCTACGAGGCGTGTTTTTTAAGTAAGTACCGTTTTGCCACACAGAGGGCGCGGCGCTACGATCGGCATTCTGCGCATGCGCACTGTGTACCTACATCTCTTGTCTACTCACTGACGATATTGCAATCCGATTTGTCACTGTTTTACGTTTTCTGCTGAGTGTTTAAAATGTCTCCGATAACCGTGAGTCCCGCCGACCGTGAAGTACGGTCTGTTATAAGATTTCTTAGTGCTAAAGGCCTAAAATCAATCGATATTCATCGTGAGATCTGTGCAGTTTACGGACAAGACATTATGAGTGATGGAATGGTAAGAAAGTGAGTGAGATCATTTAAAAAGAAGGCCGCACGAATGTTCATGATGAACAACGGAGTGGGCGTCCTTCTGTCGTTAATGAAATTTTGGTGCAGCAAGTGGACAATAAGGTGAGAGAAAACAGACGCTTTACCATTCCATCACTCATAATGTCTTGTCCGTAAACTGCACAGATCTCACGATGAATATCGATTGATTTTAGGCCTTTAGCACTAAGAAATCTTATAACAGACCGTACTTCACGGTCGGCGGGACTCACGGTTATCGGAGACATTTTAAACACTCAGCAGAAAACGTAAAACAGTGACAAATCGGATTGCAATATCGTCAGTGAGTAGACAAGAGATGTAGGTACACAGTGCGCATGCGCAGAATGCCGATCGTAGCGCCGCGCCCTCTGTGTGGCAAAACGGTACTTACTTAAAAAACACGCCTCGTATATATAGAATCCAGTTCTTGACTCTTTCTTATTTGTTTCTGTAATCTGTATAGACCTATAATTGACCGTGGGTGATTCCTGAAATTAATAATTCCGTTTGTTTACAAACACGCTTAACTAAGTAAATTTAATTTAAATGTTTGAAAAAGCAGTCAAATATATGAAATAAAAACTGTTCACCAGCAAACAAGTGCACATGAATAAAAAAAATAATGAAATGATTTGAAATTAATACATTTAAATTCGATTGAAAAGCAATAGCCCTCGTGTAGATCTAGTACGACGATAATTCAAAACCTAACCAAACCTCGATTGAAAAGAACGGTGACGCTATCGCTATCAGCACAGCATGGTTTATTTTAAAAACTATGCAAGTATACATAACGTAAACTTTCTCATTAATAAATAGTACTCTTTTGTTGATTTTAATGAATCAATTAGTGATTACGGATGTATGCAGATCACATGCTTTGATTCGATTCAGAAGTTACATACACTCTTGAAACAAACGAGCGAATTTAGCTCAATCTGAGTAATTTTCACTCATCCAGTCTGGAAAATGCACTTCTCCTAAAGGAGTGGATCCTTTGTGGGTTAAACCTCCAACAGGATCACTCCAAACGAGTGATTTTAACTCAGCTGAGTTAATATTCACTCATTTTCAGTGTCGAAAATGCACTTCTCCAACTGGAGTGGATTTCACTCTTTTGTTTTAAGAGTGCACACTATTGTCAATGCTCTTTGTTTTGAAAAGTCTGCACTAAGAAAAACGCAATTTCCAATTAAATGCAAATTTTCTAACTAATTCAAAATTTAGGAATTGCAAGTGTCCGCAGAACGCTATTTTAGTGTTTATTTAGATATGGCTGCTAAGTGACATCTCATTTTCGGCGCACCGTCTAAACTACATGTCGGTGATATATTCAAAAGCAATAGTTATTAGCTTTTACTAGAATACTAATTATAGATTGTATTTTATTACTAAATACTATTAAATGACATTAAAATTATTATTTTATACTAAATACTATTATAAAATTGTATTTTTAATGTTAATATACAAGAATTCAAGAACACTTCTGTTTAGTTTCTACCCCCCCCCCCCCCCATTAAAAATATTTTCAGTGTTTCGATTCTCAAAACTGTATTGTGAGATATGGATAAATCAATTAATTACACTAACTAGGTACTCTAAGATGCATGCCTTGTCTGCCCCCTTCCCCCTCTTCACAAAATAAGATAATCCATTTTAACTCTGATATTAAATTATTACGGTGCAGATACTATGGAAAACTTGCTCGAAAAAAAAAAGCCTAAAATTGACAAATTGTATAATTTCAGAAGGCTTAAGAAGATTTTTTCTGGTTAACGCCTGATTACCACTTGCTTCTTTACATTAGATCTATTCATTTAAAATTGGATTAATATATATATTATTTTTTTAGGTGCTTGTTTATCATAAATCTCGAAAGAGGGTCGAAAGTTCAGAAAAAGAAGAAAACTAAATCTGTAGTTCCTGCACCGTTTTAAAATTAGTTTAGGATTTGAAAAACTACAACAGTCTTTTTCAATTATGAAAGAAAATAAAACATGATTATATTCTGTAATTCTTTTGTTATTCATATCTTGTTAAATTGTATCATTGGTGTATACTGGAGGGGATAATAACTCTCGTCCCCATATACTAAAAACGTTTGTTGTTTTTTTACAATCAGAGTATACAAATTCATGTATGTATAGACAGTAATGCAGACACTTAAAAATTTATTGTTTTTGACTACAAGGGTTACTGTCTTAAAGAGTCTCTTTGTTAAGAAGTGTTCAACCCCTAAGAGACCCTACTCACTATCCTCTACCCTTGCCGCCTCGGTGGCTGAATGGTTAGTGTACTGGCCTTTGGAGCTGCTGAGGTCGGGTTAGAATCCCGGTCAGGCATGGATATTTGTACTTTTCAATAAATGTTGTTATTTGTCTATGTGTTTGTGTCGTCCTTTATTTGTGTGTCTCCTGTGACTGTCCCTTCTGGCGAGCGGGGTAATGGGCTACATAGCCTACGCCCTTCCCTTCTAGAGGGTGCATTTGCATTCCATCCCCTACCCATGATTTTGCCCTGGATATGCTAACTGTATGCTAACTGTAAAGTACAATACCATTTAGCCACAGAACAATACTAAATATATACATTATAAAAAATATGACAGAAAAATTATTAACACTTTTCTGCCATATTAAAATTGTTTTAAATATAAGAAGAGAGGTAATTTTTAAATTTCAAAAATGTGAACAATGTCCTTTTTATTCAGATTATATACCAAATATGGTTAAAAAATATTAAAGGATTAGATTGTATTAGTTTTGAATAGATTTAAGGTTAAAGTATGAAGATATTATTTGCTTACGTTTTATATAACCTTGTTTAATTTCCCTGTTTCTCCTGTTAAATTTCCCTATGCTAATATTTATAACACCATATATAAATGGATATATTTAGAATGATTAATGGTTAAATAGTATATAGAAGCAAAATTGACAAGAAAAAAGCAAAAATGTCCCGAAATTAACTAGAAAATATACTATGTAAGTTTTCTAAATTTAGAGAGAAATGCAAATTAGAAATTCATGAAATTAACAAAGAAACAACTAAATAAAAATTCCTGAAATTAACGGAAAATTTCTAAAACGGTAAATCCAGAAATTAACGGAGAAATTCCAAAATGGAAGATCCTGAAATTAACGAAGAAATTCCGAAATGGAAGATCATGAAATTAACGGAAAAATTCCAAAATGGAAGTTTCTGAAAATAGCGGAAAAATTCCAAAACGGAAGATTCTGAAATTAACGGAAAAATCCCGGCAACTTGCTGCCAGTAGTTTTTCCGTTAATTCAAGGAATTTTTTTTAACAGTGTGCAATGAAACAAGTTTAAAAAAAGCGCGCAACAAGATATTGACATGTAATTTAATTAAGTGCAAAACTCATATACGAAACATCTCCTTTTTAAAATAACTAACGTGATTCTTTGTCTAATTCTACAAAGTATCTATCTCTATCTCTCTCAGTATTATTTATTTCCAAACAGAATTTTCATTAAAAGTATTAATATACGGATACCTAAACATCATATTTTTTTTTTTCAAAAATAATGTTACAGTCACGGTAACCCTTCGTTATATCACGCTTCCAGGGGCACAAGAAAAAAATGCATCCGAATGCGTGATATAGCAAACAACATGATAAATCTTACACTTTTGTAGCTACCACACTCTCAGATATAACACTTTCATTTTCGACGATTCATGAATCCCCAAGCCTCATTTCGTTAATTTTGAGGATTGTTTCGTCAAACTATCGTGTGACTTTTGAGTAAACGCGAATATTCACTTTTACGATCGTTACTTGACGATTCTGTATCTTGATTTTGAGGAAACAGAATCTCATTGTTGTACTCACATGCTCAAAAATGACGAAATATTTCTTTAGATTAGACGACATTCAAATCCTCATAAAAATGACGATTCAAATTTCCTCACTTTGAGGAAACGAAAACTCGGAGCATTTGCCAGTAATGAAATCGTCAAATTTAAAGAAAATTTCGTCGTTTTTGAGCATTTATTTTTTAGAGTGCGACACTTTAAAAGTGTTCGAGAAGTAACACATTGACAGGTGAAATACAATTTTTTTTCATAAAATTAAATTTTGGTAAACAAACCCCCCCCCCCCCCAACAGAATGAAATATTTAGAAATTTTCCGATGACTGTCCCATAATTTTTTAGGTTGTATAAAATCTATTATCAGTTATTTTAAGCAGAATTTTTGTAAACACTCTTTATAATGCTAGAAATAGTTGACGCTAAGTCATACGTCCGTACACTGTTAAAAAAAACCCTGAATTTTACGTGCATATTTCTGTGATTATTTTCGGGAATTTACGGAAAGATTGCGTTTCTTCAACAAACAGACGGTTTGTCTGAAATAAACAGCTTGTTTCCGTTTTCCTTAAACGCTTGATAAGCGAAAACGGAAAAGCACCGTATTTCTGCGTGCAGAATTTCACTTAAGGCCCGTATTAACGTAATTTCTCCATATAACCTCGTACCCAACAGCTTTTAGCCTCGACACATCAGCCGACCGACTCAGCCACCATATTTTTTGTTTGTTTGTTTTGATCACATCTGAAGCAAGAAAGATGGGCTGTAGGGAGCCTAGTGGTCAAGGGATCTCAGCTTGAGATCGGAAGGTTGAGAGTTCGAGACCCGGTCGCCACTGAAGACCTACCGAGTATATGCGGAGTACGTGCTCGTAAAATCTGTTGGGTCCGAAAGTCCTGTGGTCGGTCATTGCGCAGTTTACCATGGGTACAGGTTCCTGGAGAAAATTTCCCTCCCCTTCAGGGACATGTCTAAATTGTGGAGGTGGCGCGTGATAGATGGCAGCATCTGTCACGTATATGTGTGCATGTGTGTGTGAGTGTGTGTGTGTTGTGACTGTCTTACTTGACGAAGGTTTATAAGCGGCTCTCTGAGCAAGCACACAAGCCTGAAAATATATGTATATCAAGCAAGAAAGATAAATAGACAGGTATGTTCATTTCTTTTAATAAAATAAGATTTTATTTAAAGATTATATTTTCTATCTTTCTTTTCTATGTATAGAATCTAGTTCTTGTCTCTTTCTTATTTGTTTCTGTAATCTCTATCGTCATATAATTGACCGTGGGATGATTCCTGAAATTAATAATTCCGTTTGTTTACCAGCACGCTTAACTAAGTAAATTTAATTTAAAAGTTTTAAAAAAGCTGTCAAATGTATGAATAAACAATTAAAACATTATTAAAAATAATGAAATGATTTGAAATTATTACACTTAAATTCGATTGAAAAGCAATTGCCCTCGTGCAGCTCTAGTGCAACTTTATTTCAAAACCTAATCTAACCCCGATTGAAAAGCACGGTTGCGCTATCGCTATCAGCACAGCATGGTTTATTTTAAAAACTATGCAAGCATACATAGCGTAAACTTTCTCTTTAATAAATAATACTCTTTTGTTTAATTTAACGAATCAATTAGTGATTACGGATGTATGCAGATCGCATGCTTTGATTCGATTTAGATGTTACATACACTTATTGTCAATGCTCTTTGTTTTGAAAAATCTGCACTAAGAAAAACACTATTTCCGATTAAATGCATATTTTCTAACGAATTCAAAATTTAGGAATTGCAAGTGTCCGCAGAACGCTATTTTAGTGTTCATTTAGATATAGCTGCTAAGTGTTATCTCATTTTCGGCCCACCGTCTACAACTACAGGAATAGTTATTAGCTTTTACTAGAATACTAATTATAAGATGACTTATGACTTTCTTGGTGGGGGGCAAGTTCGACAAGCACTGCGACTTTAAGTCTATTGTACTAAGCCCCAGAAATGACACAAGCACAAGAGACACTTAAAGAAAGAGACGACACAAACACATAGACAAATAACAACATTTATTGACAGTCACAAACATCCATGCCTGACGGGGATTCGAACCCGACCCCAGCAGCTCAAAGGCTAGAATCCTAACGAGTGTGCCAACGGGGCGGCAATTATAAGATTGTGTTTTATTACTAAATACTATTATAAAATTGTATTTTATTACTAAATACTATTATAAAATTGTATACCTAATTTTGATATGCATTATTCAAGAACACTTCTGTTCCTGTTTCTACCCCCCTCCTATTAAAAAATATTTTCAGTGTTCCAATTCTCAAAGCTGTATTGTAAGATATGGATAAATCAATTAATTAAAGGTACTCTAAGATTCAAGCCTTATCTGCCCCATCCCCCCTCTTCACAAAAAAGAGAAAAAGCGTTTTTAACTCTGATATTAAATTATTACGGGGCAGATACTATGGAAGACTTGCTCGAAAAAAAAGCCTAAAATTGACAAATTGTTTAATTTTAGAAGGGGCTTAAGAAGATTTTGTCTGATTAACGCCTGATTACCACTTGCTTCTTTACATTAGATCTATTTATTCAAAATTGGACTTGTATATATTAATATATTATTATTTTTAGGTGCTTGCTTATCATAAGTCTCCAAAGAGGGTCGAAAGTTCAGAAAAAGAAGAAAACTAAACCTGTAGTTCCTGCACAAATTTTTAAATTAGTTGAGGATTTTAAATACCATAACAGTCTTTTTCAATTATGAAAGAAAAATAAAACATGATTATATTCTGTAATTCTTTTGTTATTCACATATTGTTAAATTGTATCAGTGGTGTATCCAGGATAGGGGGGATAATAACTCTCGTCCCCATAAACTAAAAAATTTTGTTTTTTTTTTTACTATCAGCGAATATACAAATTCATGTATGTATTGCACAAATTATTCACTTAAAAATTTATTGTTTTTGACTACAAAGGTTACTGTCTTAAAAGTATCTCAGTTAAGGGCCTAAGACACCCGACCCCTAAGACACCCGACTCATTATCCCCTACCCGTGATTTTGCCCTGGATATGCTAACTGTAAAGTACGATACCATTTAGCCACAGAACAATACTAAATATATACATTGCAAAAAATGTGACAGAAAAATTATCCAAATTTTAAAAAATTTTCTGCCATATTAAAATTGTTTTAAATATATGAAGAGTGGTAATTTTTAAATTTCAAAAATGTGAACAATGTCCTTTTTATTCAGATAATATACCAAATATGGTTAAAAGTTATCAAAGGATTATAATGTATTAGTTTTGAATAGATTAAGACATTATATGCTTACGTTTTATATAACAAACATGATGCATGTTTAAATACCCTAAGCTTAGCCTTTTTATAACAACATATATAAATGGATATATTTAGAATGATTGATATTTAAATAGTATATAGAAACAAAATTGACAAGAAAAAAGCAAAAATGTCTTGGAATTAACTAGAAAATACTAAGTAAGTTTTCTGAATTTAAGAGAGAAATGCCAATTAGAAATTCATGAAATTAACAGGAAACAGCTAAATGGAAAATCCTGAAAATAACGGAGAAATTCCGAAATCGAAGATCCTGAAATTAACGGAGAAATTCCGAAATGGAAGATCCTGAAATTAACGGAGAAATTCCAAAATGGAAGACCCTGAAATTAACGGAAAACTTCCGAAATGGAAGTTCCTGAAAATAACGGAAATATTCCAAAACGGAAAATTCTGAAATTAACGGAAAAATCCCGGCAACTTGCTGCCAGTAGTTTTTCCGTTAATTCAGGGATTTTTTTTTAACAGTGTAGACTATAGTTTTGGTTCCATTCCTGTTCCACATTTATACACATGTTTCCACATTTGCACTCCCCTCTTATGCCTTAAACTTTGAGAAATTGCTACTTTCCTTTTAATTGCTTCGAAATACAACACAATTATTTTTTAGCAATTTATAAAACAACTTAGAGTTGATAAATTTTGTTTCATAATGTTGATAATGTCGCATTTTTAAAGAAATTTTGTCTTTTCATGATTTTCAGCTTTAGATCAATTTTAAAATTCTAAATTTTTTTATGCCACTGAAAAGCCGATGAGTTTTTTTGTGGCTTCAAACAGTTTATTATAATTTTAAAAAAAATAGCGAGCAAGGTATTAGACCATTAACTTAAACCCAGTAAGTATGGTTATATTAAAGTTTATTTTATATGATGCAATATTTTGCGTTGCCTTATACAAAAACACTACAAAGTTTAAATACTTAGACTAAATAAGTTTACCTTCTTTAAATGTCAAAGATAAACTCTTAAGGGAAAATTTGTTTAGTTTATATAAGAATTTAGTACATTAATCTTAAACAATGGGTTTTTTAAAGCATTGAAATAACACCAACTGTAGTTTTTACTCTAAAATATAATACTTGCACTTACAGTTTACGCAATGTGTATCTTAAATGAACACAAATTCATTTTTTATCGACTTTTTACAAAACGCACGTCAAAAGAACTTCAACATTTCCTGTTTTCATGTGCATTCAATGACAGTTATTAGCTAGAACACATTATTCACATCACTTCTGACAAGTTATTTTTGTTAAATTGACAATTCTGGATTTAACTTTTCTAAACTTTGTATGATTGTATTATCGGTTAATTCTTTCAATTCTTACAATATGTGTACGTTCATTTACATTTGTTCCTGTTATATTAGGCATTTAGGCAATTTCGATATAATTCATGTATTTACTGCAGATTAAGTTATTACTACAGGGATGTAGGATTTCCTAATATTTTACTAATGGTTTAGGTTTGATTCAAATTGGCGTGAAATGCATTTAAGCATTGCGTCAAAGATTAAATGCTTTCAATATAGAAGAAAAATACTTTAGTTAAAAAAATATACATAGTTTATATAAAAAATAAGAAATTAATAATTTAACTTACGAAATTTGTATCGCAAAAGACAGTTATGCTTCTTTTCTTAATAATTTTTTTTACCGCATTCACGTCATAAGAAGATATCTGTTTTAAATGGACTTCCAATAACAGTTATTAAATTAAAAAAGACATTTTCAAGGATTGCAGACATAGTAATGTTACTTCTGTTTATGCAAGTCATCTTTACGTAAGATGTTGTTTTGAAGCAGTTATTTTTTGTAGACAAAACAAATTATAAGTGACGTCATTGTGTGAAAAACACAAGTGTACATTGTAATTTTAAGTTGAATTTGATACGTTAAAGTAGGCGAATTCTAAAAAATTTCCCAAAATTCTAAAATTTTTACTATTGCTTTAATCTTTTCCAAATTTGGCATAGTGATTTCAAATATAATGAATAATACTATTTAAGCTTTGTTTTTATTTAAATATAATTTATTTATTTTAAACGGTGTGTTTCTTCTAAAAAAAGAGGTTTACGCCAACAAGTCTACCACATTGAATTTTCATCCTATGAACATTTATAACGTGTTAAATTCTTCGTTTTGAACTGATACATGCAATGACCCTCTAGAGTAACATAAAAATTACAAGAAAAAGAGTTATTAAGAAAATTTTTATAAATTAACCACAAAAAAAAGATTTTTTTTTCGAGTAACTTACACTTGGACATTTTTTTAAAAAAAAACTTGTATACTTACACCAGATGTTAGAGATTCATGGCACAGATATATATTGAAATAGCATCTGTGAAAAATTTCAGGTAAATTAATGTAAAACTTTTTTTGCTAGAAGGTGTTAGTGTAAACCCCTTTTTTTAGTTGAAAAACACCGTTTATAATAAATCAATTATATTTAAATAAAAAAAAAATGCCCAAAAAGCATTGTTCATTGTATTTGAAATCACTATGCCAAATTTGGAAAAGATTCAAGTAATAGTAAAAAATTTAGAATTTTGGGTATTCGCCTATACCTTAACATACTTATAGCATACGAGAGATCAGTAAAATCTTAATCACTTGCTAATTTCTCCGGATAAGACAAAACGATTTTTGTGCCAAAATATTTAAAAGAATATGATTCAAGTTTTGCATGCAATATAGAAAAGCACGTTTACTTTCTTATTTCAGTGAATCGACTTTTTTTAATTGGATAAGAATAAATTAGAAAAGCTATTCACTAGTAGATTAACAAATACCCACGTAACTGACTTAACTACACAAATATTATGTTATCATAAGTCTTATTGCACAAACTGTGCAAATTTTGTGACGTTACTCCAAAAAAAAAAAAACTGTAGCAGAGTAGGAGGAAGCTTCAGATTTACTTCTATTTTGTGGTGGAGCATTACTCCATACACTCTCAGAAATTACACTTTCATTTTTGTCGATTCATGATTAATCAAGCCTCATTTCATTAATTTTGAGGATTGTTTTGTCAAACTATCAGGTGACTTTTGAGTAAACGCGAATCCTCACTTTTACGATCTTGATTTGATGATTCTGTATCTTGATTCGACGATTCTGTATCTTGATTTTGAGGAAACTGAATCTCATTGTTGTACTCACATGCTCAACAATGACGAAATATTTCTTTATATTAGACGACATTCAAATCCTCATAAAAATGACGATTAAAATTTCCTCACTACACTTTGAGGAAAGGAAAACTCGGAGCATTTGCCAGTAAACGGAATCGTCAAAATTAAAAAAATTTCGTCGTTTTTGAGCATTCATTTTTGACAGTGTAAGAGGCCCAGTGGTAGTGTAACTTCACATTATGACGACACAGGTCCGGGGATCAAATCCCGGATTGGGCGGGGTTGACCCATCCTTCCATCCCACAAGTGTGTCGATAAAATGGGCACCAAGCATGCTTGGGAACTAAACACTGGGGGTTCCGAGTGAGACTGACCACCTTACCGGGACATATGCAAAGCACCCCAGAGCCCTAGGCCGTGGAAGCTGAAATGGGCACGGCAGTCTTTGGCCCACTAATGGGCTGTTGCGCCGAGGACTTTAGTTTTTAGTTACTCCATAAATCGAAGGCAGCACATGCTACCAACCAGATTATAAAGTGCATTCGTCGTTTCCGTGGCTGCTTATTTTATTGAAATTAATGTATTATATTGATTTGCCTGAAGAGATGATAAAGGATTTTACCTATGCTTCTGTAAAAAATCTGAAAATCTCCAAAGAGCGATATAAACTTATCCAGGAACGTTTGAGAAACAAACAGTAACGTTACGAATTTTTTAGTGTTAATTGATGCTGCTTTTACAGATGTTGCAATTACAACCACACATATAAGAACAAATAATTCACTTTCCTTTTCATGAAAATTACTACACTACATTACTATTTTTCAATCGAAATTATTTTCATTCAAAGTGGTTCGTGTCATACTAGGCATTTAAGCAATTGTGATGTAATACATGCATTTACCGCAGGTTTAGTTATAACTACAGGATGTAAAATTTCCTTATCTTTTTACTAATAGTAACTTGTATTATTCAATACAACAATTTAACGTGTGGTGCATTTAAAAACAATACGTCAGATCTTAAGTACTTTCAATATACAAGAAAAATACTTAAGGTAAAATAAATAATAGTTTACATAAGAATAAAAATTTAATAATTTAACTTACGAAAATCGTAACGCAAAAGACAATTATGCTTCTTTTTTTATAAAATGTAACCACATTCAATACATAAGAATTTTTTCCGCTTCTAATGTACTTTTAATAATAGTTTTAATGGATTACAGACTCAGCAGTTATCAGATTGAAGACTCAGCTCATGTAGACCTAGAAATTATGAGTGAAGTTATTAAAATTGAAGTCAGTTTATTGTAAATTTCAAGTTCAATTTGTGATTAATAAATTTATTATTGCTCTCTTTAAAAATAAATTGCTACACAGAATTTGAGAATTATACGCACTCTCAGTAATAACACTTTTATTTTTGACGATTCATGAATGCTCAAGCCTCATTTCGTTAATTTTGAGGATTGTTTCGTCAAACTATCACGTGACTTTTGAGCAAACGCGAATCCTCACTTTTGCGACCGTGATTTGACGATTCTGTATCTTGATTTTGAGGAAACTGAATCTCATTGTTGTATACTCACATGCTCAAAAATGACGAAATATTTCTTTAGATTAGACGACATTCAAATCCTCAAATTTCAATTTTCGAAATTCAAATTTGCTCACTTTGAGGAAACGAAAACTCGGAGCATTTGCCAGTAACGGAATCGTCAAAATTAAGGAAAATTTCGTCGTTTTTGAGCATTCCGTTGTGAGAGTGCACCGTAAAATTTTAGTAAAACTTTCTGAATTCTGTAACGTTCTACAAAAATGTCGTAGTAACTTGCTTTTTGGAAATAGTACTCCATAATTATTTTGATGTTAAATGAATTAATTAGATACGCTGTTATCTAATGGATTCACAAGAGCTCACCTCAACAATACTAACTACTTAAAAAACTTTATTATAAGACTTTTTGCAAACTGATATATTTAGTGACTTATTGCGCTTAAATTTCTTGACTTTATTCCATAAATTTGATGTCAGAATAGAATGAAGCATCACGCTTCTATAAATTTCTAGTATAGCGTTACTCGATAAATCTGGAGGGAGATTATACTACCAACAGATTTGTGAAGTAAAGCAATGTAATTTTTTGATGTTTTCGAAGCATTTATCTGAGTTTTAAACTATTTTTTTTAAATTCGAAAGTATTTTCTAAAAATTGAAAAAAATTATTGAAGATGTTTGTCTGTCTGATTTGTCCGTCCATAATCCTCTTTCATGACAGGTTCTATAGGTCAGACTTAAAAACTTAACTTAGAAAATATTTTTTTCTTGTTGGAAAGGTATGATGTCAGGAACTTATCTTTCATACTGTTGGTCCATATGTCTGTTAATCTGCCGGTGAATTTTTAGTCAGCTAAATCTCTTATACCACATCAACAGTAGCATGGTAATCATTATTTATTTGAAATTAATATTTGAGACAAAGTTTATTTGCGTCCTATGAATCAGTTTTGAAGGATGTAATAAAATGTAGCACAATGTGATTATTTGATTGTTCATTAAAATGCTTACTAAGAAATCGGTATATGCATTATTTTTTTTCATTAAAAACTTGTTAGTTTTAACATTTCTTTATTAATTATTGCAGTTAGAAGTACTTTTCTTTGCGAGTACAAAATTAAATAAAAGCTGTACTAATATCATATTCCACATATATTTCATTACATTAAGCCTCTGAGGGGTAAACAAATTGGCGGAAGTGTAGACTTGTTTTTAACTACATGAGATTTAAAATGAAATTTTTAACTGAGAATTTAATCATTTTAAAATTGTACTTATGTAGTAGATGGTTATAAATGGATCTTTCATGCTGTATATTTTAAAATTTAATACAATTATTAAATTTATAAATTGAAAAAAATTATTTGTCGTTGCTGGGAAATCTGGCAGCCATATCTTTAAAAGCATTATACTTCTTTTTATAACATTTTCGAGTTCTAAAGTTGACTTTGAGGCCAAATTTTCTCGCAAATCTGTCATTGGGTGAGAAAATAAAAGCGTTTGAAAACGTTTCATAACTTTTGCTTGTTTAAAAGTTGATTTTCCTAATTCGCTCTCTACGATGTCACTATGTGAGGAAATAAAAGTGTTAAACTGCGTTTTATAACATTTTAAAGTTTCAAAGTAGACTTTGAGGCCCAATATGCTTGCTACGATGTCACTAGAGGAGAAATCAAAAGCGTTTGACTGCGTTTTATAACATTTACAAATTTAAAAGTAGACATTGAGACCGAATTTGCCTGCTACGATGTCACTATTAGAGAAAATAAAAGCGTTAATCGTGTTTCATAAGTTTTCAAGTCTAAAAGTTGACTTTGAGGCCGGATCTGCTCGTCAAATATGTCACTGGGTGAGAAACTCGTGCCGCCCAGGCTAGTGAGGCACGAGGGATCCACTTTGAGCGGCGAAGCGTGACGGCTCACGCGGCCGAGTTCATTTGCATCCGACGCCCAAGAATGCAGCAAAAGAGAAGGTTGAATGCCTCTTAGCGGGAGATGGATAGTTGCAAAGAAATGTAACTGAATACTGGATTTGTGTTGGTTTTAAGTAAAAAGTAATTTACCATTTTACGTATATTTGGCCACAATGACGCATATAAGATGATTAGCTAATTACGTCTTTTAGACAATGACTTTAGACGATGTCGCCCTTAACGGTTGTGTTGGGTGCCTATTCAGGTGTCGGCTCGTCACTTGAATGTGGTCAAAAACACGATGCCTGTCGCCAATAGCCCTCGTGTAGCTCTAGTGCGACGATAATTCAAAACCTAACCTAACCTAACCACAATAAAGAATGTTGTTGTTTCTAGTGCCTCTCGGGAACCGAGCCCGGAGTAGAGGACTATCCGATTTAAGGCGAAGAGGGCGTCTTCCGTTTTTATTGAGCGCCACAAGTGAGGAAGTCCGACTGTTGCCCGTCAGCATGACACATCCGTTTTACAGGAAGGTCCCTTTCACACATACATTCTCACTCACATATCGGAATTTTGATCCAGATCAAAGGCCGATAACCCCCTGATCTGGCACCCTCAGAGGTATTAATACAATAAAGAATGAAGGATAAAAGCACAAATTGAATTTAAAAAGATATTAATTGCATACAAATATTTCAGAAAATAAAGGAAAACATCGATTATCTGTTATAAATTCAGAAATAAAACACTAAGTTTTATTTTCATTCTTGGTGTAGAGGAATTCGCTTTTAGGATTAACTTCAAGAGTTTTATCATTTTAAAATCATCATTTTTAAAAGCCACATAATGACGACCAATGTATGAAAATAAACTGTTCAATTTATTTAATCACTTTTTAAAATACTTATTCATTTTTTAATGGGACTCAATATAAGCCAAGAAAATAGACATATTTTTTTATAAAAATGATCTATATATATTATTTAAGTATTTTAAAAAAGAAGCATTTTACAAAATAATAAAACAATTTTTTTTGCACTGGCCGGAATATTGTTTCCAAAATTGTGCATTTAATTTCTTCAAATGTCTACATAGAGCTAAATATAATGTTACCCAATTTTTCAGTTAAACATACAGTTGCATTTTTTTCATACAAATGCAGAGGTGCCTGACTGGATTAGATAACGAAGCGTGGAAGATGAATCAGAACGCTCACATCATCTGAATCGACAGGAAAAACTGGATTATATACTTGGATAGCACGAGGGATTTAATTTTTTTCCCAGTATATTTAAATATTTGTAAAAATACAAAGTTTTTTCTTAACTTGGAATTTTAAATTCATGCAAAAATTTAAATATTATGTAAAAATAATTATATTCCGAAGTATATTAAAATAACTAATTACAGTGCCGCCCCGGCGGAGCAATGGTTAGGATGCTAGCCTTTGGAGCTGTTGGGTTCGGGCTCGAATCCTGGTAAGGCATGGATGTTTGTGTCCGTCAATAATTGTTGTTATTTGTCTATTTCTTTGTGTGTCTCTTGTGCTTGTGTCATTTCTGGGGTTGATTACAATAGACTTAAGGTCGCAGTGTTCGGCGAACTTGCCTCCCCACCAAGAAAATCATAAGTCAACTAATTACAGTAGAGCTCCATTTATTTGAACCAATTGGGTCTGATTCCTACTCGCAAAACCATTCAAATCGTAAAATCGGTTAAATGGATTTCGCCTGAAAAAGTTTCGATTTTAATTAATTGCTGTATGGGCATTTAAACTGAGAGAAATAAAATTATTAATTAAATAAATTGACATTTGAAGTTAATATAAAGGCAACACTCTTTTACATGTTAGCATATGGTAGGATTAATGGATAGAGTAGAAATTTACAATTGGAGTTCGGATAATTGAAGTTCTACCATACTCTTTTGCATTCTTAAAATTAAATGCATTTTCACAAAAAAACGCTTTTTTAAAAGTAGGGTTCATTCTTAAAAATTTGAAGTTTTTTTTTGTTGGTCATAATTATGTATTTGAATAAACTTGCCTAAACATTCATTCATAAAAAAATATCGCTGCATAATCACTTGAATTGCAATGCTTGATTTCTTAACATCTTACAAAAAGTAGACAATATTTAAATATTTTAAACAAGTTGCATAAAATGAATCGGATACAAATGGTCATTAACAGCTTGAGTTTAAAATTTTTTTCTTGTTATGTTATTTAGTTTAAAAAACATATTCTCATGAAAAACTCACGGTAAAAAATAAATGCAGCAAAAGAAGTATGGTAGACTATTTTCCTGGAGACTATTTCCCTCCCCTTCAAGGACATGTCTAAATATCAAGGTGGCGTGCGATAGATGGCAGCATCTGTCACGCATGTGTGTTTGTGTGTGTTGTGTCTGTTCATCTTTCAAAATAAGTAAATAAAGTATCTATTGTAAATGACTTATTTTAAACGAAATCAATTTAACGTGGTTTTAATATAGCAATGATATCTTTTAAACTTAATAATATTAACAACGGAATTTATACAACTTTATTGCGTTGAAAAACTGATTTAATCCTTTGTTAGTTGTTTAACATGAGTTACATACGGAGATTATAGAGTCCTTTTTTTTTTGTTCCACTCCGTTCGAAGAAGAATCCCGAAAAGATTATTTTTCGGTTGGTCTCATTCACCTAAAATAATACCTTGGCAAGGTCGGAATGAAGACAAATCTGCACCGCTCTAGCTTGAAGGTAAAGAACCGAAACAGGCAAGGTTGGTTGACATTTTCGGTTCATCCGCAAAATTCATTCTGGCAAACGGGTTGTTGTATCGTGGAGATTGTTGAACCACTTCGCATCCGGAGAGAGAGTAAATAAGTAACGAAAAAAAAAGAAATTTGCGTTGACTGACCGAGTATTAGTGAGGAAAGGGTGAGAGAGTGATACGCATGCCCGGTTTCACTTTTCTTGTGTTGCCAGTCCGCGAACTTGAAAATCCACATGCGAAATAAATGAAAAGGCTTAAAGTAGGCGAATATACAAAATTCCCCCAAATTCTAAAATTTTTACTAGTACTTTAATCTTTTCCAAATTTGGCATAGTGATTTCAAATATAATGAATAATACTATTTAGGCATTTTTTGAAATTTAAATATAATTTATTTATTTTAAACGGTGTTTTTCTACTAAAAAAAGAGGTTTGCCCTAACAAGTCTACCACATTGAATTTTCATCCTATAAACATTAATTATGTGTTAAATTCTTCGTTTTGAACTGATGCATGCAATGACCCTCTAGAGTTACATACAAATTACAGAAAAAGAAGTTATTAAGAAAAATGTTATAAATTAACCACACAAAAAAAGGATTTTTTCGATTAACTTACACTTGGACTTTTTTTTAAAAAAAACTTGTATATTTACACCAGATGTTAGAGGTTCATGGCACAGATATATATTGAAATAACATTTGTAAAAAATTTCAGGTAAATTAATGTAAAACTTTTTATGCTAGAAGTGTTGGCGTAAACCCCTTTTTTTAATTGAAAAACACCGTTTAAAATAAATCAATCATATTTAAATAAAAAAAAACGCCCAAAAAGCATTTATTTGAAATCACTATGCCAAATTTGGATAAGATTAAAGTAATAGTAAAAATTTTAGAATTTTGGGTATTCGCCTACCTTAATTTTATGCACTTTTTTTTTATTGTGGTGGCATCAGTATTTGTTATATCTTGGATGGTGATGAATATTTTAAAGAAGTGTCGGTTCCTTTTAAATTTTTTGTGTGTGCAAAATGTAGATTTTTTTAAAAACAGCACAACTAAATGAATAAACAAACAACGAACAAATAAACAGACAAACAAAATGACAGTCCGTATTATCAGTGTTTCGAATGCTTGTCCATTCTTGCCAACAAATCAAGTTTCAGAACATTGTCGTTATAATTTATTCAAAACTTATGATTTAAAATTTTATTTTCCTTAAATTTTAGTAAAATAATTAAGATTTTTTCATTGCTATCCACCATTTTATTGTGGTTGCATCATGAGTTTATTTCAGAAATTTTAGAATTTTAGAATAAAAACAAAAAGTTAGGATGATAATTGTTTAAAAATATTAACAAAATAAAACTTGCTAGCATGAAACTTGAAATGACTGTCATTAAAAAACCACCAAACCCGCAAAAATAAAAAATAAAACAGCACCACTCTCGATTGAGACGGAAAAAACGCAAATGAAGTTCTAACCAAAACAACTTTCACTCCTTTTTCAAGATCAATGCCAAGTCGGTATTTACCTCTGAGGCATGAAGCTCTAAAGCTCTAAAAAGAACAAAACAAAGTCTTGAGGTCAAGATCTCGAAATTTGGTGAGGAGGAAAACTTCTTGGCGTTATGTAACGATTGGCGCATTTCTGGTTTTCGCATATTGCGATTTTGTTACGATGCATTGCCTACTTATGTCAATTAGCATTCAAGTTTTACTTAAAACTGAGCATTTGAGATACCTTCGTGCAATAAAAATATATGCATTCTGTGATGTTTTCAATGAGCAAATTTTTTTTCCAAAATAATGTCTGAAATTTTAAACTTTAAAACAAATTATTTAAATATTCAACTCTGTTTATCTGTTCTAAATTATCAAAACTTAATTTTGTCCAAAAATTTCAGAATATAGCAGAGTGTGTGAAAATTACATAAGTTTTTCCTCGAAAGGAATTTGAAAACGTTTAGTGGATGAGTAACATGACAAATTCATAACAGTTTTAACGGTTGTCGTTTTTCTTTGTAAAAATAATCTATCTGAAATAGTTTATCTAAATAAACAAAATAGTAAACCAAGGTACCAAAGCAAGGTGGCGCAATCGTTAGGACGCTAGTCTTTGTAGCTGCAGGGATCGGGTTCGAATCCCGGTCATGCATGGATGTTTGTCAATAAATGTTGTTATGACCGTCAATAAATGTTGTTACTTGTCTATGTGTTTGTGTTTTCCTTTTTTTGCGTGTCTCTTGTGCTCGTAAAGACTCTTTCTGTGTCTGTCCCACTTGACGAAAACTTATAAGCGGTTCTCTGAACGAGCACCCAAGCTGGAATATATATGTACCATACCATACCAAACCATACCAAGGTACTAAATAATTTATGTAGGACAAACTGAGTTACATGAAAATCAAATTTTGAATCTTAAAAAAAACGTTTTTATTCAAAAAGGATAATGTTAATGGCATTCGCAAATGAGTCTTAATAAATTAACATCATGCCTATATGACAACTAATTTAGCAAATAAAATTTGATAATTTTCTTCGGAATTTCTTGAAACACTACTTTTAATTATATATTTGTTTGAAAAATAAGTTTAAATGAAGAATACATGTTTGAAGTATTTGTCGGGGAGTGATAATGGATTTAATCAAAGATATTGTTTTCCGATAATTTGGGAACCGTTTGCTGTTTTGAAACGACCGTGTATAGATGCCAACTTCACTTTGCACTCAAAAATAAACGAAAATGTTGTTAATTAACGGAATAATACAATATTGCCTGTATTTCCATTCATTGAAGAAAGAATTTTTGAAAATGTGTCTTTAAAACATTTTGAATACCGTAAATGTAGCATGTTTCTTTAATTTTCTTATTATTCTTATTATTAATTTCTTATTATTCTTATTATTAATTTCTTATTATTCTTATTATTAATTTCTTATTATTCTTATTATTAATTTCTTATTATTCTTATTATTAATTTCTTATTATTCTTATTATTAATTTCTTATTATTCTTATTATTAATTTCTTATTATTCTTATTATTAATTTTTTATTATTTCTAATTTAACTTATTGGGAACCATTTTCCACAAAATCTCAAGAAATTCACTGTAAAAAACCTGATTTTGTTCGAAAAACATTCCGAAGAAATTTGTGCCAAAGAATTTGTGGAAATTTATATGAAAACCTTAGTGCTATTATTTAAATTTTTTAACCAACACGAATAAGTACTTCGAAATTTATAGTAAACGATCTTGATTTATGTCACTTGCTTAATCAATTTGTGATA
Source organism: Hylyphantes graminicola (assembly GCA_023701765.1). Taxonomy (NCBI): domain Eukaryota; kingdom Metazoa; phylum Arthropoda; class Arachnida; order Araneae; family Linyphiidae; genus Hylyphantes; species Hylyphantes graminicola. The sequence continues at coordinate 60,983,959 of CM043116.1, read as the reverse complement.
CATTTGTACTTTGATGAAACCTCACTTCTCATTATTTTAAAGTACAAACAAATGTATATACAATACGTAAAATGGGTAAATGAGAAATTGCGATGATACCCTGAGACAAGTAACGTGCCTTATAATTTTTTTTCGATTAATTTTAACAAAATAAGACACACAACAAGCCTTATGGCTTTTTGATAACGCATTGAGATTTACCTAGTAAGGACGCATCAACGCAATAAGGTTTTAGCAAGAAACAGCATGTAATATCTTTCTTAATATCGCAATCGGCTTTACTGAGTAAGACACTTCACATTAAAATTTTTTCAATGACGCAATCAGGTTTTACAAAGAAAAATAACATAACTTACCTCATATTTTTTAATGCCGCAATCAGTTTATACCCAAAACAACATCTGTTAAATACGCACCACCACATGCCCCACATTACCCTCCAAAACAACTTTTTAGTACCGGACTATTTACCTTACTTATCTGGTAAACCCCAATAAATATATTGAAAAGTCAGGGATATCGGACCCCGATTACGGAAAACCCCTATTGTTGTCAATAAGCGTTTACCGCCCCAAATGAGTTAAAACCCTCCAATTTGTGCGATTCAACCACCAGAAAGGATAGGGCAGGTTTAACTTTTTCCAGGGATGGGGTAAACAGTGCACCTTTTTACCCTACTAACTTTCACCCATTTGGCAATGTGGGTCATCTTATTTTCACTACTTTCAATATTCACCTTCTTCTGGTGTATGAGTGACGGAGAAAAACATGATGTTTTTGAAGAACAGTTGATAGCGTTGTTGATGTTTTCTTTTGGGGTGATTGTTGTTTAAAAAAAATGTGTCTAAACCAAAATTAATATTTTCTCCATTTCCAATAAAGTAGTCTTGTCTCTATGGTTTTAAAATAAGAAAAAATATTTTTTATGGGTGAAGGCATAAAACTAAAAATATTTGTATAAAAATTTATGTACAAACATTATAAATGTACACGGTTAGTTGGTAATCAGATAATATTCTGAACAAAATGGCAAGGCTATCGTAATACTGTAGTTGTGTTTAAGAAACGAAGCTAGAAAAATAGAATTTCATTTCAACTCTCAGATGGAGGAATATATTTTACATGGAAAAGAGTAAGTTAATGCCTTAAAATTGAAGAGTTTGAATAGGGGGGTTGCATTATACAGAAAAATTTAAACGTACTAACTAAAGCTGCACACGCAGCAAAGCAAGCCAATTAACTAATTTTTCCTGCCCATTTCGCAAGGGTAGCTTTATTTTAGGTAATCGAGTTATTAGTTGAAAAAAATATTCAAAAACGAAAGTAAATGAGCCGTATTATTTCTTTAAAGTTTTTGCTATTCCAAAAAAGCAAAAGCTCTAAGTGACATATTTTAACCTAGAAAATTAAAAATATGACGGATTGTTTAATAAAATGTTAAAAAAAAGAATTGCATAATAAGAAACATGGCTTCAAGAAATTAAATACAGACAAAATGATACCTACAGAACTTCAGATTTAACCCACCCGGCAATACCGCAATTTCAACTACTTTCTGAATTTCCTTGTCATATGTACCGATTGCCTGACTTTCGAAAAGGAAACCATTCAACTTTCTTTTGGACTTGGAGTCCGGAATCCGGAAAATGTTTTTTGCCGAGTTAAATGGAGAGAGTTAGCAGTTTGTTAGTTGAAATGACATCGCACGAGGACCTGAATGACAGATTGGCCAAAAGCCCGGATACTTTTGGGGGATCTTTTTGGACTGACATTTTAACAAAAAACATAATATTTTAAATATAGGAAAAAAATAAATTTTAAAGTAAGGTGAATCATCTAATTTAATTATATCAATCTATCCTACACTCTTAAAACAAACGAGTGAATTTAACTCAATCTGAGTTAATTTTCACTCTTTTCAGTGTCGAAAATGCACCTATTCTATTGGAGTGGATTTCACTCTTTTGTTTAGTTAAAACTCCAACAAGATTACTCCAAACGAGTGATTTTAACTCATTCTGAGTTAATTTTCACTCCTTTCCAGTGTCGAAAATGCACTTCTCCTATATGAGTGGATTTCACTCTTTTGTTTTAAGAGTGTAGAGCTTAATTTTTATAGAAACATGAAAACATTCATACTTTTAATTAGATTGGCCATAAAGGTTGTGAAATCGTTAGGTGTGAAGCATATTTGTAGGTTTAAAGGCAATTTTGTTGCCATGCTAAAATAATGGACCCGAGGCACGAACTTCTTAGGCCTAGGTGTTGATCACCAGAACCACATTTGGCAGTTATGAAGCATCTGTTTAAAAGATCCATGAAAGAACATAATCGCACATTGCTGTTCCATCTTTCCAGCATGATCACATATGGATGTTTCGTCTTTCACATCCGCACCTTCCACCAGCCAGGGGTGCAACCTGGTGGAGAAAGGCCCCCGAGAAAGGAGGTCACTGGGTGCCACTTTCCTCCGGAGCCCCCCTTTCGAAATCGAATGTGGGCATCAAGGTGGGGTTCAGGTGGCACCCCCCCCCTTTTTTTCACCCCCACCCAGGCCCTTTTCAGGTAGGCCTGTTTGTCTGCGACTGACCTGACCTAGGCTTTCTAGGTCTGGGTCTTCAGGAAGGGAGTAAGGCATGGAGGTAAGAAGGGGATGGAGATGATGTTGAGCAGAAAGTTATGTAAAAAATGGTTCGCCTAGCGAAGCCATATATCGCTTTGTAGTAAATCTAAACAGAGCAGAAGTATTTAACCTACGATTCTACGACTAAACACTAAAAATTAAATTAATAAATAAAAATTAAATCGATCACTTTGCAGTAAGCCTTAACAAGCGCACCAAGCATTTGGTACTATTCTACAGTGGAGTTTGGCGATTTTTAATCTTCTAAGAAAATCTATAAATTAAATGCATTTTCTTAAATTTGAAGAAATTTCTGCCATCTTGTTTAAATTCAGATCTTGTGCTACAGTCAGCAACTGCGCAAACAGCCAGTTTTTGGTTTTTAAATCAACGCTTTTTGACGAATAAAATAATGCCTTTTATATTGAGCTAACTTGAGTAAAAGGTTTGTGTGGGCTTACTAATGTTACTTGGCGACTTTTTGATTACTTCTCTTTATTTCGTGCCAAGCATCTGCACCTTCTTCTAAACTACTCGGGAGTAAGTAAAAGTAATAAGAAAAGCTGGCTGGGCCAGGAAGGCCGGGCATAACGATGCATTTGCTTTTGTACGCGGATAGGCTGTTAAGGCTTTTGTTGTTTATTTGAAAGATGGGCTTGGGAGACCGGTGTGTACCAGTGCTGTTACGCTGATCAGTTAGATATGGGAACGTTTCTGTAGGGGTTCTTGTGGGACAGTTAGTTGTCCTTGGGACATCTGACCAGGCTTCTCCGATCTGACAATGTGGTGTTCCAAGAGCTTTCTTAGACCGTGAAATATCGTCAGCAACCCATTGTGTAATTCTGGCTTGGACCTACTATTAAAAGCAGTTTCGTAGGTATTGAAATGGGTATGAAAGGCGTAACTCGGACTTTGTTCCCATTTTATCTTCGAGTTTTGGACACCATAAATTACTAGGTTTATTTTTTTAAAAAATGCTGGGAATGGGACTTACAAATTATTTCAAGGAATAATTTACTGCTTCAATTCTTCTTTTAAAATAACTAAAATCATATTTAATTATTTTGTACTTAAATTATATTCAGTTTTATCAAGTTCAGTTTTTAAGCAAGTTATGTCAATTACACACACACAATCATTTCCGCTCATTACTTTCTTTATAAGGAGTACCATATAGCTAATGCATTAGTTTTGAAATTAGCAGCATCTGCAAAAGTATTACTTTACCATTTGAGCATTTTTATTAGGTCTGGGAATCGTCATGGCAATAAAATAAAGCAAATATTAAGCGGAAATATCATCTGATTAATTAATTATCAGGTTTCAAGTATTAACTGCCACAAAATATTCTGAAGATAGGCACAAAATTAAAAAGAAAAATTATGAATTAATTATAATTGGTAGAAAAAAGTTTACGGGGTAAAGGAATACTTTCGTAGAGGATGCTATTACAAAACTAATTGATTAGCTCTATGGGACCGACCAAAGATAAAACATCTTTCCCTTCTTTAATAATATCAACTGTGAAATATTAAATGCTTTATACACTTTTACAGAAATTTAGCTTTTTTCTTTGAAAAAGATGTTGAAACATGCTATAACGAGATTCCTGAATCAATGGGTTTTGAAAACACAGTTCAATTCTGCTATTCGATTTCATCATTTTTTAACTTTTATCAGATTCAAAAACACGCGCCCGTTTCCGTAAGCGAAAAGGAATAACACCATGAAAATGGTTCTGTACAGATATTGGATTCCAAGAACACGGTATAATTACAACCACAATGGCCGAAAATATTGAAGAATTATTTCCTCAGAACTTTCCAATTTTTAAAACTCTCAATTATGGGCTCAGAATAGCAATTACTATACAACGATGACGTCAATCTGAGGAACGGCGACAGGAGAAAGTTGGTGACTTCACAAACAATCTTTTAAAACCCATTAAAACACAATTGCGGGAAAAACATTGCGTAAAAGACAGTTAGTAAGATCGTCAATAAGACAGTTGCGTGGCAAGTCATAGCGGATTTCTTCACCCGTTGCGCAAGGCGGCTAGAAAAAATATTAAAATTTCTTTAAAAACAAATCCTTAAATTAAATTACAAACCGGTAATTGGTTGCTAAACACAAGGTCAGTTATGGGTTTGCAACGCATTCGGATGTTTCTTTTCTTATACGTTTGAAACGACCTTGGCCTTGACCATGAAATGCGGGATGCCGAAATAACACACATTGTTATGATTTTTTTTTGTCTCCCACAAAGTAGGAAGTGATTTGCAATGCGTTGTATACTGTAAAAAGTTTGTGTAAAATTAATCCATAAAAACTGCTGGCCGTATCCAGGTTCTAGCTGCATCCAGCTGTGTGGAGTAATGTTGCACGAAAAAAAAGGAGTAAGCTTCAATCTCAATTATATTTGCTGTAAAAATTACTTATTTTGAGATGAAATATTACTCTATAAAGCTAGGTAGTATAGTCTGCTACCCTACGTTATTGACGCAAAAAGTAGAGGGTATTCTGATGATTCAGTCCGCATGTCTTTCATAGGTGAAACTACAATACAGGCTAGTGTGATACTTCAAAGAATTCTGGTCATCGAAATTCAAAGGCATTGAAAATCTCAGAAATAAATTCGAATTTGGAGTTCTACAATTAATAAAAAAATCAAACTTTAATTATCCTTTGAAATACATAAGAAGCCCTTTTTATTAGAATTAAATCACCATTGAAATTTGCAATATCCGCTTGAGAAACTTTATTTATTTTAAATAGTAATTTTAAAGGATTTTTTTTTTTTGCAACATAAAGTCAGTTTAGCATGACGTCATTCTTTTTTCACAAAGAGATTCTTTGATATTGTTTGTGTGTTGATATGAATTTTTTGCTTCCATTTAAAAGGAACATAATATATCTATTTTTTAAATATAAATTAATTTAGCAAATGATATAAGTAATTATTGAATTTTTGAAAGAAAATAGACGAAACTAGGCAAATTTTGCATGCAAATGTTAGATAGAAAATTAATACTGGGTTTGGCGCCTTTTTTTCCTGCTTAACACAAATGTTGTGTGGAAACGGGCTAAGTGACAGATTCTTTTACAAACTTTCTTGTTTACGGTATCAAAGTAGTGTGGAATCCAATTTCAAGTAGTAAAATTTTCGAGTTCAAGATTAAAGAAGTTAGAATTTGGCAAAAAGAAAAGAAATGTTTTTAAACAAAGAAAACTACGAATTTCTACAATGTTATATAAACTTAAGAATATTTATCCTTATCCCGAGTAATCGGTTCAAATGTTTATCCTTATCCCGTGTAATCGATTCAAATGTTTTTATTTGTGGATTCTTCTTCGCTCTTCCACACGCATCGGTTGCTTTCACTGCCAACCTTCAGGTTACTTTATTTGGCAACAAATCTCCTTTTTTTTTTCTTTTCTTTTTTTGCGATTTCAGCTTTTGGTGAGTAAATATTTTATGTTAACTGAAGAAACTTATCGAAATAAATTATTAAATATTGTTTAATTTGCATTCTTTTTAGGAAAACAAATTTTTTCCATTGCTATCCCTATTTTTTTTTTTCGGTTTTTAATGCCAAAATTTCTTATAATTCGTTATTTAACAAATCCCCCTTCCACGCATTACACTCTTTTTTTTATTTCTTGTGTAAATAAAAGTTATAAAATGGAGATTTGTAAAAATTGCCACCCTTAAGAATCCTCAGGGATCCCTTGCGCTCCTGAAGAAGAAGAAAATAGAGATTTAGAAATTGTATTATACATTAATTTATAGTAGCACTTTTTATACAATATCAATTTATCTCAGATCAGTTCTTGGTAAACAATGACTATGCATATCACAGTTAACTAAAAGCTTTTAACAGTTAAAGTACCGAGTGTCTAATTAGTAAGTACTTTCAATTAGCTTTACCTAATATGAAATAAAAGATGATGAAAGTATTGCGATGGTGGCCCTTTGAAGCTGCTGGGCTCGGGTTCGAATCCCGGTAAAGGCATGGATGTTTGTGTTTGTCAATAAAGGTTGTTATTTGTCTATGTATTTGTGGCGTCCTTCTTTGTGTCTCTTGTGACTGTCTCTTCTGGCGAGTGGGGTTATGGGCTATATAGCCTACGCCCTTCCCTTCTAGAGGGCACAATCACTGTCATTTGTCATTTTTTTTTGTCATTGCGATGGTTGCCATATTTTTAGAGATCAACAAATTTTTAGATGCTTTACCCTTGTCCTCTAACAAAAATAGTTACATCCAGCAACAAACCCCTATCAAATGAAATATCTGTGTAAAGTAGACTTCCTCTCTGATGTAACAACACTCACTTTCACTGCATCGCAGCATCTCTAAACTAAATAGATGCTAAAATTTAAACATATGTTGTTTATACCTGTTTTTTTTTAAATTTTGTTTTTTATTATTTAAAAAATTGTTTATTGATTGATTAAATTAATACAAGTTGCAATTTCCTTGAAACTTTTCTAGGAATCTGAAATGGAATATTAATATAGTCTAAAAATTCATATCGTTACAGTACTTTGGTGGATATTGCTGATTGCCAATTGTAATTTGGTTCATATTTTATATATGAAAAATTTTGGGTTTTTAGGGTTCCTTAGGCATCAAATAGTAAGATCTAAAAAGTCATAAGATTTAAACTGGGAGTTTCCCTTTTAAACACATCCTGAAACATTTAAGTAGATATAAACATCGAAGCAAGTGTACAATGCAAGTCAATTATACTATTCTAGCAGTAAAAAGCATTCATAATACACTATATACCGATCCTCACAATTTCTTTCACTCATCTATGCATTTTCATTTTTAATTTTAGTCAACCGTTTGGTGAACCCATATTGGTAGTACTTTTTCATAGAACTTAGAGGGTTCTAAATTACCTCGGGCAGTGAAAAGTTTAACGCTGAAATTGAGTAAGTTGTCTATGTGACTCTGTACGTAGTAGAAACTTTAATTTGCTGTGATGCAAACATTAAAACACTGCAATATAAAATGTAATTGCAGTATGTGCTGCAATTTTACGAATTTTTGTTTTACAGTGTAGTTGATATTTTATGTCGCTCTATAGCTAAATCATATTATTATCAAGAAATGATATAAGTATCTGGACTCGTTAGGTTGAATTAATATCAGGATTTTGGTTACTTTCAATTATCGTCTCACTAAAGTATTGGCGAAGGGCTTGCTAATTTCAAACCACAGTCAAATTTGAATAATATACACTCTTAAAACAAAAGAGTGAAATCCACTCCTGTAGGAGAAGTGCATTTTCGACACTAGAAAGGAGTCAATATTTATTCAGACTGAGTTAAAATCACTCGTTTGGAGTGATCCTGTCGGAGGTTTAACAAACAAAGCAACCACCCCTATAGGAAAAGAGTATTTTCGACACCGGAGGAGTGAAAATTAACTCAGTCTGAGTTAATTTTTACTTCTCCTGTGTCGAATATGTACTTCTCCCACAGGAGTAGATCCTTTGTATGTTGAATCTGCGACAAGATCACTCCAAACGAGTGATTTTAACTCAGTCTGAGTTAATATTCTTTCCTTTCCAGTGTCAAAAATGCACTTCTCTTATAAGAGTGTATTTCACTCCTTTGTTAATTGCTTAAGAGTGTAGGAAAAATAACGGCAATTAATATCCCCTGTTCCCCGAAAGGATCCCTAACGTGGTATGTGTAGCAGGGCGGCCACGCTCCGGGAAGCGCGGACCTGTTTCTGGCTGTGTCAGTGGCCGACAAACCCGGCGTGCGATTTGCCCGGTCACACCGTTCAAGCCGCCGCCGCCGCATCCCCACAACAAAGTGGCTTCACGTCGAAGAGCACTCTTTTCCACATTTACCGCATTTGGCGCTATTTCGCCAGAATGGTTTTAAGAATGAGCCAAAGGTTACACCCCTCCCCTTATAAATAAGAAATGAATTAAAACACTAGCAAGTATTTTACGACTTAAAAATATATTTTAAAACGAAATAGTTCACTGAATTTCAATTAGCGAGAGCAAGCGTATATTGTCATCTACCCATAACTTGTAATGAGAATTTAAACTGTGTGCATGCTTAAAAGTTATATAATACTAAACTTATATAATAAATGTATACAATTAAAAAAAAAGTTACCACTTTGCAGTAATTCGCATTAAGGTGGGATGATCCCTACAAGTCGGCTTCCCTAAACGAAGGTTCCACTCAGTAGTCCAATAGCGGGAAAAATATCTAATGTTATAGAATATTTTTACGAACGGTTTTCCCAGGTGATAAATGTAACTGGCTTTATGCCTTAAAAATTTTACTTTCTGAAATTAATTCACATATTTCGTTGATTTTCATACGAAATTTTACAATTTCAAATACTTTTTTAGATGAGAAACTCAAGCAGGGTATACCCTTATCATATAAAAAATCCGCTTGTAATTATATTCAATACAGTTGGATTAATTAAGCGTCCATATATATTTTTCTTATAGGATTAACACAGAGAGAAGGCATCGCTTATAGAAGCCGATTGTTGGTAGGTTTTTAGTCTTTTTTGCGCTAAAAAATGCTATCAGACGAACATTGGGTATTCTCAGTATAAACCAAGCTGATCTAAGCTTCCATAATACATATCAGGTATTTAAAATAAGTTTAATTTTCCCTAAATAATCAAAACAATTAAAAATTAAGGTTTTATATTGATTGTAAGGTTACCAAATAAAGCTTTGAATAAAAATTTTTCGCACACAAAATCTCCTTCTTTTAGATCTATTGGTAATCATACGTAAAACAAACTTGTTTAGCTCCTGCACATTTCCGCTATTATCTGAAATAACAATAAAACTTTCAATCTGAGACCCAGAATACCCGAATCTTTAACTGCAGCATAAACAATCATTTTTCCATCTCTTCTAACTCCAAATATAATTCTTCCCACTGTTCGAAATCAGGGTCAGGAGAACAATTCCTCGCCTCCCTCGAAAAAAAATCTCACCCCTGCATCGTTGTAATAACCCCTGTAAAACATTACTTCTAATGACTTAGGCATTATTTCGGCATGACCTTATTTAAACAGCATTGATTGTACAAGTGTTTAAATCTGAACCTTAGCCCCCACCAAAGTGTTTGGTAAAAATAAGAGGGGGGCTAAAGATTTAGTTCACTTGTTTTCTGTTTTCGATTTGAGGTCTTCAAAACACCTAGTAGGTTTGTAGAACGGAAATTGATATCACGGTTGGGCTAACTGCTGATCTTAGTTAAAATTGCTGAGAAAATTTTCTTCTGTGTTAAAACTATGATAACATTTGACTATTTAAATTGTAAGTATTTAGGAGTTAATTTTCACCCCTTTTCAGCGTCGAAAATGCACTTCTGCTATAGGAGTGGATTTTAATCTTTTGTTTTAAGTGTGTACTACTTTTTGCGTTGTTAGACATCTTTTAAAGTTATGTGTTTAGTTTGAATAAAATAAACGGACGTAGAAAGAGAGTCTACTGAGTTTTTACTATATTGGCCGATACATTTGGCCGATTTTGTTTCGACCATCCCCAAAAACGTTTTCAAGATATGGGACACTGGGCTTCGAAAAAGGCGTCAAACAAAGAATCAAGTGAGCTTGAGTCTGACTGAGTTGTTGGAATTTGCAAGAAGTGAAGTTGCGGTATAACTCTTTTGAAAAGCAGGTACGACCTCACAACAGTTGGAATAAACCTAGATCAGAAAAAAAACAGCATTTTTTCCGATTGCAGCAGGAAACTAATTTTTTAGTAGTCGGTTTGACCCGTTTAGAACAGTAAAAAACCGCTTTTTTTAATCAGTACTCTCTAAAGCGTGTCGTAAACACCAAATCTCCTATTTGGATTTTAAACCTCATAGTACGAGAGCTAGCAACGTCGAAAAAACAAGCATTTCAGGTGGGCTAGTTTTAAGATTTGCTATCTCTCTCACTCTCCCGGACATCATAAGGGCTATCTGGCTGGCGGTAGTGGTTGCGTTCATCAGTGCGCATCCTACTAATACAAGTAAAAAATTGATTTTTCAAATCATTTTAGGACGTTTTATTTTTTTATTATTATTTTTAGTGAACTTTTTGCAACATAAATCTATTATCGCCAGATATTTTTATTGCTGTTTAAGCTGTGCCAGGCGCTAATTTTGATTTTAAAAGCTCAAGTGTTGCCCAAATTATCAGCTCATTACAAGTATTGCCACATGGTATTGTGCAATGAATGACGATGACGTATTACAATGATCGGGGAATTCACACCTGAGCTGGTAATTTGGGCAACACTTGAGCTTTTAAAATCAAAATTAGTGTCTGGCATAGCTTAAACAACAATAAAAATGTCTGGCAACAATAGATTTATGTTGCAAAAACTTCGCTAAAAATAACAATAAAAGGGCTGTAGGGAGCCTAGTGGTCAAGGGATCTCGGCTTGAGATATGAAGGTTGAGTGTTCGAGACCCGGTCGCCACTGAAGACCTACCGAGTATATGCGGAGTACGTGCTCGTAAAATCTGTTGGGTCCGAAAGTCCTGTGGTCGGTCATTGCGCAGTTCACCATGGGTACAGGTTCCTGGAGAAAATTTCCCTCCCCTTCAGGGACATGTCTAAATTGTGGAGGTGGAGACAGATGTTGCCATCTGTCAACAGATGGCAGCATCAGTCATATGTGTTTGTGTGTGTCTTGTGTTTGTCCTACTTGACGATGGTTTATAAGGGGGTCCTTGCGACCAGCCACACAAACCTGAAAATATATGTGAACCAATCCAATCCAATCCAATAACAATAAAAAAATAAAACGTCTTAAAATTATTTGAAAAATCAATTTTTTACTTGTATTAGTAGGATGCGCAGTGATGAATGCAACCACTACCGAAAGCCAGATAGCCCGTATAATGTCCGGGAGAGTGAGAGAGATAGCATATCTTAACACTTTACCTACGGGCGTCGACTGACCCGTAGACTAAAAATCTTCTAGACCAGCAACTTAATCTAATGCCTAGCTCTTCTAACGTGTCGAAAGCAACTAAAACACAATTAAAGGTTGATTTGTTGATTGGCATAATTGTACTTTCAATTGTAGGGCTACTGTTTCTTCGGAATGTTCTCTGTTAAAAAAAAGTTACCCACTAGTGATTATTTCAACCGTTAGTCATCCTTTTACATCGGACCTTTTTGACTATGTGAGCAAATAACATTTTGAGTTAATTGCATGACACAAAATTTGCATAAGGGTCCGTCTTAATATTAAAAATGTTACGAACTTTAAAATTTTCAATAGCAACACCCAATTTTAATTACTTAGAAATGTGAAAAACCCTCGAAAACCCCTAAATCTAAGTTTTTGTTACATTTGGATGAATATTTGACGAGTTATTCAATCGAATCACTTGTGGATCTTTGGGGGACCATGTCTAAAATGACAAGCGTAGTCAGTCTGTAGGTTTATTACTGGAGAAAAAGAAGCACAAGGTCAAATATCTTGAGGATGGGCCTACGAGGGATATAAAAGTCAATGAGTAGCTGTATATATTCAAAAATAAAGTCGAAAATAAGTTGTAGTAAAAAATAGATCCCTATCGTCACTTGATAAGGGTTCCAAATTACGAGATGTCATTGGCTCTGTTAAATCTTAAAGGTGACTGCAAATAGGCAGCCAGAAACCATTACATTAGTTCCCTTAGACACAAAGGGGGCGCGCTAGTTTCTATGTCAATTTCAATGTAGAAATTCTCCAATGAGAGTTTGAAACTTAGAGTGTTCTTAGTCTATGGGTCAGTCGACGCCCGTAGGTAAAGTGTTAAAACTGGCCCACCTGAAATTCTCTCTCAAAAACGTTGCTAGCTCTTAGACTATCATATTATGTTGGTTTCACACTTTCATTACCTTATATTCTGCAGGGTAGCCCAAAAGTAGCCTTATAGTTAGTTAGGTATACAGTTACTTATACATCAACAGTTATTTTTCGAAAGCATGTCTGGTTGTTCAGTCAGTTGATTGCTGTCACAGACACTCACAGAGCTGTAATTAGGATCATCGTTGAACGTTGATCTAGGGATAATCAGCTGACAAGAAGCTGGTCGAGTGGATTTCTTTTTATGTTTATGAATGTATTGCTTATAAACAAAAGCACACATTTTCCGACAGCACAAATCATTTTATAGGATAGCTGGCAGATGGCGAGATTCGAAGGACATTCTGGAAACATTATTTGCTTATTCCTCGAGCATTAAATAAATATCCCGAAGCTATCTCGAAACTAAACCAAACTAAGTCCACGAATCTCTACTCTTTGGATAAGATACGCTGAAGTGCGACTTTATTTTAGCCAACCAACAAAACTAAGCACGACTATGTCAAATACCTGTTTTAAATAACCCAAAGTTCTTACCAATGGTACATCATTAACTGTTTACTTAAGGCTACTTTTGGGCTACCATGTATATTAGGGGTCGTAGGTTCGGGTAAAGGCAGCGCCAAAATAACAGCCGATCCGCGCCAAAATAACTGCCTGGCGGACGATGTTTCACTTAAAAGTTTCGTTGGGTGCCTATTCAGATGTTGGCTCGTCAATTGACTATTTTTTAAAATAACAACGCCCGTCGTCAACAGCCCTCGCGTAACTCTAGTGCGACGATAATTCAAAACTAACTTTAGCAAATTTTTTTTAAAACACCATAATATCGCAACACTTTCTTTACCTGATATACTTTTTAGGGTAGGCGAAAGTAAAGGCGCGTTCACATGACCCATCGAATCCATGGAATGAATAGCAAACTCCGCAATTTTTCCCTCTTGGGGATTTTCTCCCGGACAGAACTGGAATTGCAGGGTTCATTGGTGGGTTTCGCAAACCCTCCAAAAAAAGGAGGGTTTGACGTTTCATTCCAGTGATTCGGCCATAGCCTATCATTTGGGTTAGAAATCCTCCTCGACTTTTTCCCTTAATGAAGAGTTTGGTATTCCATGGATTCGATGTCTGATGTAAACGTGCCTTAAAAATGCATCACCTTGTAAAAGCAATACATTTAAGAAGCACACTAAAGTTATTACTCGAAGAAGTTTAAAAAATATGTCTCTTCAATGGGGAGAAATTCTAGATGGCGCGGACTGATGGAGAATCTCGTTTCATCCCTCACCATCCGCGGCCGAGTGAAACCGAAACCTTGGCGCGCTTGGCGTGGTCTTCCCAACCTGGTAACCTAGCCCCGGTTCTTTTTTCACGGCCACCTGTAGAAAACCCACTCTCGCGTCTCAATGGACCACGGGCCGGCTGACGTCACGGCACCCCTGTTCGGCCACTTTCATTTTGCGCTAGTCTCTGTTCTTGTTCCCTTCGTGGCTTACTAGCACACATTCGAGCACTGGCCCCCGAACAGGAAGGTTGTGCCCTGTTGTAACACTGGACTTAGAAACTTAGGACTTGAAACATCTTCGGCATTAAGACTTTGAAACAGTGTTTTTCTATGTGCGTGAGGACTTGATTGATACTTTTGTTTCGTTTTGGAACGATTTTTTATTTATTGGACTTATTTCACGATTCGCCTTTGGAATTTTTTTTCTTGGACTTTGAAGAAATATAAAGATGCCTAAGGCATTTTTAATTCGTCACCATCTGCGAACGCACCATGGTAAGCCTGCCCCATGCGAGAACGGGCTTGTGACTCCCCCGCCGAGTCCTGAACAGGAAAGTCCGGCTATCCCGGAGAAAAAGCCGGAGCCTATTCGGTCGGAGCCGGCACAAACTCATCCTGGTAAGTCCATTTTTTAAAAATTATTTTTAGAATAAAAGTTTAAAATATTTTGACTATTTGGTGAATACCATTAATTCCTTTTCAGAGTAAATACGTTAAGTTTTAAGTTTTTAAAATTCGGTTTTCGTGTAACTTAATTTGTCCTGCATAATTTTTTCAGGGCTATGGTCTTCGTCTGTCGTATATTTTGGTTTCTTTAAATAAACTTGAACAAAAAGCTTACTTTCGCGTAGAAAATTTTCCTGTCGATCGTAAAATTAATGAGTTAAATCATTTTCTCTATTTTCTTTTTCCAAAATCTAAAAATTTTTATTTCCCAAACTTTTTTCCGAGATTTACAAATTTAAAGTTTTTCTAAGTTGAGAAGAATAAGTTTTTTCAACTGTTTCTTATTCGAGGCTAAACATTTTTATCACCTTATTTGTACAATACTAAATGTATTTAACAAGATGTATCATCGTTAATAATTTTAGTTAGTATTACATATTTCATTAATTATCAGAGATTCATTTTTAAATGATTTATAATTTTGATATAATTTTCGCTGTTGTTATTAAAAATATAGTAAATTTATGTTAGAATTTTTATGTTACCTTAAAAATATTTTAGAAAATCTGAAACTTTTAATTTCTCATTTTAACCCTCTGATAAATCTGTTTTTTCTGTTTTTCAAAAAAATTGTGTATTCGGAAAAATATAAGTTCTGTGATTAAATTCTGCTCGATGAAATGTGATGAATTAATTAAATATTTTATAACTTAAATCAGTCAATATTTTTATATATTTTTTAATATTGACTACTATTCGAGCGGTATAGTAATAATAAGTTAAAATTTTTAAAGATCCTTTGCTTTGGGGAATAGAATGAATAACATGTGTTTTTTAAATTGCTTTTGAAATAATATTTTTTTTTGTGGTACAGTTTCATAATGTATTTTTTAACATTAATGGTTAATTGTTATTTACCTACTAGATTATATTAGATACGTGCGTATGTGTTTCTTAAAACAAGAATAGGAACTCAAGTAGTTTTTTTTTGCAGTTTACCTTTTATTTTCGTTAACGTTCCTAAGTGACTCTTCTTTAAATTCAATTATTTTTATTTTATGGTTTTTGAAGGTTTCATGAAATATGTTATCGAACTTGAACACAGCAGCGGATTGTTCGATTTGGTTGAGTGATTAGTTAAATCCAAGAAATATTCTAATAATTTTTCATGTACGTAATTTCTAATTTAATTGTTATGTATTTGAATAGTAATTTTTAAAATTAGCAGTTTTGAAAATTTTTCGGAAATTGTATATTTGTATCAAGGAATCGTAACACAAAATACTTCAATCGATTTGCAGCCAATTAAAATAACACAATCGAAGTTATTCGAAGTTTTACTCGTCTTCTAACGTTCCATTCCGTTGCATATATAAAACAGAATTTTAAAGAAAACACAAAACCTGACCGCTATTATCAAACCCAAAACAAAATATAACATTCTCTTGGTTTATTCCTAACTTAAAATTCCGTGGTTAAAGACCGTAAAATTGATTTAAAACTCCGAAAAAGCGATGTTCGGCCAACTGTGGACGCCATTGTTTATGTAATGTTTTGCTCACGTATAATTCTGATGGCCAGTGGCCAAAAGCGATGGCGTCAAGCAAACGGTCAAGTTCAGGCTCAAGGCCTTCATGCGAAAGTGAATCCGTTTTGTTTTGCTAGATGATTTGATTATCGCACTCTACGCGGTAAAGTGATCTATCGACAAATATGATTTTTCGATTTTTAAATGCTATAATATTCAAAATTTTAATATCTAGCGATTAAATCCAAAAATTAAATAAATTCGTAGAATAGTTGGAATGCAATAAGCGAATCGTTATTTTTTCTATAATGTAATTGCAATGGA
This sequence comes from Hylyphantes graminicola, assembly GCA_023701765.1. Lineage (NCBI taxonomy): Eukaryota > Metazoa > Arthropoda > Arachnida > Araneae > Linyphiidae > Hylyphantes > Hylyphantes graminicola. The sequence goes on along the minus strand of CM043116.1, from coordinate 60,967,678 downwards.
AAAAATAAACTGCAGACGATTTTTCTGAAAAACTAGTATTTTTGCTATAGGTCTCTTTTGCGCGTATGTTATGTGCTTGTGGAATAACATTGAAGCCAGTTTTGTTGTGTCGATAGTTGGCGGTAGTTTTGTTTTTCCTTCAGGTAAAATTTATTCTGAGCAAGTGTTTGGGCATTCGGTTGCGTAAAAATTCCTTTTGTGGTTAGTGTTTAGTTCCACCATTTCCTGATGCGTACATGGGGTGTTGTTTGGTCGTGACTTGGAAGATTTTTTTTATTTTTCGGTGTCGCAATGTTCGAGTCCATTAATTGCGGTTCGAGTCAGGTGATGCGTTAAAATCTTATGTTTTGTTACACATTCCTTTCCATATAAAGATTTAGCACTTTCTACCTCAAAGTAAAATAAAAAAAAGAAGCTAAAACTGAAATTTCGCTCAAGAAGCAACGGATACACATTTAAATATATTTTTTTAGATTCATATGTGGCTGTTGTAGGCTACGTCACTACCAACACTTTCTATACCGGACATTGGTTAATAAGATGGCGAAAACGGCACAGAAAGCGGTGCCTCAGCGTTAATCCTATGGGAATTTTTTTTTCTCAGCCGCATTTCTCCGGCTGTATTGTAATATTTTTTACAAACGTTTTTTTTTTCTAAATAATAAATGTAGATAACTTACAGATGTTACCCACTTTTTTAAAACTGCTTCGAATACTTTTTGTAAAATTATTAATTGAAAATTAAAAAAAAATTCTAACCAATTTCAAAAAGTGGGATTGTGATAAAATAAGTCGGCTATATTTAATATTTATCAAATAAAAAAATCCGTTTGTAAATATATTCAATACAGCCGGAGAAATATGGCAGAGAAAATATTTTTTTCTCCATTGGATTAACACTGATGCACTTTGCTTTGGAGACCCGCTGACCAGCGAGCCCATTCCCTTTTAATGGTCAAATATAGGGTCCGAATCATATTTTAGGGGGACGTCCGCAATTGGCTTCGAAATTCCTTTTTTTAAGCTTATATGATAATTCTGAAGCTACTGAAGTTGTAAGAACTTTCAACAGGAAGCATCTTCACCCACTTTTGTACCAATATCCTACAAAAGTCCAGCAGCTATTATAACCAAAATCACCTCAACAATTGCGTCACTTCCTTTACCTACCGGACAGTGGTCAATAAGCTGACGCAAAAAGCACAGGAAGCGTCTTCTGGTCAAGTATTAGGTCCGAATGTAATTTTAGGGGACGTACTCAATCGGCCTCGAACTTATAATCGAACTTTCGATTTTTAGGATTATATGATGTTTCTGAATCTAAGAAACAGGAAACATCTTCACCCACTTTTGTACCAATATCCTGCTGAAGTCCAGCAACTATTAACAAAATCGCCTTGACAATTGCGCCAAAACCTACACTTCCTTTACCGGACATTGGTCAACTTTTAGCAAAATATCCTCAACAATTGCGTCACCACCCACAGTTCCTTTACCGGACATTGCTCAATAAGATGACGCAAAAAGCACAGGAAGCGTCCTATGGTCAAATATAGGGTCGGAATCACAATTTATGGGGGGGGGGGGCATACGCAATTTTCAAATTTCCGTGCCCGTGAGAAAGATTCTGCCCGTGCCTTCTGTTGTTCCTTCAAGGTCAGGGTTGGGAGGGTGTCAAGTTCGAGCCTGCCCCCCCCCGACCCTGACTCACTGACCGTGGTTCGGCAACAACATACCCCTACTATGCAGGGGAAAAGGGGGGATCCCATACCTGCTGGCTTCGTTCAGGTGAGATTTGGCGCCGCTGTTCAAATCGCCAATTTTAATACTCGTACTCCAATAGAACCGAGCTACTTCCCCAAGAATTTTTTTTTATCTAAAAATATTTTACAATTAAAAAAAAATCGTAGGTTCCAAAATATGAAGACCTAAAAAAGTGTCTATCCCGAATTTATATTCCCTAATTTGAAAATATAGACAAGTTTAAAGCTTTGTGTTAAAACTTCGACTAATCAGTAACTGTAAGTAACAGAACAACCAAATTAGAATTAGTTTGAAAAAGGAAAGTAGTGAAATTTGACTGAAATTTATGGTTTTATTAAAAAAATCGTTCCATTTAAAATTTTTACTCAGTTTAATACAATTCAGGATTCAGGCAATTTTTCGTAATTTTAGTAAAATTCTTAAAATTATGATATATACTCACTGACACATTAGCTTTCTTTTCTTATATCAAATCAACATGCCTTATTTGCATGAATGTGCGTGTTCCTCGTCTTGAGTGACAACAGTTCTTCAGGATTTAAAATAAGTCCTGGTTTGGTTAATCAATGTACTGGATTGAGCTTACCATGCTATATCACCAATGAAATCTAAGAATGTTAACCGCAATGAATATACGTCATGTGAAAAGTTAATTGCTTAAACAACACTTATATATTAAAAGCCGCCAAATAAGCGATATATTTACAATCCTGCAACCCCAAATCCCAACCCTACTCAGGTGAGCTTGGGAATATTTCTTGGAAGAGGGGTGCAGAACGAAAGAAAGGGAAATAACAAACAAGGTTAGAACGGGTGGGTCAGGGGAGTCGCAGGCTTTCGGAATAAAAGAATCTTCTCGCCTGAAAAAGCATTAATCGTTTTGGTGACCATTTCTCTCGCATAACAAACTTGCCCCGAACCTGTTCAGGGAACCCATTTTATAGAATTGTAATGGAACCTTGCGAATTTTTTAAAGAAGGAGTTGAGAAAAATAACCGTTCGAACGGTGCAGGATTTTTTTTTATAGGGGAGCTTGTTTACAAAACAAGTGGTTTTCGGATTTTTTTTGCTGGGTTATAAAAAATATTCCCAGGAATTAATGGGTATTTGCGTTTTGAGGTTTCATTGTGTAACGGCATTTTGGGCAGATTTAGAAAATCTTTGAGTTTTTTTTTTTATGGGCTAGAAATGTTGATGTTTTGTAATGATTTTATAGTGTTATGGTTTTATAGTGTTAAGCGTATGGTTAAGATAAGTAGAAATAAACGTATTTTTTCTATGAATAATACTTATTCGAACCAGATGGTTAAGTTCTATTGTTGATGTGGATCATAAAAAAATAACCCCAAGTAAGAATCTGAAAACCGAATGTGTGCGAACAATATAAATTTTTAGGGTTTAACTTGGTTTTTAGGTTTATAACTCCCGTTAACTCCGAAACTAACTGTTAAATAATAAATTGACATTAGCATTGGACTAGAAAATAAACGAGAAATAAATTATTTATCACTACTTTCATTTGAAAAAAAAAATCCATCTCGATATTTCATTGCACATTAAATGATAGTGAATCGTCCCTGGATTAAGCAAATAAAATTTTAACTACTACAATGCAAATATAATTTGTACTAATGCATTTTACTTGAAAAAATATTACTTAACATTTAAATAAAATGCTAAAATTTGCAAATCACTCAAATGTCAAATATTTTCTAAATGATTTGCAATATTTTGGCATTTCCCTTCAAATCTCGCACTGATTAATATAACAATATCTGTATCTCTTCCACCCAACAAAGGCTGCATATTCATATCGTAAGGCTGCAGTAAATGGACCTGAACTAATCTAGTACCTCATTCATAATGGACACAATTAACCAACCTCACAACAACACCAAAGAGCCCGCTGATAAACCAAACCCCCGACCTTGGGAAACACTCAGAACTGCCCCCAAGGACACTGCCCAGAGCCGTTATAGCTTTGCAACAGTACTTCATATCTTCCTGGTAGCCCCCCCCCCCCCCCCCCCATCCAGAACCCATTGGCCAGTCCTGTTTACCTCAAGCAGAGGAATGCAATAGAGGGGGGCCAGAAGAGCTAACAGATGGTGGTTCTAAAGTTCTAAAAGCCCTTTTGGCATGAGGTATGTCAAGCAAATCGCGGGGCTATTTCTTGTAGGAGGCGTTCTTTTTCCAACGGCTGTTTGCAATAGCCCCCCCCCCCCCCAACCCGTTATTCTTGTTGGCCATGCGTGACCTTTTGGCTTCACTTTCACTGCTTTACCTTGATTTCGGGATCCTCCGCAAAGTGCAAGTGTTGCTTTGGGATTTTGTCAAGGTCGGGGAAAACTGTGTTGAGGTAGAGAGTTATTTCGTTGTTGTTGCGTGTCGGTGACGGGGTATTAGTGATTTATGAATGTAAGATGGTAAATTTTCAGTTAATCATCGAAAGTTCTTAAGGATAATATATTCTTCGTTTGGCGGGGTAATCGCTGCAGCTGAAAATTGTAGTGTAATTATAGCAGACTCGTCCAGGAAGTTACATTTACGTAACTTTGCCATAGTTTCCTGTATAAGCATTGTACTTAAATCAGATAATGAGCATTTTTCGAAACTCAATTAATATTACCCCTCCCCAATATTTTGAGTTTTTTTAAACTGCAAGCATCTTCGAAACTATAAAACATCTGTACAATAAAAAAAAAACTTTTTAAAGCGTCTGTCGATTTGGTAAACAACTAAAAAATTACCTAAGTGTAAAAATAAATCGTTTTAATGTTACCAAGGTATTTAAATTATCGAGAGACAAGGAAATATTTCTTGCATATACCACCCCTTATTCACCCCAATAAGTTTGGCAAACGGGGCTTATCTTGCAAGGGGGTTGGGGTGGAGAAGCAAGTCACGTGGTACAGATTCTTCGGATAAGCCATATCTCCCACCTGACGCAAAAAAAGAGAAAACTCTTACCTTTACCTCCCTGCCCCCTAAACTGGATTGAACAAAACGCCAAAATTGGAAAATGTTGATAATTCAGGCCGAATATATCTCAAATTCTGATGAATAACATTTTATAAAACTCATTAAATAAGCCTAGGTATATATAGCCGTCTGTGGCTGTATGTTTCGTACATTAAAAAATAACACTCCAATAAATCATAGCGGCCATGGAAGTGTGGCAAGTTGCCGTATGGTGCAATCTTAAGCTTGTTGAATGCTCTACCACTTTCCCTGTAATAAGATTTTTTTTAAAGAATTTTTTTTCTCGATAAAATTCGTTTATTTTCGATAAAATTATGTACCGTAATAGACAAAAAAAAGTTGATGTCCTACGTTAGATAATAATTAACGTATCATATAAAATGGACATCGTGCCTTTTCCTGCTAAGGCTACATTTTATATTAATTTATATTTTAGTATCAAAAATTACTTCAAAGTGCTCTCATGTAAAAAAAAAATGCTTTGATAAAGTTGAACATCGTTACCAACCATAACGGAATTTAACACCAATATTTTCCCTACTAAAACACCTTTCAGGAAACGATGGCCACTTGCCAAAAAGTATCCCAGTTGTCAGTTCTAATCAGGAAATCGAGGGAGAAGGCAAAACAAAGGGTTTTACCGGCGAGGGAATATTAGACCTTGAACCACGCGACATGCATTGTTGCTTCGCATGACAATCCGTTACATTAAAAAAGATGTAAAAGACTCATCAGAGTGCCACTCTGGTTAACAGAAATCAGCTGCAGACAGTAACTTGGAATCTATTAATTTGTTACGGGGTTTTTATGTTTTTATGGGTTATGTCATTGTTAAAGAGCTCGGAATAGCTTGTTAATTGTTGCCGTTTTCGAATTAGCATCGAGTCATGATTTGATATGAATATATTTGATGATGCTATCTGTAAGATGTATTGTTTTTTTATTTCGGTTTTGATAGGGATAGCATATTTTTTTATGATTCCGTAGTTTTTGGCTCGGGTTTACTGATTTGTAAAACACTTTTATATATAACTGTTTCTAACACCAAATTCACGACCTAAAATTAAACAAAAAAAAACTCTGCTCATATTACTTGGGTTACAGCAACGCAATTTCTTCGATGTTTTAGCAAACTCCAGAACGAAACTTTGAACAATTACTTCTGAAAACCAAGAAAAAAATATCAGCTTGATCCGAATCTAACAAAGTTTTGCCATTTTAAGAGAATATCCATCAATATTTCGTCATTTCATTCAGAACATTTCTCACCACCAAAAAATTTCCTCCCGTATCCCTCTCCACAGAAATTCCCCAAACGTATTTCTTCATCCTCCATTACCAAATTTCATAATTATTCATTTACGAAACCTTATTACTCAATCGTGTAGGCCGCTAGTCATCTCTGGACATCTTTTATTATTCCTTTTCCCTCTTACTACGCATGTTCCTTCTTCGTAATTAAATGGTGGAAAGATCTACGCAATGCTTTCTCCTGCGAGCATCCTTGGATTAAATGGGGTGGGCAAGGAAATAACGACGTGATCTTGTTCTATCCGTTACATGAGTGACAGTTACGTTTACATATCAGTTGCACTTGATCCAAACTTCAGTTTCAGTACAAGGGAAGCTACCTTTTATTTTGGAAACCTAATTTACAATGTTTCTTACTGAAATTTAACTAATATTCATATTTTCGTTACATTTCATGCTAAAGTTGAACTAGTAGCTATTGATCATTTTGTTGACTCAATTTGAAAAAATTGAAACAAACAAAACTTTTATAAAATTAAACTGAATTAATATGCCCTCTTCTTACATTGTTTCCTTCTGAAATTTAACTTATTTTCATATTTTCGTTACATTTCACGTCTAAAGGCGAATTAGAATTAAATCAATATTATAGATTCAATTTGACCAAATTAAATCAAAACATAAATTTTATTAAAGTCTCGATTGATATCTTAAAACAGATTGCTTCAACCAGATTTCTGGGATTTTTTTAAACTTGGTAAGGTAGGCCTGGGTTTTACGGACTTTTTTTTGAGAATTGGTTCCTTACAAATTTGAAAGTGAAAGTTTCAAATAAGCCAGACAAAACTGGAGTGAAACAAAAGTGCATAGATGAAAAACTTTAAATATCGGGAACAGAGAATAAGTATTCTTAAAATTAACCTGCGCTTATCATCTCTTTTAAAAGTTTCTGGAGGAATGAATGGTATTACAACTAGTGAAAGTCACCTTCGCTTTTTTCCTCCTTAACCTTGATGGTTGATCAACGGTTTTTAATAAATAAAAGCAATTTTTTCACTTTTCTAACGGAACCACTTTTTTTTTCTCTAATTGGGTTCTTGCGTTTGCATAAAATATTCTAGAGGAGAGGCGTAGACGTGAAGATTAGCTACGAATTTACTTTATTTTATTCTTTTTTTTATGATTAATTGATGTGTTATTATAATTCGATATCCTACTAGAAAATTCAAAATATTGCTACATAATGGGTATTTTACGGTCGTTTTTTTTTTTTTTTTTTTTTTAAATAATTTTAGATGTAATGAAGGAAACCCGGAAACAAATAGTTTATATAACTATAAAAAAGATATGTGAGGTTTCCGTCACCAGCTCAAATAAAGAATGGTTTTTAAATGATATCGTTTTTTAGGTTTTGTATGTTTTTTTTTATTTTAAATATAACTTGACCGTGACAAATACTAGAAGTCTGTTTCTTCTTCACAATGTTTTCAGTTTCACAATATATTAACCGCAAGTATACATTTTTATTTTATAGTGTGTTGACGTTTTATACAATGTCGACATACGATTTTATAAATCATTTGAAGATAAATAGCTAATAGCTCTCATAACGCATGTTTTAATAGAACTCGCATAGCATTAGTGCGGCGTTCATTCTACCATATATCAAACGATTAAATTGTGACTCCTCTTTGCTGCTGCCATCTGTTGCGGAAAATACGAACGAAACTCTATGTCGACTTGCGCAAAACTCGGCAAACAAATAAGTGCTCTTTTAAACGACCCTCTATTAAAATAAGAAATAACGCTTTATTTTCCGTCTTGAGGAAATCGCCTATTGTTTTAAAATATTATTAAAATTAGATTCAGTCACTTGTAAGAAAGTTTTTAATTTAATAATTATCACAATTTTGGGCACAAACAAAAATGTAAATTAATAATAATTCGAACGCTTATTTTCATATATGGTTCGCGAGCATACTTACATGAATTCAAATCAAATTAACAATTTAGATAAAACGTAAACAAGAAAACCATTTCAGAATATCGTTTATACATTTATTTCGAACCATACCATTCGCTCTTTGTTAGTGACTTACCTTGAGAAAACATTTCCACTAACTAATTTGAAAAGTGTCAAAAGATAAATGGTGGGAGGGTCCAAACGAAAACGAAATTTTCTTCGCCCACCCCAAACTCCCCCTACCTACAGGTAGAAGGCAGGTGTACCCCCGCGGGGTCTTCCAAAAGCAGGTGGCAGCCGTAATCTTTGAACCTAAAGTCTAATTTCGCTTTTTTGTCCGTCTGGTGTTTTAGGGGGCCTTAAACACAAAATTTGGGGTCTCAAGGGCATTTTGTAGGTCTGTGTGTCACTGTGACCGGTGATGTTTGTGGATAAATAATATTAATTGTTTTCGTTAGCGGAAGTGTGCGGTTGTTGATGGTTTCGTTGCTTTTTATGTAATTGTAAGAATACGACAGTGATAAAGAAGATGTGTCATTTTGTTTGTAATGTAATTGGGAAAAATAACGGGATATGTCATATCTTTCAATAAACTGTCTAATAACTGACTTTATATTCTCATTTGGAAGCAAAACATGTTCTGAAAGCGCAAGCAGAGATTTCTATTTCCGTTAGGAACTTGTTATAATAATTTAGTTATTTTAAGTACTCATGAAATTGAATAATTTAGAGAAATTGGCTTTTATTAAATGCATGCTTTATGCTTATGACTTTTAACTCTTAGCGGAGCTACCTTGTAAGATAGCAGATGTAAAAATAGAACAGCCATACAATATTTTATCTGTAAATGAAATTTAAAAAAATACCCTAACACCTGTGTTTTACCAGATATTTGCAATTGTAGAATTCCCCTTTTGCGGAATATATCTTATGTAACCTCTTAATCATTGTTGTTCTTTTTTTACAGAATTACACCCAAGAGCACGATGGACAGAGGCATGGAAGAAGCAGTTCTCCAGAACGGGCGCCGGTGGAAGAGGCGAGGCCGAGACAACTCCACCCGTCTCTCCGTGCAATCTCACCACCACTCAACCCTGCAACCCCCCGTCACCCATCCCAAACCACCCAGAAAGCTTCAGACCAGTCGACAGCTACAGACCACCCTCAGACGCATTCAAACCATCAGAAAACATCAAGCCATTAGATGCCTTCAAACCATCAGACAGCTACAAGCAATCGGACAGCTTCAGGCCAATAGACACCTTCAGATCATACAAGCACATATCTCTGGGTCTGATGATGATGCAGCAACATCATCAGCATCAACAACAACACGAGGCCGTGTCTCTGTCTCCACCAAGACGATACCTGGAAGAACAGAACCGGGTCGAAGAACCAACATCCAGTTCTGTGTCTCCAGTCCCCACTTACATGGCCGTACCTGTGATAAAGACCATGCAGCATCCCGCCATGGAACACCAGCAAGAACGTCCTTTGGACTACCACGTCCCTCGAGTGGCCAGAAGCCCACCTTCGCCGCAGTTCGAGTTGAGGAATGTGTCTAGCTCGTCGCCAAACCACGTCCAAGACGGCAAAGACAACCGAAGCCCGCGATTTCTGGAGCACTTTGGCCAGGACAGGCCGATCCAAGAGAACGGCGAGAACTTGAAGAAGCGATTACTGGAGCACTTTGGCCAGGACAGGCCGATCCAGGAAAACGGCGAGAACATGAAGAAGAGATTGCTGGAGCACTTCCAGGAGAATGAGTACAGCAAAAGATTCTGTCCCCAGAATGGTTCTGAAGACGATTCTCGGTCGTTCGACATGCAGCATCGTGGTTCCCCTTGTGATAGTGGCAGCAATATGGACAGCATGGATGGAGACAAGCGGGGTCTTGTGTTTCCACCCATATCCAACATGAGGCTGGCACTCATCAAACAACGAGTAAGTATTATATATACGCATTATTGCATTAATATCATCAAATGATTTATGGGTCATTTTCATTAAAGTTTACGAGTAAATCATTAATTAATATACAAGATAAAATATTTTATTATTATTTGGAGATTTCGTATGAATTATACTCGTATTAATAAAATATTTGTTTACAGCTTGGCATACCTGCTGACAAACCACTAGAATTTGTAAATGGAGGACATGGGGTAAAAAATCCTTTGTTACAAGGACGACCAAGTTACAGATCTGCCCAACAGGATATGACTAACATCTCATCTTCCACATCCGAAGAGGTTTCCCAAAGTGAAGAAGGCGAAAATGGAAGGTAAATGTCTTGAATTGCTACTCAACTTTCAGCGTTTATTGACATTTTTAAAAATTAAATCTACGATACTTAAATGCATGTCTCTAAATTAACATAGTGAACTGGCTAAGAACCATGTTAATTTGTTACTGTTTCTTCAAATCTCTATCCTGGTTTGCTAGATTGGAGCTGTTTTTAATTTTTAATAATGATTATGTCCATGACAAACTCCAGTTTTCTGAATGGTTTTAATTTGTTTTCCAGGCTCAGTTGCAACGTGTGTGGCAAAACTTTCGGTTTGCAGCGACTACTCAAGAGGCATCTGAAGTGTCACAGCTCGATGAAGCGCTACTTCTGCGCCTACTGCGTGAAGGGCTTCAACGATAGCTTCGACCTCAAGCGTCACGTTCGTACTCATACAGGTATGTAATCTTTATTATAATTAAAATTAATTATACAAATTAATTAAAAATTTAAATAAAACAAGCATTTAGCTTACTGTTATTTAAATAAAAGGGTATACAAGACCTAATGGTATGCAGTTCTATAGAGATATAAAAAGTGCAGCATGAGATTAAAATAAAAAAAGATACTATATTACTGTTAATGGATTTTAAGTATGACTATTTTCAATATAGCTTACTGTTATTTAAATAAAATTGGATACAAAGACCTAATGGTACACAGTTTTATTGAGATATAAAAGCGCACCATGAGATTAAACTGAAAAAAAACCTAATTATATATTTCTGTTAATGGATTTTAAGTTTGACTATTTTCAAAATTCTAAAGAATTTTTCTTTTCTTCAGGTGTGAGACCTTATAAATGTGATATGTGCATGAAGAGTTTTACTCAACGATGCAGTTTGGAATCGCACACCCTCAAAGTTCATGGTATTCAGCATCCGTATGCATACAAAGAGCGCCGGGCTAAGGTAAGTGTAACTTTTTCTATTAGATTACTAATTCTATTTGATACGCTTTAAATTATTTGATTTCAGTTTTAAGATTCCTTAATATACAAACAATATTTACAATAAATGTACTTATACTATGCAAGAAAAGTTTGCTTGAAATTGGATCAAAATTATATTGTAGGGTAAAAATGATTATGTGCATAAATTCTTAGTGACGTCATACTTGTACGCTTAAATGCACCTTCAATATTTATACTAATCGCCTAACCAAAACCTAAAGTGACGAACTAGTAAGTTGGAAAATAATATTGCAAGAATTTTTTTTAAACAAAACTTTTAACTCAAGTCTTTTTGGAAAATTTGCGCTTTACAGATTTATTCTCCATTTCTTATTTTGTTGTATATTATATTGAGTTTGAATTTTATTTTTTTAAACTTTTCTTTAATTCTAGGTTTATGTATGCGAAGAGTGCGGCCACACCACCAACGAACCCGAAGTCCACTTCGTTCATCTGAAAGAAAACCACCCGGACAGCCCAGCACTGCTGAAATTCTACGACAAACGCCATTTTAAGTTTTCCGACGGCAGTTTCCCATTAGGCTTGTTAAGAATTCCCCCATCATAAACTGAAAATATTGTCTAGGAATTATCATCGTTTTATTAAATTAGTTTTGTTTTATGAAAAGATAGATATATTCGGAAAATTTTAAGTCACTTTTTTTCTATGTTTTGTTATTTTGTCTTCGTTATTTATTTTTTCTTGATCAATCAAAATATTCTTCCTTTTTCGGACTATAAATTATTCTAGTGGATTTGTAAATTGGAAACAAAATGAATCTTTTCGTCCGTATGGAGTGTATATGATCAAAATTTTTAAGGAAAGCATGTCTGCTATGATAATCAAAATATTTTTTGATAGATTTTAATTTATACTTTTTTTTTATGTGTAAATGGATTCAATGATTGGACTATACTTTCAGCACTTACCAGTTGCTTAAATTTATGCATTGTATGATACATAGAATATTTTATATAATAACCATTTGAGATTATTATTTTGTAAATTTGCACATTCCATGCTTTAGTGGCTTGAAAGAGGAGGCATAAATTAATATTGATAGTTTTTTTTATCCTAATTATAATTAATGTGACTACTACTAATCATAAATATAAGCCATTTCTAACTAATGTGTTTCAAGTATGTATCAATAAAGTTTAAATGCTCATTGATAGTTAAAAAGAACTTAATTTTAAATTTGCAAGTTTCCTTTTCATTATATTTTGTAAAGCAACTTTAACTCAAAAAGGATGATTTAGTTATTTTTTCTAATTATGTATAGTTTTAATACTTATTAAATTAGAACTTTTAATAACAAAAAAGAATTTATGCAAAATTGCATAGCTACCTTTTCGAGCCCTCCTATAAGCAAGTGTCTAGTCTAAATTAAGCCACACTGAGCTTTTTGAATCAAAATTTTACAATTAAATGTGCATTGATCCACATTTAAGTTGTATCACATTTCATTTGTCTATGAATCAAAACAACTTGTTGTATATTTACTTATTTCTTTTAATGAAAAAGAATTCATGCGCTTTGAAACGCACATGAATGTTTTGTGTGTATGTGTGGGTATTCTTTCATATATGTGAAGTTCCTGTCCTATTTAAGAAGCTCAAGAAGTGGTAATTGTTTATTAGTAGTATTATTTATTTATATAAGTGTGTTATGTATATAGTGTAAAAATCGTCAGTACAAACTAACGTGCTTTCACTTGTGATTTTGCAAAACAACGTTAAGTGAATGTCCCATTTCAATTCACTTTCTGTGTTATGAGAGAAATTAGTGTCATAATTGCTCAACATTGCCCAAATTAAAGTTACAACTATATTATGAAAATGGTTCATAGGAAGTTGCAAATAAAAAAAAAACCGTTATAGAAAAAAAATCGTAGAGTTCGACAAAAGTTAAATTTTTTTTTATTAATTATTTATAAAACTTTATGAAATTTTATCTGTTTCTTAAAACAGTAACTATATTAAATTAAATTAGGTAAACATATTATTTTAAATACTAATTTACTTTGCTTTATACGTAACACGTAAAATATGTTTACATCATTTATAGAAAATGAGTCTAAAATTAAAATTGTATTACAGTGATTTTTAAAAGTTATATTAATTCTTAATTGTTAAATATTTTTGATATTAAAATTGTTAATTTTGATATCTCATTTATACTTGAAAGGATTTACCATTTTTTAAAAATATTTAGTGGTACTTTATAAATATTTAGTGGTATCAGTCTTTCAATGGTATTCAATATTTTCGTGTAATTATAAGTGTAAATTTTTTACTGACATGATAGTAGGTAACTGGTCTGGTGATGATATGGTCAATTGTCCTATCCTAGAAATAACAATGAATTGGTGGTAGTACTATTTGACAACTATTGTGATATCATGTAGCTATTTTTATAGACATATTGTACATATATATTTTGGTGGATTTTTCAAGGACATCTTTGTATAAAGTAATTTTATTTTAGGTTAAACATAGTTTGCAAGAAGTATGTGATACTCATTTGCTTTACTATAAGCTGAGCTATAGTAAAATTGCATTTTTTGCGCACTTACATATAATTTACTAAGCTTGAGGATAGATTTTTTTACTTAATAATAAGTTTTTACTTAATTTTTATATATATTTTCCCGTTAACCTTTAAGGTTGATCGCGAATTTTCCCTTTTCTTGCTTATTTTAGATTAAAATTTTATTTTTAGATGGTCTATATATTTTTAGTTCTCTTAAATAAGAGTCCCAATGCTGCAACACTGCCCATTAAAGTTAATTTAATGTTTATTTTGCACATTTATGATATAAATTCTATATATTGCGCGATTATAGATAGATTATACTACATACAAATATTTTTATTTACAATTTTAATGTTGGATATATTCTATTGTTGATGTCAGAAAATGGAGTATAACATTTCAAAAAGCTTTTGTATTTTAAATAATCAGACATTACATTTATAAAAAAATATTAAGTGCCTTATTAATATTGCCAGCAGTTCATTGCCTAAACCAGATAAATGTCAAGTGCTTTAATTTCATGTAAAAAGTTATGAATTTGTGTTAAATTATCTATGCAACGTTGAATTTTGATACAAGCTATTTGAAGGAAGTTTTACCCTTTCTATGTGTTCGAAATTTGTATATTTTTGTGGATAATAACAAGATATTTTTAAATCAAAATTTTTAAAATATTTTGTAAAAATTTAGAAGTCTAAATGACAATCAAAATGTTTTTCTCTCAAATCAAAATTTCTATTCTTTTTAATATTTACATGTTGCTATTGCCTTAACTAATTTATGAAATTATGTGTATAATATTGTATATTACTATACACTAAACAATCTTTCTTAGAATTCAATGTTATTTTATCCCTCGTGTTTTGCTTGCAATATTATTAAAATCAAATTGTTAAACTGTTTGTTTTAGCATTAAGGTAAAATAAGTAACACTTTCAAGTTTTTGAAGATGCCAAATTTATGCAATTTGTACAGCACGTAACTTCCGTGATAAATTCAAAGTACTCTTTTTTAAATAATTTTTAAACAAATAAAAAATATTTTATTACTGCATACAGTTGAAAAAATAGTCATTGTTTATTTTTCTAACTGAAAGAAATTTTAAAATAATAAACACTGTACAATTAATTTTATATTTTATGTATGCATTGAAATACAAATTTGAAGCAAGAAATGTTAGATCATTTGATTTCGAAGTCTTTTTTTTATACTCAATTAAGGAGCAAAAAAAAATTTTTTTTCAACAAACATGCATAGGATATAATATAATTATTTCCATTCACTATGTACCTAAAATTTAAATTGTTTTCAAAAAACAATAGAATTAATTTTAAATGAAGCATCTATTTACGAGAAGGCTGTGCCTCTCAGATCAAACTCTGAACAAAAAACATTTACCCAAGTTGTTTACTACAATTACGTTTAAAAAACAAAAAGATATTTTATAATTTTGCCTATCCATTTTGAGTTGGATGTTTTGTTTTAACTTGTACTGTCTCTAGCTCATGTTGCATAAAATGCACACTCATACTTGTTTCAGTACTTAGGTTGTAATTTTCTGAAATAAAGCTTGTACATAAATGCGAACATATTTAAATAAAAAAAGTATTTATAAACTTTGTGTCTTTATTGTCTTAAAGTACTTGACTTTTTTTATAGTATATATTAACTTGCATCTCAAAGTAATAGTAAATGCCTAAAATTTTACTATTAGAACAACTATTTGTGTTACTAATAATGTTACAATATGAATTAATTTTTAAGGAAAACCATAATAATAAAAATCTTTTTTTATTTAAGAAATTTTTGCATGGGTTGTTGGGCAGTTCTACCATAATTTTTAATTTCAGGTATAAGAAATTGATTTTGTCGAATTCACTTTAAATTTTTGTAAAGAGGTTTATAAGGGTTCTAAAATAAGAAAAATAAAAGTTCAGCAAGCCTCATCTGAAATATTAAAAAAAATACTGAATAATTAAAAACAATAGCAATGAGATCAGCGACCGAACCAAAACCCAGGGACAAAGTCAGGAGAAGAGAAATACACATTACAAGTATTAAAAGCCAAAATTTTATGGAGGAAATTTGTTGTTAAGATGTTGTATATTAGTTCAATTTAAAATCCAAATGAATGAAATTTTTGTCTAAGAAATGTGTTTGTTTGAGCACTAAACTAAAAATTTGACATTCGGGACATGTGACGGTAAGGAATTTTCTGCATTGTGTTGTGTCTTAAATTTTTTTTTTTTTGGTGTTTCTTTGCTTCAAAATTTTGTTTTGCAATTACATAAAGACCGCGTATATGAAAATTCATGAATTTCGACATTGGGGGTAAATTTTGTCATGAATTTGGGCCAAAAACGACCGAAGTCATGAAAAGTCAGCAGAATTGTATGAATTTTGAAACATTTCTTGTAAAATTGCGTAATATGTCGTCAAAAACACCGCAGATTGGTTAAGTTTGTTTTTACATTGAGCCGTAAGCAGGGTTCCATTTAAGCGGAATCGCATCGCAATTTGCGATGCAAATTCACTGAAACAGCTACAAAAAAAAAAAAAAAAAAAATCTCTAGAACTGTTATGCATTTTTTTTAGCTATTGTTTACTTTTTCTTTGCGCCGTAATTCAGTGAATCTAAAACCGAACTTTCAATAAACTAAACTAAAACTAAACTCCTTGGCGCAACCCAAGCAAATTTCAGCTTTCGTGACCTAGGACTCTGGGGTGCTAGTCATATCTCCCGGTAAGGTGGTCAGCCTCACGCGGAACCCACAGTGTTTAGTTCCCAAGCATGCTTGGTACCCATTTCAACGACCTACTTAAGGGATGAAAGGATGGGTCAACTTCGCCTAATCCGGGATTCGATCCCCGAAGCCGAAGGGTGGCAATGCGTAGCACTACCACTAAGCCACTGGACCTCCCACTTTCAATAAAGATTAAGTTCAAATAACATGTTCTAATAATGAAGATAAAAGTTTTAAATAAAATGTGTAGAAAAACTAAGATTAGATTAAAATAAAGTGAATTAGTTGAAGTACAAATTGCATTATTAGTGTATTACATTATAATCTGCCGCCCCGGTGGTGGCGCAATTGTTAGGACGCTAGCCTTTGGAGCTGCTGGGGTCGGGCTCGAATTCCGGTCAGGCATGGATGTTTGTGACTGTCATTAATGTTGTTATTTGTCTATGTGTTATTCCTTTCTTTGTGACTGTAAAAATTCTTTCTGTGTCTGTCCCACTTGACGAAAGCTTGTAAGCGGTTCTCTGAACAAGCACACTAGCTGGAATATGTATGTGTTTACCATACCATACCATACATTATAATCTGGCTATTCACTTTACATGAAATGTATCAGTGAGCGAGGCTTCGAGTTTGCGTTAACGAGGTTTGACTCTGTGTAAGCATAAAAATGATGTGTTACTGATGATGCGTTAATGATGTGTAACGCAAGAAGGACTTTATTAAAAAGTTCCAATTTTTTTAGTTGTGTTCACAAAATTTAAGATCTTTAAACTAATAAGAAACATGGTTAAAATATATAAAGTAATAAATATGTGATATATGACCAAATAATATATCCGTCTAGTGCCTTATAACACTATATGCTTTCAGCTATTTTTATTGCACATACGACCTGTAATTCTGAAACTAAACTAACTTTTTTAATTGATAAAAATCAGCAGCATAAATAGAATGAAATTATAATTTAATTCAATAATTTACGGTAGTTAAATACTAAAATATTTTTAGAGCAGAAATTAACCAGGGGGTTTAAGTTTGGGGAAATTTTTTAAAAGAAAAGTTGATAAGCAAAATTCAAAACAAGATTATACAGATATAAAAAAAGGAATAATATCGTCGAATTTATTAAAATAGATAAATTCCTTGTATATCTAAAAACTTAAGTTTAAAACTACTTACCTACTAGCAACTACTTTCTTTATTATAAACGTATTTTAAAAATGAAGTTTGCCATGTTTGTTTATTTTATACCATATTATAGCCCCAAACAATTATTCATAACGTGCTTTTACTGATATAGCTGTAATTTCAATACTTTTTACATTAAGACACTCTGAAAAGGGCGAATTGAAATTTGAAAAATTAGAATTTACAAGTTTAAAATTTAACAGTTCAAAAAATATTCTGGAATTTGGAAAAAAATACTAAAACAATCAGTTATTTGTCTTTACTTACTTATCTGACTTCAATGACCCTTATTGCGTTCTTTTGCTTGGACTCTCATGCAAAACAAAAGTTCTGAACTTAAGGTAATCTATAAATCTCACAAACTACACCTCTTTGTAGCAATTAAAAAGTCATAATTGCATCTTCCTGTAAGTGTAATGGATTTTCTTAAATGTAAAATATGCCATTAGTTACAAAAGACAAGACTTGTTCAATATGAGAATTTTAAGCAAAATCTCTTATATTAAAATAATCCTGAAGATGGCAGCACCAATTGGGATATTTAAATAAGTATAAAAAGATCGAGAGGAAAAAAAGCTTTGTCCTCTCCTCTTATGTTAAAGTCTTTATTTATCAATATCATTCATAACGAGTAAGATTTTTTTTAAAAAACAAATTTTATAGCTTATAACTCAGAAACATTTGAAATATGAATGCCATTTTCTTATATTTTTTATGAAATATTTATTAAAATACTAATTAATTAAAATCTGTGTTAGGTATGTATTTTTATTAAAACTAGTTTGAATATTATAATGATTATTTTCCAAAAAAACTACTCATTTTTAAAACTAATTTTATATATTTTTATTTCAAATAAACTGTTAGTTTTAACTTTTAATTATTTAGCTTTATCTTTATTAGGGTTTTTGCTTCTTAAAAAACTTATATAGGCATGGTTTATGGCTTTTTGGCAAAGCAATTGCAAGTTTTTCCAAAAGGATATTTTACAGGAAACGTAAATAGATTTCAATATAATTTTTCTGATTAGTTCCGTATTCTGTAAGATTCCTAGCATTTTCCAGAAAGGTTATTGAAAAAAATTGGGCACTTAAAATACCACCTTTTTTAAGTTACCCTCTTGTTTTCTTTTTGACAGTGTAAAATAATTTGAACTTATACAAGTTGAAGGGTAGTAGTAGGAAAAAGTAATACAACAAGTAGGGCAAATTACTCACATACATTTACTACCTACTCTGTGTCCAAACAAATTTCAGTCACATTCAGCAGCAAGTGTAATAAATTCTAACACGCACAAAGTGTTCTGAAATTTCAAGCACAATATTAAGCACATGCTACCAATTCAAATTCTTATTGGTAGAAAAGACTGACCCTAACTAAGGTCATTGCAGGTTACAGCGGATGATCAAGAATGGGTGCTGTAGAGTGCGTTTGCAGCAACTGCAGAAAAAAACACGGCAGAATGCATTGTGAAAAATCAGCAAATGTGAAGTATTTTTACAAACAATTCATATAGAAAATGCCCATTGAGATACTCAGTTTCGTCAACTTAAAAAAAAAAAAAAAAAAAAAAATGATGCCACAACTGCAAAAAAAAAAAAAAAAAAAAAAAAAAAATCTACAGTTGTAACTTTTATATTTGCTTTAGAAAAGTTTGAATTTTTTTTTGTATCAACAACTATTATTGTTTCATCTTTGGCATTAAATAAATATTAAGTAAAATTAAGTTAAAACAAAGTTTATTTCAAAATTTTTGAGATATTTTCTTTCTATAGTAACCTCTGTGCAATTCCACACCTTTTTAATTTTAAAATAAAAAGCATTTTTTTTCTGTATTTAAAACACATTATAGCTTTTTAGTGTCAGTCACAGCTTCTGTTTGATCTAGATGTTGTAGATAAGTTATTATCTTTATCGATTTCTTATATTTTGATAATTTTGATTTAAGATTGCTGTGTTAACAGCTACAGGAAAAAAGAGAGAAAAGGGAAAGTTTTTAAGATTGGGATAAATTTCAAAACTTTAAAGAAAATGAAATGGCAAACCACTTTACCGACAACACTTCAATTAATAGCATTCCACTAGTATTAGTATTTCTATGATTCCACCTCTATCGCAATGCTCCAACCGTTTGACCAACATTGGGTGATAATTCTCTTCCAAAAGTCAAGGTCATCTTTGCCTTCAGTCATGGTAAAGGACCAGTTGATGGACTTGGTGAAATAGTGAGGAGGGGATAAAAGAAGTAACATATTCCATGAAAATTTAGCCACATTCTGCCAAAGATTCTTTCACTTTGCATAAGAAATCTGCCCAAACATATCACTATTATACATTTCCGACAACTCTGTAAAGGGCGAAATAGGTACATTAAATGATATTTGGTCATCAAAGGAATACATATTTGCTCTGTTTTTTTTTAAATTAAACAAATACCTACTTAAAACAACTGCCAACGTTTCATTAAATCCCCAAAATACTACACGGTTTATTAAACAAATTTAAACGTTGTAAAAGGAAATACCTCTCAACAAAATTATGAAGATTAATTTGATGATGGGAAAAAAAAAAGCTTTTAGTTCCTTTTGTAGGAAAACTTTCGTTAAATATTTTGTGGGGCAAATATTAAGTAAATATGCTTATTCAATAAAACTGAAACACCTGCAATGGTCGGGAAGTCTTTTTGCGTGGCCTGAAAAGGAAGGTTTTTCAGAAAATACTATTGAAGAACGAAGTAAGAAATTACTAGAAACCAACTTTAGGGGACATTGTGTAATTTTTTCTAAGTATGATTTTACCAGTATGCAATTTTTAACTTACCATGTTCAACATTTTAATTTTTTTTTGCTATTATTGCCTAAATTGATATGTTTACTGATGTTAATTGTTTAATTGTTAATATGCTTACTGATGTTAATTGTTAATATGTTTACTGATGTTAATTTTTTAATTGTTAATATGTTTACTGATGTTAATTGTTTAATTGTTAATATGTTTACTGATGTTAATTGTTTAATTGTTGATATGTTTACTGATTAAATTTATAGATTCACTGATGAAATTATTATCCTAAATTAAATGTTTTTACTGATTGCTAAAAATACTATTTGTTCAGGGGTATACTGACATACAATATTTTTTTTTAATGAATAGAAAATAATTATGAACTATGCAAACGAAATGTGTTAAATCGTCTGATGTAGTGTCAGTCACGCGGGGAAATGCCCCAAAGTTTTATTGTTTGGAGGGCAAATAAGATTTCATTTACCAATTAAATTGTCAAACAGAAGAACGTACGTAAATATGGCACCTATGGTACCTAAAGCAAAAGATCTTCTGATTGGAACTATCTTCCAGACAGTGAGAAAAATTTCACTTTCAGCACAGGACTGAAACTTCTGCTGTCTAAAAACATTCGCCTCGTCCAAAGGTAGAGCTTGAGCTCTTTGGCGTACTTCAAGCGAAGCTTCAGAAACTAACGACGCTGCAGTTATGACTGCCAAAAAAGATGCTAAGATATACACAAGAAGTAGCTGTATTTGATAAGTGCGAGCGGGATTCGTTGCCAAATTGGCATGCATCAGACCAGATACTGTTTCGTACATCACCACCGAAGTCATGATGGCGTTTAAGAACACGAACAATGACAGCTCGCCGTCAATGAAGTTGATTTTCGATTTAATGTCGACATAGTTTCGAAGAAGAGAGCTATAGTCGCTCTTTTTCGAATCCAAGCTCGATTCAAAGTTCTTGATGACGCGTCTCAAGTGATCGCATACTATTAAGTAAAACAGGTTGAAGGTATCCATCGACACTTTCGCGAAAAGGAAGTAAATGGTATGCATTCTAGCTGCTATGTTGTACATTATGGTGTATTCGCTTGGTATGCCGTAATGGATATACGGAACTCCTGCTGCTGACATAACTCGAACGTCAAGTGTTCCTAGTGGAATTGCGAAGGCTCGAGTGATAATTACCCAAAAGCAGATACAAATATTGTATTTTCTTCTACATTCGATTCTAAACGAAGTTGTCAAATAACATATTTTTACAATTTTTTTCCATTTCAAAAGAATGGAGCACCGGTAAATCAACTTGACGATGTTTGTAGCTGTATTTGCAACAGGATTTTCATAGAGCTTGTGATTCCGTTCTGCTAGGATCGTTAGATACACGTGAATTAGGATAATAATGATATTAATTATTGTTGTCACAATATAAAAAAATACAGATTTGTAGTCTTTAATGCTGGGCAGTCTTCCTAGAGGAAAAATTCCAGTTAGGCGGAAGATCAGCAAAATAAACTTGTAATGGAACTTCATTGGTATTTTATACGAAGCAACAGTTGTCTCTACGTTAAGCTTGAGCTGAAAAGAAAGATGTTAGTACACGCAAAAAAAAAGCTGTTAAAGAGCGTGAACTATAGTAGCTGCTTCAGATTAGTGCCCGTAGTATTTGATTCAAAGTCATAACATTTACGAACTTGCGTTTTACAACTTCTCATCAGGCATCCATTGCATATTACTCAAAACTATGAAGCGTATTTCAGTTGCATTAAAGCTAAAACTACGTTGACGCCATTATGAGGCTACCAAACTTTTTACAGGTTGATACCAAAACTCTTAGTGAATAAAAATGCATAACAAACCATTATCAATGTCTCAATGAATGGAAAAAACATTACACCAACTTCTCCGGGACACTTCTTTGAGAAACAAAACCTTGTTTGTAGTGCTTTTATTACTTTGAAATGAGTTCTTGTAAGTTTTAATATTGTATATCTTATAGATAATTTCAATTTTCTTAAGTGCCTTAGATCACCATTTTCTAAAGTGTTATAGAATAATAAATCATCAAATTGAAAATTGATGTTTTAGGACAGGTTAAACAATGATTGTTTACTTTTATGAATAGACAACTGAAAGAAATCCATGTGGATGTAGGTGTAAAGAACAAATTTAATTATAATATAAGTAAGTTACGCTTTATCTTAAGCTATAATCAATGGAGAATGAATTGATTTTGTTTATATTTGTTGCTTATTTGGTTCTCCAAAGAAAGGCAATGTCGATAGAGAAAGGCGATACATCATTTCCAATAGAACAAATTTGATTGATCCAGTTCTATTAATAAACATAAACACGTAATTGTGGCTTTACATTAATTAGAAAAATATGCTTCAAATTAACCATATCAGTAAGGGATGGAGAACTTGGCCTAAGTGTCAGCATGTTATCCTTTAGGGATAAGTATTTTCAGATCGGTTGGCAACACTTTTGTCTTCACGTTTGAGTTTTAACACTAACATGTCCACTGCAGGTGTCACTTGACCGCGGTTCTAAATTAAGAGATTTTGTTAAAGCTTTTAAAGGAAGATAGCACAAAAAGACAGCTGGGAAAAAGCAGTAATTAACTTCAAAGTAAAGCGATACGTCATTTCCAATAAAAAGACTCACAATCATTTTGCAATGGATATTTATGTTAGGCGTGGCTTTCTTTACCATTGGTGTGCTATTTCTTACTAATTTTTTTTTGAAAAAAAAAAGGCGTTGAAATAATTTTTTTTGTTTTTAATAATCTTAGATCTGAAAAATGTACTTTATTTTACCAAAAGCGGCAAATAACACAAAACGAATTTCAATAAAAAGTTTCGAATTTTTTTGGAGTTATATAGAAAATTCACGATCTTTAGATCAATTAGGGTACAAGGTTAAAAAATAAAATGCAAAAAATGTTGAGCATGATAAATTGATAATTCTGTCTAGTGCCTTATAGCAAAACGCTATTTAAGATATTTTTTAATATTATAAACTCATTTATTAAAATTGAACTAACTTTTCATATGAAGAAAAGCAGCAACATAAATATAATTGTCTGTTTTGCTAATTAATGAATATTAATAATTATAACTAATTATAATTATCTGTTTAAAACATAGTTATAATTAACAATATTCATTAATTTGTATAACTAAGTACAATGCATTTAACTAATTAATTTTAACGTATTAATTAAAAATTAAATTATTTATTACAAATAAAATAAATTTTATCATAAGAAGTCTTTAATGATGAACTTAAACACATGATAACTATTAATAAACACGCTTAAAACTTATTCCGGATTAAAGTTACTGATGTATTATAAAGTTAATGAGGATTAAAGTTACTGATTTATATAAGTTAACAAAAAAATTGACGTTTTGGGTAAATAAATCTAAAGCTGCCTATTTAATTTTTTAAAACTAACAAACAAGATTCGCATCATATAGCTACTACAAATGACATGCAAAATGATAACAATTAATGAATACAAATAATGAATAATTATATAAAATATAATCTAACAAATCGTATCGTCACTTACCTCAATAGCGTGATTAGTGAAGACTTATCAAAACACGCGATTTATTTTGCAAGAATTGAGTAATATTTTGATTGCATTAATTGTTTAGCCAAAATATCATTTATTTTATAAAAATAGGTGAAATATAGTTAAAACTATTGGAGTTTTCTAGGGATTTTAAGCTCGACAATGAATGACAAGTACAGAACGAGCTGCCTTGTGTATCTAAAGTAAAAAAAAAAGTGTAAAAGTGTTTATTTTCTAAAAGAAGACACCCTCCCCCCCGCTTTTTAAGTCACAGAGGGACTAGTTTACTGGCTAAGCTAAGAGAAGGGTTAGGGGTGACAAAATTAGAGTGAGCATCCTACTAAAAAAATACAAGAAAAACAAGGGACGTTTTCTACGCGGAATGTGGATAGTGCCCCTTCTGCTACAAGTGTGAATGGAAAGTTGTGGATAGCGCGGGAAATCCAGAAATAGATACAAGACAAAAAGGATCCCCTCTCCGAATGGGGGACCCTTAGGAAATGACCCCACCGGAAATGTGGAAACAAAATCTCCATTCTTAGATGGTCGTTCATGCTCTAAAAAAAAACTGTTTGTCCGCCGTCTGCCCAGAGAACGGAATTTTACGTAGTCTACGGAAAAGTGATTAGCTGGATATTTTTTCTAATGAAATATCAAAGATATAACAATTATTGAAAAAAACTGTGACAAATCAAAAATACTATATATTACGGAAAAATAGCTTTACAGTATTTCCTTTTTATTCTTATTACATCCGAAACACAAAAGAAAAAGACAAAATTGGGAAGCAGTGTGATTTTATAACACTCATTTAACACAACATTTTGCGACATTAAAACTGCAAGTGTCCTACCATTTGATTTGTCCACCTGATTGCATTAATATATACTAACAAATTTTACAAAATTAAAGACTTTTATGCAAATTTCTTGCTGTAATGGAACACAATTTTAGGTCTTTCCGACTAGGGGCCCTAATCCTGGACAATTACATCCCCTAACGCAATTTTTATGTAAAAATTGTTACAGCAATTCCAAAAAGTTAACTTTTTAAAGGAGAAAGGTTTGATTCCCCTCACCTCCCCCCGGGGGGGGGGGGTGAAATTCTTTGAGATAATTAGTATTGGAGCTCTGCAAAAACACCTTTGTTGGTCCCATGGGGGGGGGGGGGTCTGACCCATAATTTGAGGAGAAGGATTGAGTTTAAACATTTTCTTTGAAAGTGAAGTTAAACAGTAGATGGCAGCACCAACTGCATCTGAAACAGTCTGTACCAGCAAGAACTAGCAATTAAATTAAAAAACACGGATAATGAAATCTATATTTTATTACTTTATTTTTGTTTGTGTGGTGAATGTTTTTCAAACCCATGTGCATTAGCAAAACTTCTAATTTATGTTATGCAGGTATATAAAATTAACAACATCGTTGATTTTAATGAGTCTATTTAAATTAGACCAATTCGCACTATATCTAGATAAATACATATTTCAGAACACGTACATACTAAACAACTAACATTCAAAGAGAACTGATTTATATTAAATTTAAAATTTACCATTCTAATTTTTTTAAACAAAAAATATTCTGTCATATATCACAAAACGTGGAATGATTTTTATTCTTTGGATATTGGTATAATTCCAAACCGCCAAGGAAGAGAGGAGGAATATTAAGAGCAAATAATGTCATTAAAAAAAATCTAAAACGAAATATATCCTCTATTCATTTTATACCATATTAAAGCCTAAACTATTATTCATTTTTGTGCATTTTGATGATCTCTGCAATATCAATAAATTTTACATAGAGACTGGCAGATCACTTTTTGTTGAAATTAAAAAAAAAATAAAAATAATCTTTCAAGTTTAAAATTTATCAAAATTAATTAAAAAAAACTCGAAATTTGAAAAAAAAAGTTTAGTTACTTGTCTTACTTATCGGACTACATATTGCATTCTGTACCTGAACTCTTCTGCAAAACAAAAAAAAAAGGTTCTAAACTTTGACCAAGTATACTTTTCACAAACAACAGCTCTCAGCCATACTTGTATGCTTCTGAAAGTGATTTTTTTTTAAATCTGCCACTATAGTTTTGTTTAACCCTTTCTTTCCCAGTGATGCCATTTGGCATCATCACTTTCAATATTTTTTTCAAAATTTTTATGTCCCGTTATGACAACCAAACACACATCATTCGATTCTTCATACTTTGTTCTATCAGACAATATTTTACATTAATCTCAATAGAAGTCAGAACTACTATTTTTTTTATTTAGAAAATAGTCAACAAGCGTTTCTCCTGATTTTTTGATAAGTTCACTTCAGTTCCACATATTTAAAACACAATTTAAACTATTTCGGTTAAAATAACAGCTAATTTTTTTTTTAATAATATGGTCAGATACCTAAAAATATATATAACTCGAAGAGTTTTTAGGCAATATATATATTTTTATTTTGTTGTTTTCCACAGTTAAAAATTTTTGGCATTGTTTCAAAAACCATATAAAAAATTTAAATGATTTTTTTTGTATGGAATTCGTATATTTGACCTAAACTAAGCTTATTTTGTGAATATTAGGTGTTTCTGTAGTATAGTAAATTTTTGGGAGTGAAAGGGTTAATAGAATATTAGCACTTGAACTGTTAAATACGAAATTTATAAGGTGACATTCTTTCATGTTAACATTCCTGGAGATGGCAGCACGAGCACCAGTTGGGGTACTTGGATGAGTTCAAGATCAAGAGGTGAAAAAAACCTTTTCTCTCTCCCTATATATTATACAAGATGGTAGCGAATAACAAGATGGTAAGAGCGACCATCCTTTTGTCTCCTAATAAATCAGTCGTAACTCGTAAATGGAGGTTGGTCGCTCCTAGAGTATAAAGAGTGAACTAGATAGACTGCTGAAATATCAATTGACAACGTATTATTAACCGAAATTACAAAAAATGGTTTAACTATTCATTAATTTATCAATTTGTAAATAGTTATACACTAACTTTTTTTTAAAAAACTGTAGCGCATATGTAAAAAAAAAAATAATAATACACTAACTTTTTTTTTTAACAAACTAGTAAGTTCTATAATTAAACCTTTTTAAAGTAAGAGGAAATTTCTGAATGTTTCTTTTTTTTTTTTTACAATATTTCGCCAACTGCCTCTTTTTCTAATTTATAAATAATTTATGAAAATATTAACACGTTTTGAAAAAAAGTTAATCTTTATGAAATAGGATTTGAAACTGGTCGTTTGGGGAATAATATCTGGTCTCTCCCAGAGTAGCCTTTAATATTGAACACATAGGGTTAAAAATCGGTGCCTTGAAATTGGCCGTAATTCGAGGTGGTCGTTTAATGGAGGTGGACGGTACTAGAGTTTTCGCTGTATAACATTTAATTTTACCTTTTACTCCTTAACACAGTAAAAAATTCTAAATATGAATGTTATCATTTGACAAAATTTGTTTAAAAAGTATTTATTAAGACGCTAATTGAAAAATCAAATTAGTAGAAAATAATCTAAATATGTGTTACGCATGTTTATTCTTCTTATTACAACAGCTTTGGGTTTGTTTTATGATTATCTTTTTTTTTTAAATTACTAATTTTGATTGCTTTTTTAAAAAATTTGTATGCTATTTTAAATTTTTGTTTTTACTTTAATTTTTTTTAATTTTCAGATAAATAAACAGCTAATCCATGAATAAACAAACTTAGATGCATTTCAATAGTAACTCTCTGATTAGTTAGCCGTATTTCGTGAGCTTCCAGACATAAGTTAGAAGGTAAACAGAAAAAAAATGGAACGAGTATAACGGAAACTCACACACATTACTACCTAGTCTGTATAAAACAAATTTCAACAACGTTTAACAGCATGTGTGCTGTATAATTCTAACACTTGCAAGATGTGCTGGACTTTTCAAGCACAATATTTATTAGCACATAGCATCCACCAGCTTGAATTACTATTGGTAGTAAAGATGAACGCTGACGAGGGTCACTGAAGGTCCAAGTGTATGCACAAGAAGGGGTGTTGTAGAAGTGCGTTTGCAGAAACTGCAGAAAAAACCCCTTCAGAATGCACTGTGAAGAAACAGCAAATCTGTTGTATTTTAAAAAAAATTGATAAAGATTGTCTAATGATGTCCGCAGTTTCGTCTGTCCGAAGCTTTATTGCTTGAATGGTAAATAAGATTTCATTTCCCAATCAAATTATCAAACAGAAGAACGTAAGTAAATATGGCCCCTATAGTACCTAATGCAAAAGATCTTCTGATCGGCACTATCTTCCAGACAGTGAGAAAAACTTCGCTTTCAGCACAGGACTGAAACTTCTGCTGTCTAAAAACATTCGCCTCGTCTAATGGTAGAGCTTGAGCTCGTTGGCGCACTTCAAGCGAAGCTTCAGAAACTAGCGACGCAGCAGTTATGACTGCGACGAAAGACAACAAGACATACACAAAAAGTAGCTGTATTTGAAAAGTCCGAATGGGATTATTTGCCAAATCGGCATGCATCAGACCAGATACCGTGTCGTACATCACCGCCGAAGTCAAAATGGCATTTAAGAACACGAACAGAGACAGCTCGCCGTCAATGAAGTTGATGGTCGCTTTAATGTCGACATAGTTTCTTAGGAGATAGTTGTAGTCGTTGTTTTTCGAATCTAGACTCGATGCGAAGTTCTTGATGACACTCCTCAAGTGATCGCACACTATTAAGTAAAACAGGTCGAAGGTATCCATCGGCAATTTCGAGAAAAAGTGGAAATAAGCGGAGTGCATTATAGCTGCTATGTTGTACATTATGGTGGATTCCCTTGGTATGCCGTAATGGATATACGGAACTCCTGCTGCTGACATAACTCGAACGTCAAGTATTCCAAGTGGAATTTCGAAGGCTAGAGTGATAATTACCCAAACGAAAATACATATATTGTATTTTCTTCCTTCTTGAATTCCGAAAGAAGTTGTCAAACAACATATTTTCGCAAATGTCTTCCATTTCCAAAGAATGGAGCACCGGTAAATCAACTTGATGATGTTGGTTGCCGTATTCGCAACAGGATTTTCATAGAGCTTGTGGTTTCGTACTGCTAAGATCGTTAGATACACGTGGACCAGAATAACCGCAATGTTGACTGTTGTAGTCACAAAACAACAGGACGCAGATTTGTAGTCTTTAATACTGCTCAGTCTTCGGAGAGGAAAAATTCCAGTTAGGCGAAAAATCAGCAAAATAATTTTGAAATGGAACTTCATGGTTTTTTATACGAGATAACCGTTGTCTCTATGTTAAGCTTGAACTGAGGGGAAAGATGTTAGTACACACATGCAAAAAAAAGCTGTTAATGAACGTGTACTGCAGTAGTGGCTTCAGACTAGTGCCTGTTGTATCGTCCCCTAAGTCCTAAAGTTCACGGTATTTGCGTTTTACAACTTCACAGGCATCGATCGCACCACTCAAAATTATGACGCGTATGTCAGTTGCATTAAAGCTGAAAACTGCTCTGACGCCAGTAAAGACTAACCAAAATCTTTACTAGGCTAATATCAAAAGTAAAACAAACTTTAACTTCGGCGGGACACTTCTTTTAGAAACGCAACCTTTTTTGAATAGCTTTTATTACATTGAAATCAGTCCTTGGTAGTTTTAATATTGTATATCTCATAGATAATTTCAATTTTCTGAAGTGAATTAGATCGCCATTTTCTATAGTGTTGTTGAAAAATAAATGATCAAATTGAAAATTGATTTTTTAGGTTCCACAATGGTTGTTTCCTTTTATTGATGGATAATTGAAAAAAAAAATCCATTTGGAAGTAGGTGCAAAGAACAAATTTAATTATAATATAAGTAAGATACGCTTTATCTAAAGTTAAAATCAATGAAAAACGAATTTATTTTGTTAGTATTTGTCGCGTATTTGGTTTTTCAAACGAAGGCAATGTCGATAGCGGAAGGTGATAGATCACTTTTAATAGAACCAAATTTGATAGATCCAATTTTATTAATAAACCTAAATACGCAATTGTGGCTTTACATTAATCAGAAAAAAATCTTCAAATTAACCGTATCAGTAAGGGATGGGCATCTTGGCCTAAGAGTAAATAATTTTTTAATTTTGGGATAAGTATTTTCAGATTGGTTAGCAACCTTTATGTCTTTACGTTTAACCGACTTGTAACACTAGCTTGTCTAGTGCAGATGTCACTTGACCGAGGTTCTAAATAAAGAGACTATGTTAAAGCTATTAAAGGAGGCTAGAAACAGACCGGGAAAAGTCAGTAATTGACTTCAAAGTAAACGATACGTCATTTCCAAAAAAAAAAAAAAAAAAAACCCACTCACAATCATTTTGCAATTTATATTTACGTTGGGCGTGGCTTTCTTTACCATTGGTGTGCTATTTCTTACTAATTTTTTTTCTATATAGGCGGGCAATTCTCTGTA
Organism: Hylyphantes graminicola; assembly: GCA_023701765.1. Classification (NCBI taxonomy): domain Eukaryota; kingdom Metazoa; phylum Arthropoda; class Arachnida; order Araneae; family Linyphiidae; genus Hylyphantes; species Hylyphantes graminicola. The sequence goes on along the minus strand of CM043116.1, from coordinate 60,937,179 downwards.
AAAGGGACAAATCGATGTCCCGGATACTTTTCTCTTTATTTTCAAATTATATATGCACATTTGCGATTTGTTAGTGTAAACTGGCCCGCAACCTAACTAGTCCCACTCAAAAAATATCAAATAATTATAATTTACTTACATAAAATTTCATTTAAATACCCGATTTGTCACTCCCTCACGCTTCCCTGCATGCTTTTACAACTTTTAACGTCCTAATAAAGGCCATTTTAAATATATAATCCTTTTTTGCGGAACTATTTATGGTTTATTAGTTTCCGTAATTTCCGAAAATGTATCTGATGTTTTTCTATCATCAGTAGTTTTATGTAATTTTATGAGTGCCCTTTAGATATTTAACGAGAGTGATTCTACGTTTCTTCTACGTTATAACCAAGAGTTGGGGTTAAACTTGCCGACCCGGCGGCGAAATGATTAGGGTGCTAGCCTTTGGAGCTGCTGGGTTCGGGCTCGAATCCCGGTAAGGAATGGATGTTTGTGTTTGTCAATAAATGTTGTTATTTGTCAATATGTTTGTGTCGTCTTCGTGTGTCTCTTGTGACTGTCTCTTCTGGCGGGCGGGATATCGTTCTATTAAGCATATGCTCTTCCTTTCTAGAGGGCGCACTCACTGTCATTTGTCATAGGGTCAAACTTTTAATTATTCTTACACTAGAACTAAACTAGGGCTATTGATTACGGGTATCGTAATTTAGACCCACAACGCGTTATCATTGAGAGATTTATGACGAATAACTGTAAAATAAAATGCGGTGGTACTTTTTTAGCCTGCTCTTCTCGATCAGGAGTCGTTACCTCTAAGCACATCATACGCATATCAGACCCCCCCCCCCTTCTTAAACACAATTTTTCCATCGAAATTATAATTAACCAGAGACATAACATAGAGTGGACTGCGCATTGGCAAACCTAAAGTGTCCTAAACATCTAACTTACACAGTCACATGACTGTGTCGCGTTTGGCTCGCATCTATGGCGAGTTTACCATTTGGCGAGTTTTTCCACAACGACCTGAACACAGAGGCCGACAATCTAATGCTATGATAAAGAAGCTTGGAAAGGAGCAAGGATGAATCGCTAGTATTTTAAGATCCTCTTAATAGATATCAGATTATTTCTTTGATTTTGTGCGTCGATTTAAGATTACTGGAACAATTGAATGTGGACTCTTTATTAAAAATTAATTTAAAAGAACATTAGCAGGTTTATGTAGAGTGTTGCTGTAATATAAGTTGGTTATTGATATGGTGAATATTTTCTGCCGTCTCTATAACTTTCGTTCTAACGGTCCGATTTAAAAAAAAAATCAAATATATATATTTTTTTTTGAAATATTACTTCTTCCTTTATTTCAGCTGGAATAATAAATCAACTTTCTAAAACACATCAATATATTCCAAATTCAACAAATGCTCTACTTTTTATATAAATAACTCAAAAACTACGATTGCAAAAACAGGTTTTGTTTTGACCAAATTGTAAAAAAATTATTCTACTTCTAAGCTGTCAATGTTCAGACCATTAATTTAATTGGCCCAAAGTATTTTTTATAATTAGATTTCTAACAACGTTGATTTAATCATGAATATGATTCTTCAGTATAAAAGAAAGATATTTAGAATAAATTCCCTCGATAGAAATTATAGTTTAAGAAGAACACACAATTACTAAAAGTATGCAGAACTAAATAAATTTTACCCGTGAAAGTGTGACTAATCCTTTTTTATACCCCTCTTTACAATTAGGAATTCACAAGCATTTGGTAGCGTGCACATAAAGTTACTGAATTAAGAGTGCAACATTCACGATTGTTAACATACTCAGAGATTAAAAGAATGTAATTAAATATTTATTATAAAAGCCAAAAGAGAAAAATACCAACAATGCTCAAAAAATCGTCTGCAAAAACATTAAAAAAATTCAAGCTGCCGGTGATTGGTAGAAACCCACGTGACTTGGACATTGATGGTAGTCTCCACTTCGGTTTGCTAGCTGATATTCAGGTCTTGCGACAATTTGGAATAGTTCGTAACGAAACAGTAGCGTAAAGTTGCCATATGTAGCAACCTTTCCCCTCTTGGCGATTTATGATGTTTAGGACATAATGCTAATCTGCAAGGGATGGCGGTTTTTTTTTAAAAACCGGTTTTCCATTTTCTATCGGTTTTTCCCTAAAACACCGGTTTTCGGTTCCGAAGGGCCTCATACAAAAAAACCGGTTTTCAGTCAAAACCGGGACCTCCGGTTTTTTGAAAACCGGTTTTGGTTTTCCATCCCTAAGCTGCTTTACTATGAATGCGCAGTCCACTCTATGTTATGTCTCTGTAATTACCAATATTCAAGTATAATCAGTGTCGTCTCGCCACTTGACTGCGGTTTTCAATCACGACGTCCGTTGCCAAAAGCCCTTCATGTAGCTGTAGCGCGACGGTAATTCAAACTAACCTAACCTAACTTTCCCATAAACAAATATGACACGCATTCCTATAGATATATATGTCGTGTACTCTGTCTACTGTAGGTTTAGTTGCGCCTTTTATTCAACCAAGCCTAATCTACATAGACAATTGAATCACACGTTTTTGAACTAAAACACAATGCTTAGCACTTGGGGCAAGTCAAAGAGGCATGCAATGGTATCGGTGTTGCATGAGCATACATTGTCTGTTGCGCATGCTCAGCATCTAAAGGAGTGAACGATATTTGTCAAATATGGAAAAAATATGTTTGCTATAAAAAAAAAATCATAAAATGGATCTGAACATTTTTTTAAAACTATATATGAATATATGAAACACATATAATAAAAATTATTCAATAACAAAAATATTTTTTTCCAGTTTTTAAAAGTGCAATTTGTCCCATTTACAGAGAATGACCCACGCGTTGGATTAAATATTTTTTGTTTTTAATAATCTCAGATCTGAAAAATGTACTTGATTTTACCAAATGCGGAAATATTAAGTAACAGTTATTTTGCTCAATACTTCGACGTTCATTGTGGTTTATCCAACAGCTGATTAAGTTTGCATTATCTAAGGTTGAAAAATATATGCATAAAAATGATGTTTTGCTAATAACACAAAAAGAATTTTATTAAAAAGTTTCGAATTTCTTGGAGTTACATTCAAAATTTAAGATCTTTGGATCAATTGGATTCATGGTTAAAAATATAATGCAATGGAAAGGGAAACATGAATAAATGATAATTCTGTCTAGTGCCTTATAAATATCGTTAAATCGATAATTTGAGGAGAAGGATTGGGTTTTAACATTTTCTTTGAAAGTGAAGTCAAACAGTAGATGGTAGCACCAACTGTATCTGAAAAGTCTGCAACAAAGCAGTAGAAATTAAATTAAAAACACTTGAGGGAATCGATATTTTAAGAGTTTATTTTGGGTTATTCTTTTTAAACAAATGTGTTTTAGTAAAAGTTCTAATTTAGATTATACAGGTATATAAAATGAACAATATCGTTGATTTGTTAAAGTTTATTTGAAATAGACCCATTCGCACTAGGGGAGAGTGTTGTACCTTTGGGACGCTTGTACCTTGGGACACTGACAATTTCTAAGAATCTATTGGCAATATTCAATTAATTGTTTATTTCTAATAGTAGCCTTAACCAACAGACATCATCAAAATAAAATTTAACACTAGCATCATTGAATTGATGAATTGGCGACAAAAAATAATATTTCATTACCCCAAAGTAAATATTTTTCGCATTCTAATATAATTTTTTACCTTTGTACTTTTACAAAAAGTCAACTGCATTTTATTTTCTTCATAAAAGAGAAGATTTTAAAATATTTTGGTTATGAGAAATTAATGATAATGCATTTAGATTGGCCACTCTCTTGCTTTTATTTAAACCATGTAGTGTATTGTACCTTGGGACAGTAAAGCATATTGTATCATCATATACTGTTAAATAATTTGGACTTGAAATTTTGCTGTATAATTTAAATTATTCTTGAATTATGAAGTTTTATTTGTGTATTTCTTTGAAGAAACAATAAAGTTTGTGTCCTGACACAAATTAGTTCAAGTGTATGACTATTGACTGAATTATAACGTATGTCCCAAGGTACAACATCATATTGTACCTTAAAGTAGTAGGACAGTAAAGTAGAGAGGACAGTTTATCCTCTCTACTTTAAATGAGTGGCAATTTTTTAAATTTCTAAGCTGCCAGAATTTAAAAATATATATCATAGAGGAATATATTGGTGTGTTGAAATGCTGCTCTTATATTTTTATTTTGACTATAATTATTGAAGAAAAAAATTAAAATGTAAAAATTGTCCCAAGGTACAACACTCTCCCCTATATCTAAACAAACATATATTTAAGAACACATACATACTAAGCAACTACCATCCAACGAGAACTGATTTATATTAAATTAAACATTTCTACTAGTAATTTTTTATAGAAAAAATATATCCCGTCATACACAATGACAAGAAAGGGAGGAGGGAAATATTAAGATTAAATAATGTCTTTAATTTTTTTTAAAAATATTTTAAAAAACGAAATACATTTTCTGTTTATTTTATACCATAATGAGACCTAAACTGTTATCTATTCAAAAATAAGGTCAAAATTTGACTAAAACTGCTCGAAAGATTTCAATTTCGTAAATTTTCATAATATTTTTCTACGCTGTTTTTTATTCTAGAATATCCAATTTTTTTATTTAAAGTTAGCTACAAAACCTCTCTACTGTACTTTTTGTATTGTTCTACGATGTTTAGTTTTTTTTCTGGTTGAAAATAAAATCAATTTTGCTGAAAACATCGCGAAATGTTTTCTGTATAGATACATAACTGCCGTTCAGCCCTTGGCGTCATTTTGAGATTGTCGGGCGGAACGACAGCTCCGTCTGATTCATAAATAAAATATGTGCATTTTGAAGATCTCTGTGATTTCAATACTTTTAACATTGCGTCTATGACTTATGACTTTCTTGGTGGGGGGCAAGATCGCCAAGCACTGCGACTATAAGTCTATTGTAACATTGCGTAACAGAACAGGAAGGGTTGTAATTTGAAAATAAAAAAAAAATCTGCTGAGCTATGTCGGCGGTAGCTTTGTACTGGTAGGGACTCCCATGCCGGACAGGTCAGTGGTGAGGCACCAGACTAAGAGTAACACCCTGGTCCTCGAGGTTGGGGGTTGGGCGTCAGGTTAATCCCCTCACCCGGAAAAAAATGGAAAGGACTATGACGGAAACTCATACACATTACAGTAGAACCCCGATTATCCGAGTTAATGTGGACCGAGACTACTGATAAACCGAAAAAAAACTCGGTTAAAAAAAAAAAAAAAAAAATAAACAATTCTGATGTCTAAGTTTTATATTTTACAACAACAAATGTTATACTGACTACGTGCAATTCAAGGACCATTGAATTGAAATAGTCACTTAAAAAAAAAAAGATTTTGTTTTTTTTTTTTTTGTTTTTATTTTTTTTCTTCTCAGCAGCAAGAGAAAAGTAAAGGGTAATTTTGGAATTATAATTTGGAATAATCGTTGTCGTTATGTTCTTGATCAGAGAATTTTTTTTTTAGTTGTCGGAAAAATCCTAGAAATATTTCAAAGCTTCTAAAAGCAAAAAATCGGATATAATCGGGCTCGAAATCGCGGGGACTGTACTGTATTACCAAAACTGTATAGAACAAATTCAATAACATTTAACAGCATGTGTGCTGTATTCTAACACCTACAAGTGCTGGACTTTTGGACAATATTTATCACACTAACATCCACCAGTTTGAACTGCTATTGGTAGAAAAGATGAACGCTGATGAGGGTCACTGCAGGTCAAAGCGTATGCACAAGTAGGGGTGCTGTAGAAGTGCGTTTGCAGAAACTGCAGAAAAAACTTCAGAATGCACTGTGAAGAAACAACAATTCTGCTGTATTTAAAAAAAAATTCAAAGATTGTCCAATGATGCTCGCAGTTTCGTCTGTCCAAAGCTTTTTTGCTTGGATGGCAAATAAGATTTCATTTCCCAATCAAATTATCAAACAGAAGAACATAAGTAAATATGGCCCCTATAGTACCTAATGCAAAAGATCTTCTGATCGGCACTATCTTCCAGACAGTGAGAAAAACTTCGCTTTCAGCACAGGACTGAAACTTCTGCTGTCTAAAAACATTCGCCTCGTCTAATGGTAGAGCTTGAGCTCGTTGGCGCACTTCAAGCGAAGCTTCAGAAACTAGCGACGCAGCAGTTATGACTGCGACAAAAGACAACAAGACATGCACAAAAAGTAGCTGTATTTGAAAAGTCCGAATGGGATCCTTTGCCAAATCGGCATGCATCAGACCAGATACCGTATCGTACATCACCGCCGAAGTTAAAATTGCTTTTGAGAACACGAACAAAGACAGCTCGTCGTCAATGAAGTTGATGGTCGCTTTAGTGGTGACATAGTTCCTAAGGAGATAGTTGTAGTCGTTCTTTTTCGAATCTAGACTCGATGCGAAATTTTTGATGACACTCCTCAAGTGATCGCACACTATTAAGTAAAACAGGTCGAAGGTATCAATCGACAATTTCGCGAAAAGGAAGTAAATGGTATGCATTCTAGCTGCTATGTTGTACATAATGGTGTATTCGCTAGGTATGCCGTAATGGATATACGGAACTCTTGCTGCTGACATAATTTGAACGTCAAGTATTCCAATTGGAATTGTGAAGGCTAGAGTTACAATTACCCAAACGAAGATATAAATAGTGTATTTCCTCCCTTCTTCAATTCCGAAAGAAGTCATCAAGTAACATATTTTCACAAATTTCTTCCATTTCCAAAGAATGGAGCACCGGTAAGTCAACTTGATGATGTTTAGAGCCGTATTCGCAACAGGATTTTCATAGAGCTTGTGGTTTCGTACTGCTGAGATCGTTAGATACACGTCAACCAGAATAACCGCAATGTTGACTGCCGTAGTCACAAGACAACAGGACACAGATTTGTAGTGTTTTATGCTGCTCAGTCTTCGGAGAGGAAAAATTCCAGTTAGGCGGAAGATCAGCAAAATAAATTTGTAATGGAACTTCATGGTATTTTAAACGAGGCACTTATTTTGTCGACGTTGATCTTATCTGAGGAGTAAGATGAAAGTTCAGTTCACACGTAAAAAATAAAACCCGTTAATAAATGTTTACTAGAGTAAGCTTCTTCTGAGAAATGCACGTCGTATCTGATCTTAGTCAAAGTCATAACGGTTTCGGAGATTGCGTTGTGCACCGTCACAAGCATCGATTTCAACGCTCAAATATATTCTTCATATTTCGGTTACGTTAAAGCCAAAAACTGCGTGAATTAATGAGAGACATAACTAAATACGTTAATGTGCTAATACTAAACTCTTAGGAAATAAAAATTGCATAACAAAATATAATGAATCTCAATGATGGAACTAAATTGTACCCTAACTTTGCAGGGATACTTCTTAGAGAAACACAAATTTCTTGGAGCGCCTTTATTATTTTTAAATGAGTTCTTGTTAGTTTCAATATTTTATATTTTATTGATAATTTTAGTTTTCTTGAGTGTTATTGATCACAATTTACTCAAATGTCCGCGCAAAAAATAAATTATTCAAATGAAAATTGTTTTTTTATGAAAGGATTTTTGATTGATGATTGATTTTCTAGGAATCCACAATGGTTGTTTATACTTGCATTTATGTATTGTATTATTGGAAAATCTATTTGGATGTAGGTGTAAAGAAAACATTTTGTTATAATAAAAGTAAGTTGTGCTTTATCTAAAATTCCGATCAATGAGAAAATAATTGATTTTGTTAGCATTCGTCGCCAATTTATTTCTCCAAATAAAGGCACTGACGATGACCTACGACACTTTTTTGACTGATTCGGAAAAGTAATAATTAATAGAAATTACTTTTAAAACGAATCATATGACCCCCTCAGAAATAGTCATATGAATTTAATGCACAATATTTATCAATCTTGAACAGAAAGGGTTTAAAATTCCCCACACAAGCAGCACGAAAATATTACAGTACTCACCCTGTGTCGTAAATATTTAAGGGCTGTTCAGAAGCATTTTCTTTAGAGTTTGTAAATTTAAATATATATACAGGGTGGTTATAAAATAACGCTCCCTATTCGGAGTGATCTGTAGCTTGAATGAATAATCCAAATGCATCAAAAATTGAGACACTTACTACTTAAGAAGGGGGAAAAGAATGGTATCATAAAAAAGACAGAATCCTAAGAAATTACTCATAAAAAGAATAATCAGAAAAAAACAAACTCGTCTTTTGACCAGAATCTAAATTACAAGGCGTCGCCAATTATGGCCAATTACTGCCAACACAGCTTACGCCTCGTAATTATATATATATATATATTTATTAAGTTTCTTTATTACGAAAAAGAATATTATATATATATATATATATATATATATATATATATATATATATATTTTATATATATATTTGCTAAACAACCATTTTCGCGCGTTTGAGTTTTTTTTTTTTATAAATTCCATTTTCTTTAAAACATTGAAACAATGCTTCAAATTATCCATATTAGTAAGGGATGTTCATTTCAACTAGCTAAGGCCACTTTCCGAAGCATTTTCAGATGGGGTTTCAAACCACATTTAGTATTCCGTTTAAATCGAAGAGTTCTATGGTTGGGTAGAAGAACGACTCGTACTGAGCTGCCATTGGCAGCCATGGCTCACAA